>CM053610.1:42727457-42739875 GCA_028646535.1 Procyon lotor
TTCTTTCTTTCTTTCTTCCTTCCTTCCTTCCTTCCTTCCTTCCTTCCTTCCTTCCTTCCTTCCCTCTCTCTCTCTCTCTCTCTCTCTCTTTCTTTCTTTCTTTCTTTTTCTTCTTTCATTTATTTATAGAAAGAGAGAGAGTGAGAGTGCACAAGCAGGGGGAGGGGCAAAGGGAGAAGGAGAGGCAGGCTCCCTGCTTGATGTTGGCCTCAATCGCAGGACCCTAAGATCATGACCTGCGCTGAAGGCAGACACTTAACCGACTGAGCCACCCAGGCACTCCACCTCAATTTCTTTCATAAGTGTTCTATAGTTTTCAGAGCACAGATCCTTTACCTCTTTGATTAGGTTTATTCCTGGGTATTTTATTGATTTTGGTGCAATTGTAAATGGGATCAATTCCTTGATTACTCTTTTTTCTGCAACTTGTTAGTGTTTCAAAATGCAACTGGCATTGATTTTATAGACTATGCATTGATTTTATAGACTATGACATTGCTGAATTCCTGTATCAGTTCTAGTAATTTTTGGGTGGAGTATTTTGGGTTTTCTACATACAGTGTCATGTCATCTATGAAGAGTGAAAGTTTCACTTCTTCTTTGCCAATTTGGATGCCTTTTATTTCTTTTTGTTGTCTGATTGCTGAGGCTAGGACTTACAGTACCATGTTGAACTATAGTGAGAGGGGTTGTTTTCCTGACCTTAGGGGAAAGCTCTGAGTTTTTCGCCATTGAAGATGATATTTGTGTGGGTCTTTCGTATATGGCCTTTATGATGTTGAGGTATTTCCCTCTATCCTTATATTCTGAAAGGTTTTTATCCAGAAAGGATGCTGTGTTTTGTCAAATGCTTTTTCTGCATCTATTGAGAGGGTCATATGGTTCTTATACTTTTTTTATTAATATGATATATCATGTTGATTGATTTGTGGATACTGAACCATCCCTGCAGCCCAGGAATAGATTCCACTTGGTCATGTTGAATAGTTCTTTTAACGTACTATTGGATCCAATTAGCGAGTATTTTTTTGAGAATTTTTGTATCCATATTCCTTAGGAATATTGGTTTGTAATTCTCCTTTTTAGTGGAGTCTTTGGTTTTGGAGATCAAGGTAATGTTCAGCTCCTTTTGGTATAAGGTTAGGTGTAATGTGGGAACCACCTGTGTAGACCAAATAGGTAGAGAGATGGAAATATGCTGTGGTGGTTTTTTTTTTTAGTAAGGGGAGACTTTTTTTGCTTCTTGAGGAAAGGCTGTATTGCTATATACTTCCGTCTTAGCTGCATCCCAAATGTTTTGAACTATAGTGTTTTCATTTTCATTTGCTTCCATGTGTTTTTAAAATTCTTTAATTTCCTGATCGACCCATTCGTTCTTTAGTAAGATGTTCTTTAACCTTCATGTATTTGTGGTCCTTCCAAGTTTTTTCTTGTGATTGCCTTCAACTTCCATAGCATTGTAGTCTGAAAATGTTCACAGTATAATCTCAATCCTTTTGCACCAGTAGAGTGATGATTTGTGGCCCAGTATGTGATCTATGTGATCTGGAGAATGTTCCATGTGCACTTGAAAAGAAGGTGTATTTTGCTGCTTTAGGATGAAATGCTCTGAATATATTTGTTAAGTCCACCTGATAGACCAGCGTGTCACTCAAAACCCTTGTTTCCTGATTGATCTTCTGCTTAGATGATCTGTTCATTGCTATAAGGAGGTGTTAAAATCCCCTAGTATTATTGTATTATTATCAATGAGTTTCTTTGTTTATTATTAATTGATTTATATATTTGGCTGCTGCCAAATAAAGGACATAAATATTTGCAATTGTTAGAACTTCTTGTTGGATAGACCCCTTTATTATGATATAGTGTCCTTCTTCATCTCTTACTATAGTCTTTGTTTTAAAATCTATTTTGATATAAAGATGGCTACTCCAGCGTTCTTTTGACTTCCAAATGCACAATAAATGGTTCTCCACTCCCTCACTTTCAATCTGGAGGCGTCTTTGAGTCTAAAATGAGTTTCTTGTCAGCAGCATACTGAAAGGTCTTTTTTTTTTTTTTAAAATCCATTCTGAAACCCTATGTCTTTTGATTGGAGATTTAATCCATTTACATTCAGAGTAATTATTCAAATATATGAATTTAGTGCCATTGTGTTACCTATAAAGTCACTGTTCTTGTAGTTTGTCTTTGTTCCTTTCTAGTCTTTGTTAGTTTTGGTCTCTCTTTCCCCTCAGAGTCCCCTTCAATATTTCTTGCAGGGCTGGTTTAGTGTTCATGAATTCCTTTAGATTTTGTCCTGGAAACTCTTTATCTCTCCTACTATTCTGAATGACAGCCTTACTGGATAAAGTATTCTTGGCTGCATATTTTTCCCATTTCGCATATTGAATATATCATGCCAGTCCTTTCCAGCTTTCCAGGTCCCTGTGAACAGGTCTGCTGCCAGCCTTCCGTGTCTACCCTTGTAGGTCCTTAACCTTAACCCAGATCTGCTTCAGAATTTTCTGTTTATCTTTGTAATTTTCAAGTTTCACTATAATATGTCATGATGTGTACCTTTTTTTTTTATTATTTTAAAGGATTTTATTTATTTATTTTGACAGAGAGAGCACACACACATGCACAAGCACGGAGGGTGGGGAGGAGCAGAGGGAGAAGCAGGCTCCAGGGAGCCCGATGTGGTGTTCTAGCCCAGGATCCTGGGATCGTGACCTAGCCGAAGGCTGACATATAACTGACTGAGCCACCAAGGTGCCTCTATTTTGTTGACTTTGATGAGAGTTCTCTTTATGTCTTGGACTTGAATGTCTGTTTCCTTCCCCAGATTAGGGAAATTCTCAAGTATAATTTGTTCAAGTAAACCTTCTTTTTCTTTTACCTTTTCCCACTCTTCTTCTTCTGGGACACCTGTAACACTGATATTATTTTGCTTTATGAGATCGCTGAGTTCCTTAAGTCTAATTTGTGATCTAATAGTTTTCTTTCCCTCTTCTTTTCAGCTTCATTATTTTCCATAATTTTATCTTCTGTATCACTGATTCACTCTTCTGCTTAATTTATCCACATTTTTGTGGCCTATACTTGAGACTACATCTTGGTTATAACATTTTAAATTTTGGCCTGACTAGATTTTAGTTGTTTTATCTCTGCAGTAAGAGATTCTCTATTTTCCTTTATGCTTTTTTCAAGCCTTGCTGGTATCCTTATAATTGTTGTTTTAAATCCTTTTTTTTTTTTTTAAGATTTTATTTATTTATTTGACAGAGAGAGAGAGACATTACAAGTAGGCAGAGAGGCAGGCAGAGAGGGGGGGAAGTAGGCTCCCTGTTGAGCAGAGAGCCCAATGCGGGGCTCGATCCCAGGACCTGAGATCATGACCTGAGCCGAAGGCAGAGGCTTTAACCCACTGAGCCACCCAGGTGCCCCTGTTGTTTTAAATTCTATTTCAGACATCTTACTTATATCTGTATTGATCAAATTGCTGGCTGTGAATACTACCTCCTGTTCTTTCTTTTGGGGTGAATCTCACCATCTTATCATTTTGTCCAGAAAAGGAAAGAAAAAGAAAAACAACGAGAACAAAAACTAGATCCTGGATGTGTTTTGGTCTGCTTGTTAAAAGAACTAGATCCCAAAATAATAAAGAAAGAAAAAATATATATAAATAAAATAAAATATAATGAAAGGAAACAAAAAATAAAAAATAAAGTATATATAAAAATAAAAATTAAAAAAATAAAAAAGAATTGAACAAAATGAGAAAATAACTGAACAATAATAAAAAATGAAGAATAAAAGTACAGAGAATGCTACATAGTATTTTCCCCCAGAGCTGATGATTTGCAGTGCTCTATGATCAGTAAACTTGCTGGGAGTGAGTGGTTTGTGCTGGTCTTCTGGGGAAGGGGGCCTGTTGGGTTGATTCTCAGGTGGACTTACCCTAGTGGAAATGGGCCTCCAGTGTGCAGAGGCAGGGCTCAGTATATGTGGCTCCGGATTCCACTAGGTGGTACTGTTTTGCTCCCTGAATGCTTTCAGCACTGATTGAAGGGATGAACATGGCAGTGCCCAGCTCTCTAGCCCTGGAACTGAAAATTTGTCCCCCCTCCTCACTCCTCAATGAGCTTGAAGAACAATCAACCAGTCTTGTCACCTCAGTTTCTGTCAGAATTCTGTGTTCACTCTGACTGTCTGAGATTTTTTATCTCAGTCACAAGACTACATTTCAAAACTCCAAATTTTAAGGACTCCTGTGGTGCAGACCCATTCTGCTCCTCCCAGGGAGGGGAGGCATCTGGCCATGCTTCTGCCTTTTGCTGGACCCCTCCCAGGAATGCAGTGGCAGGACCATGCAGCAACTCAGTTTATGGCAACACAGAGCAGAAAGCCAGCACCTAGATACACTGTTTTCAGTTGCCTTCCTTGCTCCTGTGCCTGGGAACGATGCCGTATTAGGCATCACCCATTATTCTTGTGACCCTGGGGATCTTCCAACTATGCTGTCACACCTAGGATTCCACCCACTTCACCACCTAAGCCCCTTTAATCCAAGCACTTTTTCCGCTGTAGCAGACTTCTAAAAGTTCCAGTTTTGCAATCCACTGCTTATAATACTTTGTGGTAGCCTCCTTAAGCAAGCTTCCTCCCCTCTGCCATATCCTCAGATATATCACCTTGAATTCAAGTCTCCACACCTCCTACCTTCCAAAAAGTGGTTGCTTTTCTACTTGTAGACTTACAGTATTTGTTTCCTCAGAACTCCAATTGATTCTTAGGTGTTCAGAATGATTTGATAACTATCTAGTTGTATTTGAGGGATGAGACAAACTTAGGATCCCCCTCCTCCTCCACCATTGTAACTCCTGCCCATCTGGAATTGGGTTCTTAATAATTTTTAAGAGTGTGTAGGGATCCTGAAATCAGAAAATGTGGGAATCACTGGTATAGAGCAAATGGGTAGAGAAATGGAAATATGCTATCATGGCTTTTATAGTTTCTCCTGACAGAGTTTGTGATTAGTTACGTAGTCAGTGGGTTACTGCTAAAGGGTTTGAATAGGAGAATGACATAGTTGGAGTTGCTTTTTGAGAATAATATGAAATAGACTATAAAATAAGTTGTAGAAACTAGAGTAAAGGCTGGAATTACAAGGCTGCTCTAAAAGTCCAGGCAAGAGGCTTGTGCTACTGAAACAGGAATGAGAGTGGGAAAAGACCAGCAAAGGTGGACATTGCTGGACCCAACATGTGACTAACATGGGGATTCCTAGAGAGTGAGATATTAAGAATGCATGATTTCAAATGCTTATGATGATTAATTTTATATGTCAACTTGACTGAAGTGCCCAGGCATTTGGTCAGATATTATTCTGAGTGATTCTGTAGGGTGTTTTTGGATGAGATTAACATTTAAGTTGATAAACTAAGTAAAATAAATTGCCTTCCATCATGTGAGTGGGCCTCATCCAATCACTTCAAGGCCTGAATGGAACAAAGGCTGACTTCCCCTGATTAGGAAAGAATTCTCTTGCCTGATGGGATTTGAACTGGGACACTGGCTCTGCAAGTTTCTGTAGTTATATGAACCAATTCTTTTTTTTTTTTTTTAGATTTTATTTATTTTATAGAGAGAAACACAGCAAGAGAGAGAACACAAGCAGAGGGAATGGGAGAGGGAGAAGTAGGCTTCCTGCTGAGCAGGAGCCCAATGCGGGACTTGATCCCAGGACCCTGGGATCAAGACCTGAGCTGAAGGCAGATGCCCAATGACTGAGCCACCCAGGTGCCCCTGAACTAATTCTTTAATACATATACTGGTTATGTTTCTCTGGAGAATTCTGACTAATAAGATTGTGGTACAAAGAATAGTTCTGGAGGAATAGAAACTTTAAAAAAATTATTTACTTATTTATTTGAGAGAGTGAGGGAGGGAGAGAGAGAGAGAGTGCATGATTAAGGGGAGGGGCAGAAAGAGAGGGAGAAGTAGACTCCTTGCTGAGCAGGAAGCCTGACATGGGGCTCTATACCAGGAGTCTGGGATCATGACTGACCAAAGACGGATGCTTAACCAACTGAGCCACCCAGGTGCTCCTGGAGGAATAGAATCTTAACAATGAATTTTCCAAATTGGTTCTGGGAATCTCTGGAATTGGCTTTCCAATCTGATAAAATTTAAAGACACTAATGATTCTATTTAAAGTAGTAAAGAGAAGATTGACAGCCCATGGCAGTATTTAGTTGTAGAGATATATACAAAATATCACCTTTGGATACTCCTAATCAAACACTTTGAGAAAACAAAGATCTGAGCAATCATGCATGTGATATGTTCAAACAGTTGTCATTGTAAACTGGCGTGTATAATGAGATTGGCTGGTTGCTTGCAATGTCACTGGACAAAGATGTTGCTGGATGAAGTGGGGAATGAAAATGAATTAGGAGATTGAATTTCCAGCTCAAGTGCCACACACCTGACCTGAAAGCCTCTATGTCTTCCTTGAAAGAGATTGAGGAGGGCACGTACTGCATGGAGCACTGAGTGTAGTGCAAAACAATGAATCTTGTAACACTGAAAAAAAATAAATAAATAAAAGAAAAAAAAAGAAAAAAAAAGGGGAAAAAAAAAAAGAAAGAAAGAGAATTTCATCTCCTATAGGTGCAAGGCTAAGATGATGAAAACCAAACCCAGAATCTCATCCAGCACATTGCTGAATTACAATGCAACCCAATATAATCATTATGATACAAATTGAATACCTGGCTTCATAGGGTATCTATGTTAAAGTGAGGGTATTGATGGGAAGGAATGATACTCTGAAAGTTGGGAAGGGGATGAGTGGGGAGACCCTCATGGAGCTGGAGACTTTGAATCTCTAAATTCTGATGAAACTTCTTTCCCAGTTGAATAGTCTCTCTATATCCATTTGAGGGGATTGACCCTGCATTGCTTAAGGAAACTGCACTGGCTTCACCTGAGGCAGTTGCAAGGTACTACCATTTCTCCTCAGGACCCACTCTATCTCCCCCTGTGCTTCTAGACCTATGATTAGTTTAAAGTCCCAGCAGGGCCTTTAAGTTGAGGTATAGTGTGACCCATGAGAAGGTGCATTACACTTTCAAAGAACTACTTGAATTTTTTAATTTATAAAAACAGAAATATGGGGAATATGTGTAGGAATGGATGTAAGGGTGAGGAGTAATGGTGGAAGGAACATAAAGTTTAATTAAGCCAAATTCATGCATGAGGGTCCACTAAGCAGAGATTCTGCATTTACTGATGCAATTCCAGGGGTTAGGGATGGCTGCAACCATCTCAGTGTTTGCCTGAAGCATGGCCCAAGAGGTGGGTCACTCTGAGAGAGTGGGAAATGCTGGACCTGCTTTGGGGAATAGTTGGATTCTCAGGTGGTGGGGCCAAGTGGTGGCACTCACCCACCAGAGACAAGGTGGGTGTGGTTGTCACCAATCAATCTATCACAGGGACTAACTCAAGAGACGAGTGAGTCCTGGTGCACTGTTGCAGCCAACTGCTCTGACCTGGGGTATCCTGAGGGGGCTGGAGAAATGAAAAACAGAGCTCCTGGCTGGGTTTGCCAACACTGTTGCTGAACAAATTCAGATAAGCTCATACCAAAAGGAGCTAATAACTCAGGAGATAAGGGCTTGGAAAAGAGAAAGGGAGAAATTTATTTTGGGCACCAGCAGTTGGGGGAAGTGGCAGGCTCAAGCCTGAACAACCAATGTCTCCAGCAGCAAGATGGACACATAGAGATCGTGCAGAGAATGCATGATCACCAGTGAGGGTTGGTATGTGTTCAGCACATGATCATGGGCAGGGAAGGGAACATGTCAGATGTGGTCTTCTAGAAATTCTGTTTCTATCAGGGCTTTTCTGGTCTAGTCATTGCAAAACATTTGTCTTTGTCAATGTCTGAAGAAAGTGTGGTAAGAAATAAGCACAGTGGGTTTCAGTTAGAGATGAGTTAAGTGGTCTCTCTTTCCACTTTTAACTGTTGGGGGCTATAGTTGAGCAAGAGGGCTCATTGACATAGTTACCATAAAAGACAGTTGAGTCAAAGGGGTGCTCAGAATACTCTGACATGTATAGACTTATGGCATTGGCTAGTTGATTGCGGTGTCCCTAGAAGTGAAACCGATAAGAAAAGCCTGCTAAATTCTCACTTGATCTGTATAAGCAGAGACGTTCTAGGTCAAGTGAAAAAAGTCTAACCTCATTTGTTAGAACAGAAAGTCAAGATTTCTCAGTCAATTCTGAGATGTGCATCAGTTTGAAGACCTAGAATCCCATGGAATGAAGGAAAGCCAGGTCCCCTTGAGGAGAGACTGATAAACTATCACAAATATACCATTAATCTTTCTCCCAGCCTTCCTCAAAGGGACCTACAGCAATTTATTTATCAAGGTAACCATGCACTGGGGAAAAGGAAATAATTATATCTGTTAGGGACTATTGGACATGGTCTCTGAACTGACACTGGTCCCAGGAGATCCTGAATATCACCATGGTCCCCCAGTCAAAGTAAGGGCTTATGGAAGTCAGGTGTTTGATGGAGTCTGTCTCATATTGTTTCCATGGGTCCTCAAACCCATCCTGTCATTATTTTCCTAAACTCTGGAATGTACAATAGGCATAATCAGCAGCTGGCAGAATTCATCCTCATGTTCATTTCCTGATCTGTGGAGTGAGGCTGTTGTGGTGGAAAAGGCCAAATGGAAACCATTGGAACTGCCTCCACTCATGAAAATAGTAAATCTAAAGCATTTCTACATTTCTACATTTCTGAAGACATTGCAGAAATTAATGCTATCATTAAGGACTGGAAGAATGCAGGGGTAGAGATTCCCACCACATCCCCATTCAACTCTCCTATTTGGCCTGTACTGAAGACAGTTGAGTTTGTACCATGCAAGTGAATTTCTGTAAGTTTAACAAGGTATTAATTCTACTTGCAGCTGCAGTACCAGATGTGGTCTCCTTGCTTGAGCAAATTAACACATTGCCTGGTATCTGATATATGGCTATTGGCCATGCAAATGCTCTTATCTCCATCCTTTATCTTCATAAAAACCATCAGAACATTTGCTTTCAGCAGGCAAGGCTGTCAATACACCTGCACTGTCCTACTTCTGGGGTATAACAGCTCTCCAGCCCTATGTCATAATTTAGTCTACAGGGACCTTGATCACCTTTCTCTTCCACAAGATATCACATTGATCAATTCCACTGATGATATTATGCTGATTGGAATTATTGTGCAAAAATAGCAACCCCTCTAGACACATTGGTAAAACATTTGCATGTCAGATGGTAAGAAATAAATCCAACAAAAATTCAGTGGCTTTCTACAGCTGTGAAATTTCTAGGGGCCCAGGGGTGCAGGGCATGCAAAGAATTCCTTCTAAGGTGAAGAATAAGTTGTTGCCTCTAGCCCTTTCCACAACCAAAAAAGATGCCTAGTGTGTGTCTTTGGATTAGTAGGCAACATATTTCCCATTTGGGTACGCTACTCCAGTCCATTTACTGAGTGACCCGACAAAGCAGTTAGTTTTGAGTGGGGCCTAGAATAAGAGAAGACTCTGCTATAGGTCCAGGCTGCTGTGCAAGCTCCTCTGCCACTTGGGTCATGTGATCTGACAGGTCCAATGGCACTTGGAGTGGCATTGGCAGAGAAGGACGCTGTTTGGAGCATCTGAAGGGCTCTTATAGGTGAACTGCAGCTGTTAGGATTTTGGAGAAAAGCCTTGTCAATCAACCTCTTCAAATAACTCAGATTTTCTTAATTTTTAGATGGGGTGGGGAGGGGAGGGGGAGGACGGAAGAGAATCTTTCTTCTGGCCAGTACTTGAGAACCAGGTAATGGTGGGAAAGCAAAAGTTGATTTATTTGGGAAGATGGCAACCTGGAAAGATGGTAGATTAACATCCCAAAGACTGTCCTCCCCTATGCAGGGGAACCAGTGGAAAGCTTGAGAAATGGGGGAGGGGGGCTACATGCAAAAGTTGATGCTCAACAGTTAATCATTTGTATTTGCTTTGTATTCCAGGTTCCTCTGCTCTGCTAATAATCAAGGTTGCCAGGTGTTTCTCAATAAAGGGAACTCCTGCAGCTCCATGAGCTTTGTCCCAGCAAGGCAGTCCAGACTCCTCCCCTTGTACCAGGAATCAAGGTTCCCAGTTGTTTCTTACTGAGGACTCTGGTCATGGTAGCTGTTTCCAAGTGCAGTAAAGCCTTGTCTTCTGGAAAGTCTGGTCTTTTGTTCCTCAAGGCCAGCTGTCTGTATGATCTCAAGGGAAATATGTTAGTTCTGCTACAAACTATGGGGTTTAGGTCAGCAAGCAAGGAGTGCATAGCCTGAAACAAGTTAATGCTTAAGATTGGTTGGAGTAGTGTTATAATATGATTTGCCTTCCTTGGATGCAATGCTTCTGCCAAAGCTACTATCCATGGACTTATGGCATTGCTTCTGATCAAGGGAATCATTTCATAGGAAGTGGAGTGAATCAATTCACTGATCTTATCATTCCTACCGTCTTAAAGCAGCTGGCTTGACAGAACTATGGAATGACCTTTTGAACTCAGTTACAGTGCTACCTGGGTGGTGATACCTTTCAAGGCTGGGACAAGATTCCTCAGGAGGCTGTGCATTCTCTGAATCAGCATTCAATAGATGGTGCTGTTTCCTTCCATAGCCAGGATTCGTGGAGGAATCAGGGAGTGGGAAGGGGAATAACGGCACCACTTGCTGTTATACCTAGAGACCCACTAGCAAAAGTTTGCTTCTTGTTCCTGTGCTTGTGTTCTACTGGTCTAGAGGCCTTAGTTCCAATGGGAGAGATGATTCATCATCCCTCACCATCATCAAAAGTGATACCATTGAACAGGAAGTTAAGATTGCTACCAGGCCGTATTGGGTTTCTCATGCCTCTGGGTCAACAGGTAAAGAGAGTAGTTGCTTTGCTACCAAGGGGACTGTACTCCACAATGAAGGTGAAGAAGAGTCTGGAACACGGCACGTCCCCTAGGGCATCTCTTACAACTACCATGCCCTGTGATTAAGGTCTTTGAAAAACTGCAACAACCCAATCCAGGCATGACTACTAAGGGTCCAGACCCTTCAGGAATGGAGGTTTGGGTCACCCCCTTCCCCAAGAAAAGAATGACAACCTGTTGAAGATCCTGCTGAGAGCAAAGGGAATATGGAATGGAAGAAGGCAGGTAGGAATACCAGCTATGACAACATTACCAGTTGCAGAAATGAGAACAATAACTGTCATGAGAATTTCCTCTATTTTGTTATGAATATGTTTGTGTTTATATTTATTTTCTTCCCTCTCTCATCCCCTTATCATGTAACATAAGATGTATTGATTTTACACCATATTATTTAAGTATTAACTTTACATCATAGTATTTAAATTATTGGATATCAAGGAGAAAAATGCCCAATAAAATAGTGCTCTTATGAACAACAACTGGAAATCAGGAGCAGTCAATAGTTTATGAGGGGGAGGGTGCAGGGGAAGAGGAGGGGAATGAGTTAGGTTTTAAACATTTCTAGGACAGAAGTGCCATAGGTACTGTAGGTGGGTTGAAAATATAACAATCCTGGGGAGGATTTGAGACTGGAGATTTAAATGTGGGAGTGAAGCACATGGAGGCACCATTTGGGAGTTTTTGAAGGGAGCAGAATATATCCAGATCTGAATTTTAAATTCACAGATGCTAGACTGGAAGGAGCTAGACGGGATGATTCTCTTGTTTCCACCTCCAACCCAGATGAAAGCATGTAGTCTTCAGTCTCTCTCTTACGATGAACCTCCAGTCTCCTAATAAGAAATATATGTACAGGGATTAGTTGACAGAGGTGTATAAGCATGCTCTCTTGCGTTTAAGTGAGAAGCATGAGTCAGGTGTCCGAGAAATGGAGAACTTGCACTTCTGTTGATTACCAACTTAGATTTATGACAGCATTCCAGAAACATAGCTGAAATCCAAGGTCTTTTATCACTCACCTTGCCAGGCTTGCTGTACGAAGCTTTGTGTGCAGATTGCTTTATGATTTCAAAGTATTTATTTTTCAGCTTTAGATCTTCTTTGATGTAACTGCACACCAGCCTGAAGGCTATTTGTAAAGGCAAATCTTTGGAAGATAGGAACATCTTGCTGGGATTGACGTGCCACACAAACACTATTGTGAAGTCTCATGGCATACAGGAATTAAGGTATGTCCATGCAATAAAATACACTTTAAAACAATTTCACATTTTTTCTCTCTAGCTCTATCTACCATCTATGTATGTCTCTATCTCAACAAGAGGTTTCATTATAAAATTCAGTGTTAAGTGGGAAAGTATAAAAGTTTTAAAATTTTCAGCTTTCTCTCAGAAGTTAAATA
>CM053610.1:42740375-42765419 GCA_028646535.1 Procyon lotor
CGAAACCACACTGTTCCCGCGAGGGCTGAACTCCCGGTTAGCCTCCGGAGCGATGTCCCTCAGCGGAGCGGACTAGAAGTTCCGGATTTTGTGCTCCGCGGCTCCGAGGCTGCTAGGAGCCGGCCCCTCCCCCCGGGGTCTCTCTTCCCGTCGCTTTAAATTCACCTTTTCCAGACGTCCTACCTTCTGAAAGTGGTCGATTTTCTGCTCCTAGAATTGCTGTTCTTATTCTCTTCTCTCTGCTGTTGCGTTTGCCGGCTTTTAGAGTGATTTCCTCCTCTTTAGCTGGACTTCTGATTCCCAGGGCTCTCTGTGCCTCCTACACTTCCGCCATCTTCGAGAATCCTCCCGACACTATCTTGACTCTATTCTCTTGATCACAGTAGGACTTATATAGTTGGAGGCCTGTTTTCTGGGGAACCCCACTGGCTGGAACCGCCTACCCTCTGCACCATGGAGGGGGATTAGAGTGTGTGTCTCAGATTCCAGGCAGTTTCCACCTGAGTGGCCACATACCAGGTGTTAAGGAGCAGGGTGTGGTGGGAAAGAATGGGGACTTGCACCTGCAGCTAAAGGCCCTTCCAGCTTGGCTGGCAAAAGCCAAGACAGGGCTCATGAGGCTGAACTGGCAGACCAATCCCTTGTGTACCCCCACTGCCATTCCTTACACTGAACAGCCCGTCCTAGATTGTGTTCACCTGACTACCCAGTTCTCAGCTTCAGAATGAAGCATTCCAATGATGTAGAGCTCAAGGTTCTTGGCGGTACTGCCTCAGTGGTGTGCTTTTCATATGGGACTCAGAGGTAGGTTCCTCCTCACTAAAGTTCTCTGAGAATAGAGCAGTGCTTCTGGTGCCGTGCCCTGCCCAGATTCCTTTGGACTGGCCCCACCAGCCTCTGCCTCATGTTACAGCTTTATGCTTCTTTCCTACAGGCCTGGGCCTGCTTCCTTCAGAGAAGGAAGTCTGCCCTTGGGCAACTGGGGCAGCTTTGTCCAGAGGCTCTGAGAGCACAGGAGTCTGGGAGCTGACATATCCCAGGGCAGCCACAGGGAGGGATGAGAGGAGGAAAGGAAAGCCCAGCTCCTGCCCTGCCTCCAGAAGGGACTCTTCTAAGAGCCCCTGAAAATGGGGCTGAGGCTTGGACTGTGAAGAATTCCTCCCCACCTTCCTTCTTCACTCTCTGTTGATTTTCTCCTGGCAACACTTTTGAAATGTTACTTGCACAGGAATCCTCATCCAGGGTCTGCTTCTGGAAACCAACCATAAACAGGGGATGCCACGGGCTTTTGGAGAGCCCTGAGAATGTTCTGCCTTGCAAGGCAGCCTGTGGTCAGTTGCAGCAGGAAATTGCAGCTTCCTGCTTCTTCTCAAAGCATGGTGGTGACCTGACATTCCACCAATTATCTTTGGGACCTGAAGGCGCAGTGCTGGGACATGTTGTGTGCTAGTGTCCTTGGCTCAGACCACACGGTGCTGGGAAGGACACTTGAACTTGTATTTGGGTGTCACAGCCAATCCTGTGCACAGAGCTTCATATGGCAAGCTTGCCCAGCCCATCTTTCTGTACACCCCCTCTCTTCTGCTCCGCATTGCTGATCCTGGTGATGGTCAGGGAGGACCCAGCGACCTCCTGGTTAAGACCATGATAGATTGTGAAGTTTTAAGCAGAGTATGGACCAAGCCCTAGCCAGTCAGTCCAGCTTTTCCTGCCAAACTTTGGACTTGAGCCTGACCCCACCAATGACTGCTCCTGGGGCCTGGTTACCCATAAATCCCTGGCAATGCAGGGGTTCACTGGGATGACCTAAGACATGGACAGCTATCCATTAGCCACTTGCAGCCCTTCCTGGTTCTTGTCTTCTTCTGTTTAGGGACCCTGCTCCCACTATTGCTTGAAATCTGTTCCCTGTACTTACTTTAGAATCACTCCTAGCCTGGTCCACATCCACCATGGGTCCCAGCTATGCCCGCTGACTTACTCCTAGAATCTGCAACATGTGTACTGCTTCTTTTTTAAGATTTTATTTATTTGACAGAGAGAAACACAGCGAGAGAGGGAAGACAAGCAGAGGGAATGGTAGCGGGAGAAGCAGGCTTCCTGCCGAGCAGGGAGCCCAATGCGGGGCTCGATCCCAGGTCCCTGGGATCTGACCTGGGCCGAAGGCAGATGCTTAATGACTGGCCACCCAGGCGCCCCACGTGTACTGCTTCTTGGAGGTACATTCAGATGGGGCTGGTGGAGCAGACCCCAACTCAAGGCCTGGACGTCCCTGCTGAACTGGGCCCTCCCTAGGCCTATATGGATGGAAGTATTACCCTCACAAGTCTCAAATGGAGGTAGCTCCCTACCCCAAGTGTGTGCGCTCTTATTGGTGAAGGTGCTAATTGCTGTTCTTTGGGCAGCAGAGGCAGAAGCTCTGGCGATATCTAGATTTTGGGGCTTCAGTGTGATCCCACTCAGGACCTCTGCTCTCAGGTTCCAAATGTGGGAGCCTGAGTCTTCACAAATATGGAGCTTCAGGATGTCTCCAGACTCATTCACATAAGGTCCTGGCCCAGCTAAAGCAGACCCAGAAACTCAGCTCAGAGACTGGGTAGTAGATGATATTTCAGGCTTTGTGGGACACTTCTCCTTTTTGATGTTTTTGCAATCTTTTTAAAATAGGAAAACTATTTTAGCTCCTGGGCATACCAAATGAATATGAATTTGGCTCAGGGGCCATAGTTTTCCAACCTCTCCATGACCCTAGACCAACAACCCAGAAGGAAGAGAGGAGAAGGCACTGACAATGAAGGGATGGGTGCTTTTTCACTTAAAAGTAAACTTCTCGTAGGAAAGCTGGTCATCAGATTTTACTAGTATAAACTTGAATTCCTCCAAGCCAAAAGAAAAAGGTGGGGTAGGTACTTAGAAAGATTTTTTCTTTCTTTCTTTCTTTTTTTTTTTTTAAAGATTTTATTTATTTATTTGTGTGAGAGAGAGAGAGAGAACACAAGCAGAGGGAGAAGCAGGCTCCATGCTGAGCAACGAGCCCAATGTGGGACTTGATCTCAGGACCCTGGGATCATGACCTGAGCTGAAGGCAGATGCTTAACTGACTGAGCCACCAGTCTAGGTCCAGGTGCCCCAGTACCTAGAAAGGTTTAAGAGTTTTATTCCCATGACTTGACTTCCTTTCTCCATCATTTGTCATCAGCATTTCACATATTTGAATTCAGCATATTCCAGTTTATATGGATTAAATTTGCCATGGATGTTTTGAAATTCCATTACCAGCAAACCCCATACCTTTTTATTATGAATGAGATGGGAAAGGGTCAGAAGATACATAGATGCAGGATAAAGAATGAGGTCCTCTCTCTTGAGGGCAGGCAATAGGCTTGTGCACATTGGGTTAGGGAACTCACAGAATACCTAACAGCAAAAGAAGGGCCAAGGAGCCTGGGACAACAGGTGACTCTGAAGGGCGAATGGGCCTGGCAGGCTACACTCAAATTTGGGAAGGGTCAGTTTCTGCCCAGGGCTACCTCCTGCTCACAGACTTCTCCATGACAATGACACTCTAATCCAGGGCTCTCCCAGGGAAAAACTGTCTTTCTAAAGCATATGTCCACCAAGGTTGTTATTTTTCTAACATGCCGGTTAGGAAGGTTTTGAGATTTGTTAAAAAATCAGACAGGATTCCTGGAGCCCCAAGCTGTGATGATACCAATCTGAGTGTCCAGAGGAACAGCATAAGCGCCTGCTGGAGCCCAAGAGGAGGTGTGGGCTGTGGGCAGGTTCCTTGAGGGGGCTGCCTGGGGTAGGAACCCAAGTACCCAGCTCTGCTGGCACTGGCCTGTGGAGTCTTAGTCTCATCCCAAGTGAGGTGGTGTGACCTGATTCTCCAATTTCTCATTCTGAAGTCTCAGGATTCCAAGGTCAGTCCTATTCTCCCCTGCTGTGTATTTCTCTCCTAAAAGCATGGCTTCAAATTCCCTTAACCATGAATATTTACAGTGTGATCTTGGATGCTTGTAGTATATAGAGGAGTGTGTGTGTGTAAATGTGTAACATGTGATTAGAATAAAAGTTATTTTAAATGTATCCATGTGGTTCACTTCATCATGTCTTTCCTCGGAGCAGCTCAGCAGTCTGCATAAATCCTATATTGGATTATTTTTCATTGAGGTTAATGATTTTCATGCTCACCTTAGAAAGGAGAACATGATAGAATGCAAATAGGGCTCTTGTTGTTCCTGGGTGGGGTTGCTATTTTCCTGTATCTTATGATTTAGTGGCATAGGAAAGCACCACCCCCACAGGCTATACCTTCTTGGTATTCTTTTAAAATAATACACTGATCTTTGCACTACTTGTATAAATGATGCTAGACACTTTCTTGAGACGGGTTTTATTGAAAAAAAAAAAGCAGAACATGATTACATGTGTAGTTGAATAATTTGGCAATCCTAAAAATTTTGCTAAAAGCCTCTTTTTAAGAAGCATGAAATGTGATCCTTCCAGAGATGTGATAGTCAAGATTTTCTTAAAGTGCATGTGGTACTGGTATTTTATTTTATTTGGGGGAGGGAAGACTAATTTAAGGATTTTTTCCTCCTTTCTGAGAAGCCCATCTGAAATATAAATTATTTTTTGCCTTCCAGCTTTGTGTTGGCCTCGGAAGTGAACTGTTTCTTGTTTATCATACGCTGCTTATCAGTTATTCCCACTCTGGCCTTTCTCTTTGGTCTTGAGACTGTATCCAGCTTGAGACTGCCCGAATTAGGCACAGCTCACTAGCACTATCTGTGCCTAATAAACTAATACTTCCAAGAGCTGGGCCATCCTCTCTGTCTCATTCTTGTTGGTTGAGGATAAACCCTGGTTCCCCTTACACGTAAGTTCTCCATAGCATTCACTTTTCCTCTGCTTCTTGTTTATTTTCTCTATGTTGAAGTTCTACTTTTATATATTTCTCTCTTTTCATGAATTTTGAATCTGGGCAACCAGGCTATTGTGAGCAAGCGATGGGGTTATGTCATGTGTCTTTTGCCTCCCATCATCCCTTCACATGGTCATACCAGGAGCCCCACAGCACTGGAGGGAAAAAGAGAGAAGGAGGGCATCAATATCTACTTGAAACTTACAAATGAGCATGGATATCTCAAATAAAAGGGACAAAACAGAAGACAAAGATCCTGGCCAGAATTCTTATTTGCAGAAGGCAGGGACTTTTTATTATTTAAGGAGATAAAAAGTATTCTGAATTCCTTGAGATATTGTATAGTGGCCAGAGATCATAATCTTTCTTTCCCTTACATCACTGCATGGTACCTAGATCAGTGTTACACAAGAGATAGGTGTTTATGCGAATGATCATGTTATTCAATTTTAAACTTCTACTCAGGACTTTATTTCATCAAACTTCTACCCAGGATTTGATTATATTAGGATGAAGTATATCATAGTGGCATAGAATCTATAGAAAGTGTAGGGAAGGTCAGGATTAGAGGATGGCTGTGTGGTAGTTTTAAGTATCCTTGATTAGGAGGCTCAAATGTCTAAAATCTAGGAAGGAGGTCCTGACTGATGTCTGTGACTCTCAGATCTCTGTGCGGAAGGTCAGGGTGCTTCCTTCCATCTTCTTCTGGTAGTCCTTGTCAAATTCTTCACTCTGGGCCACAGTGAAATAGTTCTTCCAATCCCCAGGCATCCCTGAAACAAGGCAAAGTCTCAGAGGTTGCCACAGGAATATAGGGAAGAGGGAGCATACATCTTTGGAGCCAGCACAAGAGTGGGGAAAAAAAGGAAGTTTGCCTCTGAAAAATTATGCAGTAGTGTCATTGACAGGAATGAATAATGGGGCATGAAACATTACTGGAAAATCTAAGTGGATCATGGATACCACAGAGTCCAATCTGGCATTTGAGAATATAAATCTTAAATACCTTTCCTCATAAAAGGGGAGATAGATTGGTCCATGAGGATGGTAGGCAAAGTGGTGTAGTTGGCCATTGGGTTTTGCTTCATCACATCGAAGGAGGTGTGATAGATGATTTTATTCAGGACTTCTTCTGGCATTTCTTTCTCTAGGAACTTCAATATCTTCTGAAGTTCCCTCTTTGGGTCCTATATGTAAAAGAGTTATACAAAGCAAATAAATTTGGGTTTTCTGTTAAGGATGACATTCTGTTTGGACAAACAATATTTGGTAGGAATAAGTAAAGGGATCAGTTAAAATATATTCAACAGTTATCGCTTAGGTGATAACTATGTGCAAGGCACTGTACCATGACACAAAGATGAGAGCTGTTCCTGCCTTCAGGAGGCTTACCCTGCAATAGGGGGATAAATGTAGATATAGCTAACTGCAAAACCTTGCCCAGAAAACATGCTGCTCACACAGAGAGTATCATGAGATTTGTTGAAGAAAACAATTGTGTGTCCTGGTAGAGATCAGGAAAGGTTGTATAAAGGAGGGAAAATGTTGCAGGTGAAGCACAGTATGACATACTCTTGTATTTGAGCTATAAAAAATGGCAAAAGAATCTTTGAGTTTAACAGAAGCTCAGTAAGGGGATGAATACAAGGGATCTCGGGTTAGCCCAGAAATACAAATTCTTGTGTACTGATTCTTTCTGATTAAAGAGTTGCAGAAAAGGAGCTATAACTTTTTTTAAAAAAATATCTATTTATTCACTTGATAAAGAGAGGGCAGGGGGAAGGGCAGAGGGGGTGAATCCTCCAGGAGATGACCCACTGAGGACGGAGCTGGACAGAGGGCTCGTTTCCACGTTTCCATGAGATCTCAACCTCAACTGAAACCAAGAGCTGGACACTCAATGGACGGAGCCATTCGGATGTCCCAGGGAGCTATAGTTTTTGATTGTATTTCTCAGCACTGGCATGATAAGTAGTTTGTAATTCTAGGATATGAATCCTGAGAGTAATGAGAGTGAATTTGTCATGCTTCTCATACACAGTGATTTGAAAAGGAGAAATCTGTCCCCTGTCACAATACGTGGGACCAAATCCTGCCAATGTTTTTATGGATTAAACTTCATTTGTGATATGGGTCTGGGATGTGGAACAGGGAGAAGTAAACTCTCCCTGAGCATTCACTGAACACAACTAGGCACTTTACAAATGTGATCTCATAAATCCTTATAATAAATTCATGAGATACAAAATGAGATGATACCCATTTGTAGGTGAACACACATGGTTCATGAGTGCCAGGATTAATTCAACTATGAAGGCATGTGATATTTCCTGAGGGGAAAGGATCTTCTGGAAATTATGAACTGAAGCAAAGAAAACTGAGAAAAGCAGAAAAAGCAGAAAACTAGAAATTTTGAGGATAAAACTGAGTTGGGAAGAGTGTCATGCAGAGAAAGGACCTGCACTGAAGGCTTTTCTATGGCAAGCCCATATGCCAGGGCCCCAAATGTGGTTTGCTGCACTGGAGAACCTGGTGGGTCTGATGGAGATTGCACTGCCCCTCACCTCTTTCATGTCCTCATAGAAGAGGTAGAGAATACGATGCTTGTCTTTTGCATCCCACCATCCCTTCACATGGTCATACCAGGAGCCCCACAGCACTGAAGGGAAAAAGAGAGAGGGGGGAGCATCAATATCAACTTGAAACTTACAAAATGAGCATAGATGCCTCAAATAAAAGGGAAAGAGACAAGACAAAGATCCTGGCCAAAATTCTTATTTGCAGAAGGCAGGGACTTTTTAATATTTAGGAAGATGATAAAAAATATTCTGCATTCTTTGGTTTATATTTCTGCTCTTGAATTTACTGCCACATGAGATACTGTTTAGTGGCCAGGAATCATAATCTTTCTTTCCCCTATATCACTGCATGGTACCTAGATTAGTGTTATGCAATAAATACTATCTCCTAGTGGGCTGATTTTCATTCTGAAAAATCTATACTTACCAGATATTTGGACACCTTTACTCTCTGTAAACTCGGTGTCTTTTGTTGGCCCTGCCAAATCCATTCTGCACCCTCCTCCACCCTGGAAGGTTGACCTCTATGAACTGTGTCAATGGGCTCCTTTGTGCTCAGGCTTCCCCTGGGATTTGCCAACAAAAGGCACTGAAAGGCTTTTGGAGGCAGGAGGAGAGTGGGAAGGGTGTATTTATTTCCCTGATGCTCTTCCTGTTGGTTCACTCTGGTGGACTCTTTCCCCTACTGAAGGCCTCAGCTCCTGTTAAGGGGCTTTGTCCTTTCTCCAGGGGGCAGTGGCTCCCTGCTGGTGTTCACCCAAAAACCTGTTTCTTTAAACTTTACTTGTAGCTTCTTAAATAGTCTCTTAGCTAAATTCTCCCCAAATGATCCAGTTTGAATGTGCCATCGACATCCTCCCATGACCTTTTAATTTTTTTTATTTATTTTTAATTTTTTATATTTTTTTTATATAAAAATTTTTTTATTAACATACAATGTATTATTTGCCCCAGGGTATATGTCTGTGAATCGTCAGGCTTACACATTTCATAGCACTTACCATAGCACATACCGTCCCCAATGTCCACAACCCAGCCACCCTATCCCTACCCCCCTCCCCACCTCCCAGCCACCCTTAGTTCATTTCGTGAGTCTAGGAGTCTCTTATGGTTTGTCTCCCTCCCCATCCCTTCCTGTTTCATTTCTCTCCCCCACTCCCCCCATAAACCCCTGCCTTGCCTCTCAAATTCTTCATATCAGAGAGATCATGTGATAATTGTCTTTCTCTGACTGACTTATTTCGCTTAGCATAATTCCCTCTGGCTCCATCCACGTTGTTGTAAATGGCCAGATTTTGTTTCTCTTGATGGCTGCATAGTATTCCATTGTATATATATACACCACATCTTCTTTATCCATTTATCTGTTGATGGACATCTAGGGTCTTTCCATAGTTTGGCTACTGTGGACATTGCTGCTATAAACATTCAGGTGCACATGCCCCTTCGGATCACGACATTTGTATCTTTAGGGTAAATACCTAGTAGTGCGATTGCTGGGTCGTAGGGTAGCTCTATTTTCAACTTTTTGAGGAACTTCCATACTGTTTTCCAGAGTGACTGTACCAGCTTGCATTCCCACTAACAGTGTAGGAGGGTTCCCCTTTCTCCGCATCCTCGCCAACATTTGTCATTTCCTGACTTGCTAATTTTAGCCGATATCCTCCCATGACCTTGATGACCACAATCATTTAATGAAAACTCTTCCTTTCTGATGTCAGTAGTGAATAAGGAGATGTGGTAATGAATGAGCAAACATGAACCCATAATTTCCTTTTACTCACCTTTTCCAATTTTGAATGTCTCAATATACTCCTCCCATGTACCAGGGTCAGGTATCATTTTAGTCATTCTTGAGAAATGGTAGTAGGACACCAGAGAGTCCTTTGGATTTCTAGCCACATAGATAATCTGAAATCAACCAGCAAGGCAATTGAGACAGACAGCAAACAAAACAGAGAAATATTATTGGTCAGTGCAGAGGACTATGTTATTAGAAGAAAATTAGATTATCCTATTTGAGTAACTGAACGTGCACGCATTTTCTGTGAGTAGGATGACCGCATCTTCCAGTTTGCCTAGACAGAGTCCAACATATATGTGTTGTCTTAGATAATGATTAGGAGTATTCCCCCTCTCTACCCAGAGTATCCTGGTTTGCAAGATAAATACTACAGTTGTCCTAACTATGATATTCCTGAAGATTAACTAGGCCACTCTTGTATTTTCCAGTGTATGAAAGGTGGGTCTTCCTTGGCTTGCAATAAGCAAGGACTCTAAGTAGGTTATTGCACAGGGGGTAGATAAAGCAGTCAGCTGTCTATTCAAGTCTCTCCTGTACATGATGAGATGCAGCCTTACAGATGAATGATCACTCCTACTTTTCATTTGTAGGATCTTTGAGGGCAGCACTAAGTCTCCTTTTGGAACTGCTTGTAATGATTCTTCTCATTCAAAAAGCAGAGTTGTGGTGTGGCTGGGGAGAGCTGACCTCTTGGCTTCTTGTCCTGTGGTTCCATGCCCACCTGTGCTACTGTGTCCATTCTCAGCAGAGCTGGGGAGGAGGTGCACACTAATAGTTTCTCAAGCATTTCCACATGTCTCACTCACTGAACAGAATTTCTGTGTCCAACAGAACCACTCATCCAGTGACATTTTCCCCTCAGGCAATTGCCCTAGGCTCTTGCTTTCCCTACTCCCTTTCCATAGACTGCTGCCTTACAGGAACCTGGACAAGGCCTGTTTCTCTGCCTCTTTTCCTACTGCTTGATTTTTCTCTGATATTTATGAGAGCATGTAGGGAACCAAAAAGTGTGACACAGCTGCAACATCTTGTCATAATGTAAATGTATTTCTTTTTTTTCCTTTCTCTTTCTTCCTTCCTTCCTTCCTTTCTTTCTTTCTTTCTTTCTTTCTTTCTTTCTTTCTTTCTTTCTTTCTTTCTTTCTTTCTTTCTTTCTTTCTTTCTTTCTTTCTTTCTTTCTTTCGTTTTATTTATTTTAGAGAGAGAGAGCAGAAGCAGGGGGAGGAAGAAGCAGATGAAGAAGCAGACTCCCCGCTGAACAGGGAGCCAGATATGGGCTTGATCCCAGGACCCTGATGTCATGACATGAGCTGAAGAAAGATGCTTAACCAACTGAGCAACCCAGATGCCCCTGTAAATGTATTTCTTAATGCTTGTATTGGTATTGCCTTTTTGTAAGCCTGAGTAATTGCAAAGGGAGCAGTCTGGGCTAGACAGGGAACATATTCAGTGTGCTTGTGGTAGGAGTCAGATGACTGGGTGTGACCTAATGTCCAATACATTTTCTGCTGATACATCTATGCGAGTCCCCTATGGTTGCTGTAACAAATTCCCAGAGATGTAGTAGATTAAAAAATAAGAAATTTATTCTCTTATGGTTCTGGAGGCTCAGTTCAAGCTGTTGGCAGGGCTGGTTCCTTTGGTGATATTAGGGGAGAATCCTTTCCCTTGCTGTTGCTAGCATCTGGAGGCCATCTGCATTCATTGGCTCTTGAACCAAACCCTGGCTTCACTTGTCACATATCCTACTTCTTCCTCTGATCTTTCCTCCCTCATATAAGGATCATTGTGATGATATTTAGGGTCCACCTAGATAATCCAGGATAATCTTCCTACTCAAGATCCTGAACTTAATCACATCTGCAAAGCCCATTTTACCAAACAAGGTAGCATTAAGTTTCTAGTGATTAGGACATGGATATCTTTAAGGGATGGTTATTTAGTTTACCACTGTAACATAAAATGAAAATTTTGGGCTAAGCTCTTGCCAAGGTCACTTCCTACTCAAATAATCCAAAAGTCTGAGAAGATAAAGGGAGGTGGTGTCATTGAGATTTTTATATTTTTAGAAGGCCTGATTTTACAAAAAGATGGTGGTAGTATAATGACTAACAAGATGTGTCTTCTGACATTGAGTCTACAATATCATTTGGAAATAATATTGCTTCTTGAGCAGCAACAGTCACATATGAGTGAAATTATCTGTGAGTATAAAGCAGGAAGTTTTCACAAGTCAATGTGACCTGGGTATAATCCCAGGGAAGTAGATCAGGAATGGGATATCATTTTGATATATAACATCCTATTCAATTGTATTGTACCTTGTTTGGAGATGGGCAAGATGAAGAGCTGGTGACTCAGAGAAGCCCAGAAAAAAAGAGAGTAAAAAACAATCACTTGCACTGTGTATCAGAACACTGCATGGAGGAGAGAGTGTTTTGGCTCTCAGACTTGACCCTTATGGTTTCCTTGGTAAGGATTCAGTCTGGGTTTCTAAAGTAGCTTGCTCACAAGGAGAAGGCATGCTAGTCTAGCTGATATAAGCATTTGATTCTGCTGGATGGCTACACTTTTCATGGCAAATTTATAAGTCAATATTTGACTCACTGATGAAGCAGATATCAAAAAGAAACACTAGTATATTTGAGGTACATTGTACATCGAACCTGAATTTGGAAGTGTCAAAATAAACAAAAAATTTTGAAAATGGAGAACATAGAGGTATAACAGTTCCTGGGAGCTTGCTCCATGAGATGATGCTCTAAGGGTAGCCAATGTGGTATCATCTTCCTTTGTCTTGCTCTACTTTTCTCTCCACAGTTTTTCCCTAAATAAATCCCTTTTATGTCTTCTTGGCCTTCTTGGCCTTGACTTTTGCTTCTTAGATTATTTGAGCTAAGATAATATCCTTTTTCAGAAATATGTGCTTTGTTTCACCACTTGCTTTCTTTGGCTATAGCTTAATCAGCAACCAACCAGAATGATTTTGTCTGAAAACTTCCTAGTATGTACCCAGAAATAATATTTTGAAGGAAAGCTGGACCCAACATGGAGTATATGGGAATGTGGGAGTAATCCCACCCATCTTCCCTATACCTCCACTGGTTATTTATCTTTCAATATCTTTGTTCTACTTAGATGGAGATATTCTCTGTCCATATGACTCAAACTGGGTTTGAAAAGTTGGCTTTTCCTACCTTTGAATTTTCTTTCCAGAAGGAAGGTGGCAGCAACTGAACAGGCAGGTGAGTCTTCATAGTTCTAGGAGAAGGCATTTTGTTGGCCAGATCCAGACCTGGGAAAGAAGGCCACACTATTTAGCTGAACACTTCTCATCAGCTCCACAAATTCAATATTATTGTTTTGTCAAATATCTGAAATGAAGTTTACAAAATAGTGGCTCTGCCTAAAATTATGGTATTACATGTCTAAATGCTTCCCTCCTAATGACACTTTTACCATCCATGAGTAGAGGAAAGCACTAACGAGATACTAGAAACCACTGAGGCAACAGTACTCTCCTTATTTGCTGGATATTGGTTATACTCGTGTGGGGAGATGAAGATGTTTTTGGAAGTATGAGGTTAGTGCAACTATGACCCCAACAAGCCCTTGGATATTTTGTCCTTTGGGGTTTTCTGTTACTGCAATGGGGAGTAGATTAAGGCAGTTGGAGAAGAGCTGGTTCCTCTTGATGGTGGTGGGTTATTGGCTAGCTCTACAAGGCTAGCAGTTCCTTGTAAATAGCTTTAGGCTTTCTTTTAACCCTTACTTTCCAAGTCAAGAACTGCAATAGGCACCAGTCATACACCAGCACTGTGCTCTGTGCTGGGATGTATTTTCAGATGAAAAATTGAGCCTTACAGTGGTCAAGTAATTTATCCAAGTTAGTAAATGTGATAGCCAGTACTGGAAATCAGTGGGTATGGAAAGCCATAGAGAGGGAGGCCTAAGAAACTTTGTGAAAAGCAACAGAGAGGCAAGGAACAACTAGGTAAATCATAGATAAAATCCTCTTTGGAAACAGGATGTCCAATGCTGAATGTTAAAATACCAAACACAGGGGCACATGGGTGGTTTAGTCAGTTAAGTGTCTGCCTTCAGCTTAGTTCATGATCCCAGTGTCCTGGGACTGAGACCCATGTCGAACTCCCTGCTCAATGGGGTGTCTGCTCTCCCTCTCCCTCTGCCCTTCTGCCCCCCTTGCTTGTGCTCTCTCTCTCTCAAATAAATAAAATTTATTTTATACAAATAATAAATATAGATTGGGATTTAGACACACTCAGCACTAGACTCAGGGGAAGGGGCTTGCAAGTGAGGCAGACTGGCAGCCTTGGTTGGAGAAGCTCAGCTTCTGGTGGAGAATCAGATATATAGAGAAGGGGAGGCACCCCCTGGAGACCTGGCAGTGATAGGAAAGAAGGAAGTAAGAGAAAGAAAATTAAAAATCCTGCAGAAACAGAAGACATAGTGGATAATTTCCCCTCCCCCTAACCACCAATACTACCTGTAAACAAAACTGCACAGCAGAAGACAGAAAAAGGTGCTTTCAAACTAGGAACTATGGCAATGAAATGAATACAAACAGAAAAAAGTAAGGCTCATGAATACAAAACTGATTTAAAAGCCAGAAAAGGCAAATCAAGGCCTTTAACCTGATGAAAATTCTACCTCCAAACTCAACTGAAAACCTAAACAAAATTGTAACATGACACTTAATATCCAAAACAAATATTTGGAAATATGAACAAGTAACTAAAAAAAATTAGGAACCAAAATAGACCCCTCCCCAACCCATAAAAAAAAGGAAAGGTGACATGAAAAAAGACTTGATGGAACTCAGAAGAGAAACAGAAGAAGACACAATAACATAAGAAATGAAGATTAAATCATAAGGTTGACGATGAAAGGTAGGTTTGAAAGAAAATTTAATAAAAAGAAGTTGAAGAAAAGCAAGAGATAACCAAGCAATGGGCAGTGAAGAAATAAAGAGAGGGTGTCTGAGCTGGAAGACAGGCACAGTGGCTCTAATGTGAACATAAACTGCAGTTCTTGAGAAGAAAAGGAAAACAGTAAAACAGAACTAGTATTTAAACCTGCAATCTGAACAAACTTTCTGGAAAAGAAGACTTGATTTTGCCTCTGCTGAGATTTTAGCTAAACTACTCCATAATGTTGCTTCCTCATCATTGGTTCTGTGTGGCCAAGCAGACTGCAGGGGCCTTGAACTGACCCTGCCCCTCCTGCAGGTCCATACACCAGCTGCACAACAGCCTGTAGAGACTCCTCCATGGCCCTGGAATCAACCTCCCAGGGACTTCCCTTTGAGCACTTCCTTTGATAAGACCTCTGCAGAGCTTAACAAAACCCTGCTCCTTTGGTTTGAATTGAACAATCTGGACTTAACCCAGAAACCCCAGATTGTTCCACCTGTGGCCCATGTCCTATCTCTCTGCCTGCACCCTTTTTGACCTCCTTGGTTTGCCCTTTGAGGCATGCCCTGTACTTCTTCCAAGACCTGGGAGCAGTAAACCTCTCTCTTTTAATTCTCTGTGCTCTTTTCTTAAACTAGGGCTCACCAGCCCACCTGGGGCTCTACTTAACAAATGTTAACAAATATTAACAAAGTCATAATTGGCTTCACAAGTAGGATGGATTGAGTTAGTTTGCCTTTGATAATGAGGAATGCATTTTAGCTGCAAATGGCTTATTGACTGACTTTCTCAGGTAGGTAATCCATTGGGGAGGAGTCCATTGTCTACTGGAATTTGGTTACACTGCTTTATGCTATTGCATGCTGTCAATTCAGAGGGCTGCCTCAAGTTCCCAACCCAAAAGTGCAAGCTCCAAAAAAAATCAACCAGAGTTCTCTCAAACCTCAAGAGTATTGTTAATTAGAGCTAGTTTGAGGGGCTATAGATGTTTTCCATTTATTAATGCCTGGGGGTACCCACAGTGGGTATTAGATTTTGAGTGTGATTCTCAGCTCTTAGTACAGACCCAGCTGCTGACTGTTAGGGACAATTGGCTAAGATTTGGCAAGGTTCTATTGCCCTTAGTTAACAGAGAGGAACATGTGAGTTGCAAACCTTGCCCAAGTGTGGGACAAGATAAAGGTACATTGCCCCTAAAAGGAGAGGGAGACTCTCCTGACCTGATTGGCTTTGCTTGGGGCAGGGGGCGGGGCACTAGGACTTTAAGGTTTTTTTTTTTTTTTTTTTTTTTTTTACAGAGAGAGAGATCACAAGTAGGCAGAGAGGCAGGCAGAGAGAGAGGGGGAAGTAGGCTCCCTGCCGAGCAGAGAGCCTCATGTGGGGCTGGATCCCAGGACCCTGAGATCATGACCTGAGCCAAAGGCAGAAGCTTTAACCCACTGAGCCACCTAGGCACCCCGGATTCTGAGTTTTAACCTGGATGATAGGGATGCCCTCACTGAGGCAGTCACAGCACCTCAAAAAGGCAAGCGTGACTGAGGCCTCTGGTCCCTGTCACTGCATACCTTGCTGCTGTGACACTTCGTCCCCTGACCCTATGGGGTATTATGGGTCCCACTCCTGGTATGTAGTGGCACAAAATCTAATGGCCTAATACAAATGACCTGAACACCTGCTGCCCGTACCAACTAAAATGTTCAAGGAAATTAGAAAACTCCCCACTAAATATAAAACACTCATAAATGTGGTATGGGCACTGATCAGTGTCGAGGTATACCAACACACCAAGGCACTGGTTCTATAGTCTTGGCTTCTAGGGTCCAGCCTTATTGATCCTGCCACAGCTGGGCTAGTGGAGGATGACCCCAAACCCAATGAGGTGGACTGGGGCACCCTGGAGAGGGAAGCAGCTGACACTGGCCATTGGGGACGGCTGCCACAATAACAATTCACAGAGTCAAATCCATGGGGAGTAATAGAACAGAAAATTAGAAACCAAAATTTGAAACTTTACATGCCTTAAGATTAAAAATATTTTAAAAGACTGTAGAGCAGAAGGGAGGAAAAGGGGCCGACTGGCTAATGAGTGTGTTTAACACTGGCTCTGAGCTATTACTCAACCCATGGACATGAGTCAACTAGCCAGTGTTTACAAGAATCCCCACAAGCCTTTTGTAAAATGAAAAATTTATTTGCTAATATATGTGAAGACTATAATAAAATGAATTTGCATTTAAAAAAAAAGAATCCCCGCAAGCTTAATCTTTTAAAAGACCCTCAGTGAGCCCTGGGTGTTATATGCAACTAATGAATCATTGAACGCTACATCAAAAACTAATGATGTACTCTATGCTGGCTAAATAAACATAATAATAAAAAAATTAAAAAACCCTCAAAAAATAAGTTTAGTAAATACAAAACAAACAAATAAACAAATAAATAAATAACAGACTCCCAAAGCCTGAAGGTCAAATTCTGGAGAGACACAGGTGACCTAACCTTCAACCCATGAGGTATTATTGCAAGACTAATTCAATCAGAGTTAAAGCAAGATCTGCAGCTGTGGATGATCTCGGTGTCATAACTGGGATTCCTAATCACAAGGAAGAATTCAAACTCAAAGACGCAAGCCCTAAAGATATAGAGGGAAAATCCTGTCTTACTGCTTACTTTTTATGGCTTGGCATGGAGCCTGCCCTTCTATTCCCATAATTATTAATGCAAAGGCTCAAAGCCAGTGGAAGACGTTAGACGAGGCCCAACTCCTTCCCCATATGACTGATACAGTTCAGTAGGTCTATCACTTCTTTGGATATAGCAACCCATTCAGATGACTTGGATTTCATTTCCAGTCCTGAGGAAGCCCAATTGACCCTAAATCCAGAAAGTTCTTTTTCCAGGGAGCAGTGCCTCCCCTCATGGAATGACAGGGCTGAACTTCACTTTATGAGAACCTCCCATAATATTTAGCAGCCATGCTGGGAATAGACATGACAGCTCCTCATGATGGAGTCAATCCCCCAAATTCTGAAATTTTACAGTCCATAAAATATGCCCTCCCTAAAAAATAGACACGCCCACAACCTCAAGGCCAGCCTGCAGGTGCCAGCACCCTTCTCACCACCTGGTCCCGTAGCCCCCATTCCAGTCCCAACAGGCAACACCCAGAATGGTCCTAAATAGCACAGGGATTTATCTTGGTGGCACTGTCAGCCGGGGGTCCCCAATGATCTCATATCTGGACAGTTCTGGCACAAGTTTCTCTCAAAAACTAGTAATCATCTTGCAACAGAACCCAATCTCAATGACCCAGATCCTTTCTGGGTCTCTCAAGACCCAAAGCTCTTTCTGCCCCAAACAACATTACTAACCTGCAGGCCTGACAACCCCCAGGGCATTATTCTAGAACCGAACAACTGCTGAGCTTGTCATCTCCTGGGGACAACTGCCTATTCATGACTCTGGTAGTCCACAGGAACAAAGGCAGTAACCAGAAATCCTTGACTATCTTAAACATCAGAGCCCAAGTCATAGTAATTCCAGGTAATCCTTCTAAGTTCCCCAAAGAACCTCCTACAGCCTAGAGTAAAAGCAGGTAAAACCACAAAAGGAATACAAATAAAGTTGGATATGCCTATACCATATTTCCAAAAGAGTTGCCAGTGGTGATGGTATTCCTGGCTCTCCTTTTTTCCTATTGATATGGATGTCCTTACCTCATAACATGCTTGGTGGAATAAAGACAAATTCTGAATTTCTTATAGGACCTTTCAAAGGGGAACCTTCTGATTGCCCCTTCCAGGATAAACACAGTATTGACTCAAGCAAGGTACACAGGGCCTTTGGTCTGTCAGTAGAGATATGCTTGGCACTGGGGTTATTCAGGCCATCACATCACACTTTGATAGCCTAATCTGGCCAGTGTGAAAACTGGCCACCAATGAATGGAGATTAACAATTGATTATTGAAACTTAAATGCACAGGTTTCTGCCATTATGACTCCCATTCCCAATATTTTAGAGATGGTAGATGACATCCAAAAAGCTTAGGGTCCTTACTTTGCTGTCCTAGGTTTAGCCAATGTGTTTTGCTTGGTCCCAACAAGGGAAGACTCAGAACTTCAACTTGCTTTTAGTTTCAAGTGCACCTTGAATCTTTAATTAGCTGCCCATGGGTTATTTAAGCACCCCTGCTATTGCATATAACCTATGCAGACAAGATTTAAATTCACTCAAACTAATCCGCAGCCATCTTTGGTATTATATAAGTGGCATTCTTCCTCCAGGACCCTCTGAGGATGCCATCCAGAAGACTTACACCTAGTAACACATTTATAGCAGAGGGGATGGACCGTTAACCTGTATACGATCCAAGGACCAGCCACTTCCTTCAAGTTTCTTGGCATCAGGTGGCAGCTGAGGAGTGTGAAATCCCTCTCACTATAAAACATCAACTCCTCATAATTAAGCCTAATTACGTTATGGCAAGCATAGCACATATTAGATGTCTTCACTTTTTGGGGGCAACATGTTCTACACTTACCATTTTACTAAAACCTATTTGTGTTGTTAGATGCAAACTAGTTCTTTCCATTTGGGAGAACCTCACCAAACTGCCTTGTAGCTGGTCCAGCAAGTATACAGCAGGCCCTGTTCTTAGTCTCCCTGGGCTCAGATTTCTGATTTGAATCAGTGGAGACATCAGATTAGGCATCCTGGAGTCTCTGGACTGAGCACAGCTTTATCTGGCTGCCCAAGGGGTCTGAACCAAAGATCTGCCCCTAGCACATGCCACTTGAGCAACAAATTTTGGCAGTCCACTGGAACCTCTTAGAAATAGAGGCATTTCACAGCCCACACTGTTTTGCATCAAGTCCCCATCTGGCATTGGGTCAGGAATTTGACCCTGCAGAGGCTTAGCATGGCCCCTGAGACCTCACTGTTAAAATGAAAATGGCACCTTCAAAAAAGGGCTCAATTTGATGTTAAGGACCTTTCCAGATTACAGGAGAATGTGGCTCCCTCAACCTCAGCTTCTTGCCCATTGATAATGGAGGTGCAGCTGGTGGCACCCCCACTGTTGGCCTCTCTAGCAGTTTGAGAAGCTCCCTGGGACTGACTGTCTGACATGGAAAGGGAGTCAGTGTTCTTCATGTATGGCAGTGCCCCCACTGTACCCAGTGTGGCCTGTTGGCAGACTGCAACAAATTACCCTGCTAGCAGCATATCCCTAGTTGAGGAAGGTTCTCCTGGCTTGACACAAATGGCAGAGTTGGTGGCAGTGTGCCTGGCTCTACAACAGGTCACAAAAGGGAAACTCCCAAGGGCATATATTTTACTGACTCCTGGGCTGTTAGCCAGTGGGTTTGCAGTCTAGTCAGGACAATGGCAAAAGGATAATTTCATGATTCAGGAAAAGCCTCTCCATGTGCCTCCATTTGGAGAGTGATATGCCAATTATGGTCACTCATGTCTGAACACACAGGCCAACAAATACCAGAAACACGTTATAATAATGTTGCAGACTCCTTATCTAATCAAATTACACTCTTGTTTTGAAGCCTTGCATGAGCCACCTGCCAGAGTATCAAACACAGCCCTCATATAACTATTCCTCCAGAGATGCCATACCACCAGCAGAATGGGCCCATCTTATGTCAGGCCACAGGGAAGTGACAGCACTCATCTTCTGCATGCTGGCAACCTGATCAAGGATGGATTGTGCAACATGACCCTCTTCTAATAGCCTAATGGGACAAACTTTACCAAATTGCTCAGAGATCATAGATTATAGATCATATAGATTATATGTCATTGGCTCAGATCATGGTCTAGTACCAGCTACAAAGCTAAGACTGCTTGGGTTTGCTCACTATTCTGGTTATAAAGTCTCTTTCATTAAATCAAATTTGTAAAAAGTTTTGTAGGAGATTGGAATTATAGCTTCAGGGTCAACTAGTGGAACTGTGGATCTCAGAGAGAGGAAAAGAGGTGTTCTGCTTAGTGGATACCAATCACATTAGGAAATGAAGTCCACAAAGGAATCCCAGAAACCAGTGGTATCTTAGGGGACACAGGCCAGGTCCCTACCCTCCCATAGATAGAAAGGTCTATGAGCTCTTGCTTCAAACCAACTGCACTCCTTCTTTGGTTGGAATCCAGATTGCTTGCCTTGAAGGACACCCCACAGGCTAGTCAAATGCAAATGTTCTCCTTTATATTGTGGCTAGCTTGAATAATAAGGTTGGTGGCAGATCACTCCAGCCTAACCATATCTCAAGAAATGTGCTGGAGGGGCACCTGGGTGGCTCAGTGGATTAAAGCCTCTGCCTTCAGTTCAGGTCATGATCTCAGGGTCTTGGGATTGAGCCCTGCATCAGGCTTTCTGCTTGGTGGGAAGCCTGTTTCCCCCCCTCTCTCTGCCTGCCTCTCTGCCTACTTGTGATCTCTCTCTCTGTCAAATAAATAAATAAAATATTAAAAAAAAAGAGAAATGTGCCTACTTGTGATCTCTCTGTCAAATAAATAAATAAATAAACAAACAAATAAATAAATAAAAATAAAATATTAAAAAAAAAAAGAAATGTGCTGGAAAAAATAAGCCAGGCACATAATTGTACCGAAGAATGGCTGAGCACCAGGTCCTATTAGAAAGGCTTCTTTTAGCATGCTACCAGGCATGAATTGTGATCCAGAGCTCATCTCTCTCTATATAATATGGTGCCAATGGAAGTGATGCTTAAAAGAGTCATTCCATCCTTACACCATACCTCAAATTATATCCCAGGCTGAATGACTCTACTGGTATAACCAAGATGGACCCATTTGACTGGCAGGTTTTTGCTCTAACAACCCTACCATAGTTTTAATGGAACTATCTCTGGGTTGTACAGCTGCCATCCACAAAATGTCCCAACAATGTGCCTGCCAATGTGTCTAGAATCTATATGTATTGTTGATGTGGTCCTCACAAAGCTTTGTCACAGATATTGTGTGCTCCTTTGCAAGGTGCAACACCTGATGATCTGATGGAGCCTGCTGAGCTCTGCCCACCATGTAGGAGAGCCCACACGTGTAGTCTCATCCAGAGCCAGACCTCTAATATACATACTTGGAATTTAACACCAGCAGTCACCCCTACCCTTTGTGAATCTCTACCTGGGAAACCACCCTTTCCTGGCCCCCACCACCCTCAAGCATACCAATGCTTCAGACAATACTGCCCCAATGCAAGAGCTCTTGTCACCATTAGAAGTGACTGCCCTCAAACAGCAATGCCATCCCAAGGAAAAGATGAGGGAGCCAATGCACCTCAACCTCACTTGACCTTGGGATTCCTACCTCCAGATTGCTTTTACACCGGGAGGGAAATGACTGGGGTGACTGTCAACATAGAAGCTGAGTTGCAAAAATGCTTCCAGTTGATAGAACCTGAGGACCTCATAGAGTTCGACTTTTCTGAAAGAGCTATCTTTCAGAAAGAAAGATATTTGCCTCCATCAAAACAATTGTAAAACCATGACTGAGTCTGCTGCTGACTGCCTGGTAGCACTAGACATCGTTTCACCTTTACAGCAGGCCAAACAATATATTCTAAACCATTCTAGCCACAATATGGCACTTCCTCACAACACCTTCTTTTTAAAATTAAATTTTTAAAAAAGATTTTGTTTATTTGGAACACTTGGGTGGCTCAGTCAGTTAAATGTCTGCCTTTAGCTTAGGTAATGATTCTGGGTTCCTGGGATCAAGGCCCAACTCAGGCCCCCTGCTCAGTTGGGAGTCTGCTTCTGCCTTTCTCGTGTGTGTGTTTGTGTGTGTGCATGCATATTCTCTTCCTACCTTTCTCTCCAATAAATAAATAAATAAATAAATAAATAAATAAATAAATAAATAAAATAGAGAAGGAGAGGCACAAGCAAGGGTGGGGGCAGAGGGAGAGGGAGAAGCAGACTCCCCCACTGAGCAGGGACCCTGAGTTAGGCCTCAATCTCAGCACCCCAGGATCATAACCTGAGCCAAAAGCAGATGCTTAACCAACTAGGCCACCCAGGTACTCCCTCACAACACCTTCTTAACCATGCTTATCAGAAAAAGTTGATTCTTGTTGGACAACTTTGAAACATACCAAAGTAAAATTATTGTATTTTAAGATAGAGAAAAAAATCTTCAGTGTCTCCAGGTAAAAGATGAAATGATTCATATAGTCAAGAGAATTAAGCTGGCATTAAACTTCTCTAAAAATAGCATACAAAGCAAGGAAACAGCAGAGCAACATTTTTAAGAAACTTAAGGAAAGAAAATGGGAATGAAAGATATTATAGCCAGGCAAGCTGTGCTTCAAGTAACAAGATTATAGAAAAACGCTTAAAATATGCAGGAACTCACAGAGTACAATATATATGTATATTCCTGAGCAATTTACCAGGGTGAGTTTGACTCTACCAAGAGATGGCTAGGAAATCATTATTACAAAGCTTGATGATGAACATTTCAAAATATTTAATACTAGAACTAAAATTTAAAACGGTGAAGGGTGGAAGAACATATAAACTGTAAAGTTTTCAACAAAGCAGAAAGAATGCAACTTAAAATTTAGAGTAAGATTAATGGTGGTTGTATATGTAACAAGAAGAATAAAAAAATTTCCTTTGACACTGGAAGATCAGGTAGTAAAAGTTTAACTTTAAAAAAGTTTAAGAAAAGAGGATTAAATACTTACAAAAAGTGATAATAACACATAGGCAACCAACCACTAAGAAAAAAATTAAAAATTTCTTAAAAACAAAAATAAAAACTCAAAATAAAAACAAAAAAGTCCACACAAAGGCATTCAAATTGGTAAGGAAGAAGTAAAACTTTCACAATTTGCTGATGACATGATACTGTGTACAGAAAACCCTAAAGATTCCACCAGGAAACTACTTGAACTGATAAATGAATTTGGTAGGGTCGCAGGATGCAAAATCAGTATACAGAAATCTGTTGCATTTCTATACACTAATAATGAAGCAACAGAAAGAGAACTTAAGAAAGCAAATCTGATTTGCAACTGCACCAAAAATAATAAAATACCTGGGAATAAACTTAACCAAGAAGCGAAAGATCTGTACTCTGAAAACTACAAAAAACTAATTGAAGAAATTTAAGACAACACACACACACAAAGACAGATATTCCATGCTCATGGATTAGGAGAACAAATATTGTTAAAGTGTCTATACTACCCCCCAAAAATCTACAGATTTTATGCAAGCTCTATCAAAATACCAACTGCATTTTTCTCAGAAACAAAACAAATAATCCTAAAATTTGTATGGAACCACAAAAGACCCAGAGTAGCCAAAGCAATTTTGAAAAAGAAAAAAATACTTGGAAGTATCACAATTCTAGAGTTTATGTTACACTACAAAGCTGTAGTGATCAAAACAGTATGGTCCTGGCACAAAATTAGACACAGATCAATGGAACAGGAGGAAAGCCCAGAAACAAACCCACAATTATATGATCAATTAATCTCCAACAAAGCAGAAAAGAATATCTAATGGGAAAAGGACTGTCTTTTCAAGAAATGGTGATGGGAAAATTGGATAGCTACATGCTATCTGGACCACTTCTTACAACATATACAAAAATAAATTAAAAATGGGTTAGGAACACATATGTGAGACCTGAAACCATAAAAATCCTAGAAGAGAGCACAGGTGGTAATCTCTCTGACATCAGCCATGTCAATATTTTTCTAGATGTCTCTTGAGGCAAGGGAATAAAAAAGCAAATATAAATTATTGGGACTATATCAAAATAAAAAGCTTCTGCGCAGCCTAGGAAACAACAGCAAAACTAAAAGACTAAAAGACTCCCATTCCTATAGAATGGGAGAAGATATTTGCAAATGATAAATGATAGTAAAAGGTTAGTATGCAAAATATATAAAGAAGATATGAAACTGAACACCCCAAAAAACAAATAATCTGATTAAATTTGGCAGAAGACATGAACAGACATTTCTCCAAAGAAGACGTACAGATGGCCAACAGACACATGAAAAGATGCTCAATGTCACTGATCATCAGGGAAATGCAAATCAAAACTATAATGAGATATCACCTCATACCTGTAAGAATGGCTAAAATCAGCAGGACAAGAAGTAACAGGAATTGGCAAGGATGTGGATGGAGAGAAAGGAACCCTCTTGCACTGCTGGTGGGAATGCAAATTGTTATAGCCATTGTGTATGGCTGGTTCCAAGTATGGAGGTTCCTAAAAATATAAGAAAAGAACTATTCCATTTCTTTGTGTCTTCCTCAATTTCTTCCATGAGCACTTTGTAGTTTTCTGAGTACAGATTCTTTGCCTCTTTGGTTAGGTTTATTCCTAGGTATCTTATAGTTTGGGGTGACCCCTTAATTTCTCTTTCTTCTGTTTTGCTGTTGGTGTGTAGAAATGCAACTGATTTCTGTGCATTAATTTTATATCCTGACACTTGACTGAATTCCTGTATGAGTTCTAGCAGTTCCATGCTCATGGATTGGAAGAACAAATATTGTAAAAATGTCTATTCTACCTAAAGCAATCTATACATTTAATGCAATCCCTATCAAAATACCATCCATTTATTTAAAAAAAATGGAACAAATAATCCTAAAGTTTATATGGAACCAGAAAAGACCACGAATAGCCAGAGAAATGTTGAAAAAGAAAACCAAAGTTGGCAGCATCACACTTCCCAGACTTCAAGCTCTATTACAAAACTGTAATCATCAAGACAGTGTGGTACTGGCACAAAAACAGACACAG
>CM053610.1:42765519-42776698 GCA_028646535.1 Procyon lotor
AAACTAAAAGACAACTGACAGAATGAGAGAAGATATTCGCAAATGACATATCAGATAAAGGGCTAGTATCCAAAATCTATAAAGAACTTCTCAAACTCGACACCCAAAGAACAAATAATCTGATCAAGAAATGAGCAGAGGATATGACCAGACATTTCTGCAAAGAGGCCATCCGAATTCCCAACAGACACATGAAAAAGTGCTCAACATCACTCAGCATTAGAGAAATACAAATCAAAACTACAGTGAGATACCACCTCACACCAGTCAGAATCGCTAAAATTAGCAAGTCAGGAAACGACAGATGTTGGCAAGGATGCAGAGAAAGGAGAACCCTCCTACACTCTTGGTGGGAATGCAAGTTGGCACAGCCACTCTGGAAAACAGTATGGAGGTTCCTCAAAAAGTTGAAAATAGAGCTACCCTACAATCCAGCAATTGCACTACTGGGTATTCACCCTAAAGATACAAATGTCGTGATCCGAAGGGACACGTACACCCGAATGTTTATAGCAGCAATGTCCACAATAGCCAAACTATGGAAAGAACCTAGATGTCCGTCAAGGGATGAATGGATAAAGAAGATGTGGTATATATACAATGGAATACTATGCAGGCATCAAGAGAAACGAAATCTTGCCATTTGCAATGACGTGGATGGAACTGGAGGGTGTTATGCTAAGCGAAATAAGGCAGTCAGAGAAAGACAATTATCACATGATCTCTCTGATATGAAGAACTTGAGAGGCAGGGCAGGGGGTTGTGGAGGGGGTGGGGGAGATAAATGAAACAGGATGGAATGGGGAAGGAGACAAACCATAAGAGACTCCTAAACTCACGAAGTGAACTAAGGGTGGCTGGGAGGTGGAGGGTAGGGATAGGGTGGCTGGGTTATGGATATTGGGGAGGGTATGTGCTATGGTAAGTGCTGTGAAATGTGTAAGCTTGACGATTCACAGACATGTGTCCTGGGGCAAATAATACATTATATGTTAATAAAAAAAAAAAGAAAAGAACTATTCTACAAAAACACTAATTCGAAAGGATATAAACATTCCTATATTTATCAAAGCATTATTTACAAAAGTCAAATTACGGAAGCAGCCCAGTGTCCATCAATAGATGAATGGATAAAGAACTTGTGATTATATATATATATATATATATATATATATATATATATATACATACACATACGTACATATATACACACACACACACATATACACATATATATACATATATACATATGTATATATGTATATACATAAAATGGAATATTACTCTGTCACAGAAAAGAATGAAATCTTGCCATTTGTAATGACATGGATGGAGCTAAAGACTATTATGCTAAGTGAAGTAAGTCAGTCAGAGAAAGACAAGCAGCATATGATCTCACTAATATGTGGAACTTAAGAAATAAAACAAATGAACAAAGGAAAAATAAAAAAGAGAGAGACAAATTGAGAAACAGACTTAACTGTGTAGGACAAACTGATGGTTACTAGAGGGGAGGTGGATGACGGGCTGGGTTAAATAGGTGAAGGGGATTAAAGTACACTTACCATGATGAGTACTGAGTAACATACAGAATTGTTGACCCACTATATTGTGTATCTGAAACTAATATAACTGATGTTAACTATCTTGGAATTAAAAAATTTAAGAAAACCCAAAACTCCCATACATTTTTTAAAAAAGAGAGAAACAAAAAGGAAATACCAAATAGGGAAAAAAACACAGTAAATATTACTTATTGCACATGGTAATATCTTCACCAGCTAGACTCAAGGACCTGACCATGCCCACTTGCTTGTACCCACCAAAGTTTGTCCCACATTTTTCTTTAAACTCTTCAGCTTATCTTTTAACTCATGCAAAAGACCTAATGGGTATAGCACCCTGTGATGGAAAACCAAACTACCCCTCAAGCAATAATGACAATCCTGTTGATGAGCTCCAACTGTCCCAAACCACCCTGATCGGTGTGAACTAAAACCCCGACTCACATCTGTGCAGATGGACCATGCAGTGACTTTTGGAGTGACCAACAGTTACTTTTACTTTATTATAATATCAAAACCTCAACCCAGGGAGAAGCACATGCCACATTAACATAATATGCATTGTATGTATAGGCATGCTTCCTTAAGGTGCATGTGTGACCCTATGCCTCCCCCCCTTTTTTCTCACCATAATACACACCCTCCCAATGTCCATCATGCAACTACTCCATCCCTCTTACCCCCCACCCCTCCAGCAACCATCAGTTTGTTTCCTGAGATTAAGAGTCTCTTATGGTTTGTCTCCCTCCCCAGTCCCATCTTGTGTCATTTTTCCCTCCCTTCCCCCATAACCTCCCACCCTGCCTCTCAGATTCCTCGTATCAGAGAAATCATATGATAATTGTCTTTCTCTGATTGACTTATTTCACTTAGCATAATAACCTCCAGTTCCATCCACGTCATTGCAAATGGCCAGATTTCATTTCTCTTGATGGCTGCATAGTATTCCATCATTTATATATACACCACATCTTCTTTATCCATTCATCTCTTGATGGACATCTAGGGTCTTTCCATAGTTTGGCTATTGTGGACATTGCTGCTATAAACATTTGGGTGCATGTGCCCCTTCAGATCACAACATTTGTATCTTTAGGATAAATGCCCAATAGTGCGATTGCTGGGTCATAGGGTAGCTCTATTTTCAACTTTTTGAGGAACCTCCATACTGTTTTCCAGAGTGGCTGTACCAGCTTGCATTCCCAACAGTGTAGGAGGGATTTTCCCTTATGCCTCCCCCTTTACAGAAATGGCAAAATTCTCTTTCTGAAAGATTCTTTCAGAACCTTAATTCATCCTAACCTTAAATAAAATGAACTCATTTACCCTTGTTGCAAGAGTCATGGCTTTGGAAATTATTCCCCATGATCTCCTTATTTGCTATAAATAAAGTTTACTTTGTGTGACAACTCCACCTGGTTTAACTTCTATCTGTGACTCACCAAGGAGTAAACTCGTGTTAGTTTGGTTTCAATATTATATAATTGCAACCAAACTTAACAATCATAGCAATAAATGTGAATGGGATTAAGTCACCTATTAAAAATGTTCAAGGGGCACCTGGATGGTTCAGTAGAAAGATCATGTGACTCTTGATCTCAGGGTTGTGAGTCTGAGCTCCACATTGGTAGAGATGACTTAAATGAATTAAAAAAAATTGCTCACATTGGCTCATAAAGGAAACCCCAACCATATTCGGCATAGAAGACACATCTAAAACACAGAAAGAGTATAAGTAAGATGGTGGCTAGAGATATAAAATGCAATTGGAAAGTACAAACAAGTATGGATTGTGATGCTATCAGACAAAGTAGGATTTAACCCCAAAGCTTTATATATGACAAAGAGGGAATTTTATATTGCTAAAGACTCCATTATTTCAATAAATTTTAAAAATCATGAATATGTATGTACCAAATAACAGAATAACTACTTACATAAAACAGAAACCACAGTAGATGTAAGGAGAAATAGAAACACACTAAAAATTGTACATTTAATTCTCAGCATAATTCAAGTGGACAAAAAGAAAAAAGGTAAAAGATTTAAACAAAATAAAGTATTAGATCTTTTAGATAATAGAGAATATTATTCTCTATTAATATTATTAATTCTATTAATATTATTATTAATATATTAATATAATTAATATAATATATTATTAATATATTAATATTATTCTCTAATAATATGAAATATTATATTTCAAGTGCACATGGAAAATTTATAAAAGTTGATAATGTGTCATAAATAAGAGTAGTTGGAAGAGATTATGCGGAGTGAAATAAGTCAAGCAGAGAGATCCAATTACCTTATGGTCTCACTTACGTGCTGAGCATAAAGAAAAACATGGAAGGCATTGTGAGAAGGAAGGGAAGGGGGAATAGAGAGAAATCAGAGGGGGAGATGAACCATGAGAGACCGTGGACTCTGAGCAACAAACTGAGGGTTTTGGAGGGGAGGGAGTGGGGGTTGGGGAAGCCTGGTGGTGGGTATTGAGGAGGGCAGGTATTGCATGGAGCACTGGGTGTGGTGCATGAACAATTAATCTTGTAACACTGAAAAAATAAAATAAACGTATTTAGGAAAAAAAAAACAAAAATGTGGAACATACAAACAATATTCTTTGATCAGAAGTAAAATAAAACTAGAAATTAAACATAAAGTCAAAAATAAAAAAAAAAATAGGATGCCTGGGTGGCTCAGCCAGTTAAACCTTTGCCTTTGGCTTAGGTCATGATTCCAGTGTCCTGGGACTGAGTCCCATATTAGGCTCCTTGCTTAGTGGGGAGCCTGCTTCTCCCTCTGCTTGCTGCTCCCCCTGCTTGTGCTCTCTCCCTCTGACAAATAAATAAATAAAATAAAATAAAAATCATTCCATCTGGAAATTAAAAAACATTTCCTAAATATCTCTGGTGTAAGATTACAGAGATTCTGAAAAATGTGGTAAAATGAAATGTCAAGAAAACGCTACATATCAAAACCAAGTACATTTAAAATAGTGTTAGAGAAAAATATATAGCCATAAAAGAAAATGACTGAAAATGAATGGATTAAATCCCCACCTCAAATAACATTGACAAAATTCAACATTGATTTATGATTAAAAACTCTGAGAAAATAAGAAATAGAAGGGAATTTCTTTGCCCTGATAAGAACTTCTATAAAACAAACAAAAACAAACAAACAAACAAACAAAAAACTTCAGCTAGCATCATATTTGATGGTAAGACATGAATGCATTTCCCTTGGGAGCAGGAATAAAGCAAGGGTGTCTGCTCTCATGATTTCTGTTCAACATTGCACTGGAGGTACCAGGGAGTACAATAATGCTTGAAAAAGAAATAACAAATATCCAGCCTAGAAAGGAAGAAGTAAAATTTTCTTTATTCACAGAACACATGATAGCTTATTGATTCTAGTGACTTTTTTGTACATTCTGTTGGGTTTTCTACATAAACTATCATATCAGCATACCAGCCACAAATAATTAAAAATTAAAATACAAAAATATGATTTATAATAGCATAAATAAAGATATTTATGGTTAAATTTGAATGACAATGTGCCAGACTTAAGTGATGGGAGATATAAAACACTGGTGAGGGTAATTAAACAAGGCCTAAGTAATTGAAGAGATAAACCACACTCAGAGATCAGAAAACCTGATTTTGTTAGGGTAATAGTCCTTCCCAAATAGATCAATAGATTCAATGCAATCCCAGGCAAATTGCAGAAGATTTTTTTTTCTGTAGAAACTTACAGCCTGATTCTAGAGTTTACAAAGATCCTAAGATAGATAAAGCGAGTTTGAAAAAGAAGAAAAAAAATTGGAGAATTTATATTACCTAATTTCAAAATTTATACAGTAATCCAAAGGTGTGGTGTTGGCATAAAGATAGACACACAATGGAAAGGAACAGAATAGAAAATCCAGAATATACCCATTCATATGTAATTAATTGATTTTGGAAAAGGAGCCAAGGTTATTTAATGAGAAAAAAGATAATTTTTTTCAACTAAAGCTGCTATAATAGATGACCTAACCAATAATGGCTTTTCAATAGGTATTACTTTACTGATGAATAAAACATTAAGTTTTGAAAGTTAATAATGTGCTCAATGTCACCTGGAAAAAATATTTGAAACTGAATTGTTTAATTCCAAAGTCGGGCATTTCACCATGAGGTTGTCTCCTATTACAAAAGCTACTATTTGCCACTATTTACTTTATAAAAACATGTCCTTTATTCCTAATTGATTTCAAGTTCTTCAAGGGTGCTGCGTTTTATATTTCTTAGTATCTTTAGTGTGAAGTGTAATTATTGATGATAATGATATTATATATAATGTAGTTTGATTCTGTGGTAGACAGGTTGTAGCTAAAATATATTTGAAGACAATCCTCTATGGGAAGGGAGCACGATGACTGAGGAATGTGGTTCTTAATCACTAGATCCTAGGAGTGCTCATCCTGCCTTCTCTGTGTTACACATTCATCATCACTCTTGAATTCCTCATCACCAATAGGGAATCTGCTGTCTCATGTTATCCAATCATACATTTTAGAAAAGAGATTTAAAGTCTTATTTCCCAGTTGAAGTGAGTACATGGACCTTTACCGCTTTCCTAGTGTCCTTTGAAAATATTTTCCAGAAGGCAGATTGTAGAAACAATTTTTTTTTCAGTTGCAAAGTGACCTAGCACAGTAATTGTGGGTCTTAGTTACAGCCTCATGGGTTTTATTTGGGCAAACGTACCTGAGTTGAGAGGCGGAGGTAGAGTCCACTCAATGAAAGGATGCCGGTCAAAGGTGTTGGCTCTCTGGCACTTTTGCACATCTCCATCATTTTGGATCATGTCCACAATCTCCTGTGTCCAGGTTGTGCCTAGAGCATTAGTTATTGTCAATTCCATCCACTCACTGAACAATTTAACTCATTTCCTTGATTATTTATGTATTCCATAAAATTCACATAAGCAGAGTGTTAAGTGAAATCAGCTCACTTATCATCTTCTCTTTAATCCCCAATGCCTCATATAGGGCTTTGCACCTAGTAAATGTAGTCTGAGTGAATGAGTATTGAATCAAATGAATGTCGGGAGATATAAAGATGAATTAACAACTGCCCCTGTCCTAACAATTTTACGATCTTTTTGGAGGAGATAAGTTAGGACAGAGACTACCTTTTGCCTAGCTTATATCCATTCTTCCCTTCTTTCTCAAATTAATAGATCCTTAACTTTTAGCTGGGCATATAGCTACTTGCCTCAAAAGTAGTATTTTTCAGTCTTTCTTGCATGATATGGCCATACCATTTTGGGAAGTTGTCTTTCAAGGGAAAGAACATGACCTTATTATTCCCTTCCTACCTTCTTGCTGCTTTTTGGAATGTGTGCAGAAAGCTAGAAAGACCCAGGGTCTTGGATGATCAATACAACCACCATTTCAGCCCTGACTACTATCTCCAGACTGTTTTTCTTTGGGGTTTTCTGACACTTGTAGCCAAACTGAATCCTAATGGACACAGAAGAGGAGTGCAAATAGACATACAGGTAGGCAAAGAGCTAGACTGTGCTCACTGTCCACCAAATATCCATTGTCCTTTTTCTATCAAAAGTATTTTGTGTCTCTCTGGCTCTTAGCCAAAACTGCTGCTCACCAATACCTATGACAAATACACAGATTACTAGAAGATGAACAGTATATAGTAAGAGCCGAAAAGGATGTGCAAAGGGTTACAAGAGTTTGGAGGAGGAGGCCAACTTGCTGTGAAAAGGATCAGTAAGGCTCAGTTGAGATGGTAGCTTTGGAGTGAAGAGTCAAAGCAGGACTGGAATGTTCATCTGCATTAAGAAGCCAGGGCATCCCAGGCTCCTGAGGGGAGGGTACTCAGGAACCAGGATAAAGACAGTCACATTTCTGAATTGGGAAGCATAAATGAGCTCACAGAGGGGTAGAGATGGTGGGGAGTTGAGGAAATAAGACTGGAGATTTGCAGGGGTGCCTGAGAGGCTCAGTGGGTTAAAGTCTCTACCTTGGGCTCAGGTCATGATCTCAGGGTCCTGGGATCGAGCCCTGCTTCCGGCTTTCTGCTCAGCGGGGAGCCTGCTTTTCCCTCTCTCTCTGCCTGCCTCTCTGCCTACTTGTAATCTCTCTCTCTCTTTCTCGCCCCCTGTGTGTGCTAAATAAATAAATAAGTAAATCTTAAAAAAAAAAAAAAAGACTGGAGATTTGGGGACCGTCCTGAGGGGCCTTAGGATTGACTGCATAATTTTAAAGATGAGCTGAAAAAACTCCTGCTCTGAGGTGCAATGCAAATTCAAGTTCAGTTCTGGGCAGATGTGTTCAGTGCAAACCAGACAGAAATGAAGATTCTTGAGGAATTGAGCCCTGCTGACAGGAAGCCCTTATCCTAGTTTAAAGTAATGCTGAGTCATGAGAACAGAGTGAGGCTAAGGAGGGACTACCCAGCCACAAAGGACAGAAACAGTCCAAGGAAGTTTCGAAGAACTATGATGAGTGGAACCTTTTCTGAAATCTTTTGGGTTATGTATACTGAGAATTCCTGTTGTGGAGTTAAATGGCCACGGAGAGACCTTCACAAACTGGTTACTGCTTCAAGTTCATCACCTCACTTGGTTGCATGCCTTGATGTTACAAGTGCAGGCAATGCAGGGGGATTGTCATTCTACTGGCCTCACCAGTTAGGTTAGGATGTTCTCTGTTCCTCCACCCCTGCACAAGCCTTGCAACCCCTTGCCTTTGCAGTCCCTCACTTTTGTCATAGCCTCCTCTTCATTTTAAAGATCCTGGTAAGTGTCACCTCCCCTTTCCCAGATCTTTCCCACTGTACTTGCATGGGTGTTGGACCCAAAGCTATTAGAACATTTCATATTGAGGTGAAAGCCTTCATTTCCACATTGGTGTCCCCCCACTAAGAGATGCTTCTATGGGCAAGGAATGTGGTCACTTCCTGGATTGCTTAGCTGATGGGAACCCGGAGTGGCTGGGTTGACAAGATTACTGTGAGAACTTTTGTATAATTTCTCAGACTCTGTTTTTTTTTTTCTTTAAAGATTTTTATTCATTTATTTGACAGAGAGAGAGATCACAAGCAGGCAGAGAGAGAGAGAGAGAGAGAGAGAGAGAGAGAGATTGAGAGAGAGAGAGAAGCAGGCTCCCTGACGAGCAAAGAGCCCGATGCGGGGCTCGATCCCAGGACCCCGGGACCATGACCTGAGCCGAAGGCAGAGGCTCAACCCACTGGGCCACTCAGGCACCCCTCAGACTCTGTTTTTAAATAATCTTGTGATTAATTCAATCCTTGAGGATCTGGGATTCTACCCAAGTAAACAGAAGGACCTTGGATCCTGGGGGATTGGAGCTCAGAAGCAAATCTGGTTTCATTTCCCCTGGGGGCCAGCCCTGGTGAAAATTTGCATTTTTAAAATAGGGAGTCCCCTCCAGACATCACCAGACCTCTACAGCTGGTATCCCCACCGTCAGTTTCCCAAACCTACCTGCCTTTGCATAGGACGCAATGAGGAGATCATCAGGTTTTGCTTGGAAATTCCAGATTTTGTCCCAATTGTCACTCATTATCTTGGTCATAAGGACTCCATTCACTTCCTTGGTTTCTGGTCGTATGTATTTTCCCACCAGCTGGAGATCTTTCATTTCATCGAGGGACATCTTTCTATGTAGGCTTACCAGATAGATGCTTAAAAGAAAGGAATGCTTGTGTTAATGCTCAAAACAGTCATTCCTGTCAAGAAAAATATTCTCTGAGAAAGTTAGGGGAGATGTCGTCATGAGCGTTCATTACTATGCTTATTAATGTTAATTTAAATGAGAGAAATCAAAAGAGGGGGAACCAGCAGCATTTTCAATAGCTTTGTTTCAGAATGTCAGGATGGTAAAGACATGAACATATTTCAGAGGAAATATTGGGAAATGTGCTAGACTAGAGGGATTTTGATGGGCTTATTAGAGATGGCCTGAGGCCTGAGTGACAGGAGGGGACCAGGTGAGAAGATCGCTAAGCTCACAGGCCCTTGTCAAGTTTGAGGAATAAGAGAACGTCGGAATGGAATCAGCACTTAGGTTGGCCATCTACAACCCAACATTGAAGCAGGCTGTGGGTGGGTTGGTGAAATCACATCTGATCTAGACTGCTCTAGAGCTGACACGAGTCACAGAGCAGGTGGGGCAGAAACAAACTCATTAATTAGTGTTTGCCTTCCACACCATGGCCATCAAAGGTTTCAGAGTGGGCATTCTAGAGGACATGAAAGTCTCTCTGTGCATCCATAGTTCCAGGTGTTAAGAGTTTTTCTGAGAGGAACCAGATTTCTGGCTGCCCCAGATCTCTGGCTGAAGAGCAACAAAAGCTACCTCAGGAGGTAACCCCAATTTGCTTGGGGAAGCAACCCCCACTGGCATGGCATGCCATGGCTGTTCCCATGGAACAAAGAGCTTTGTTTCCATTTCTTGAAATCTTTTTTGAACATTTATTATAGAAATTTAGCACACTAAGGCCAACTACAGCATTACTAGTTCTAAGAGTAATCTTGGCACATTTAATAAATACTTTTGATGTAGAAGCAACTTTAACATATTGGAATATCCAACAAAGGAGCCTTCTAGTAACACATTAGAAGTCAGTGTTTTGAGTATTTTAATATGTAGACTGAGGATTTTCGGTTGAAAGCTGAGATAATTTTACTTAGCTTACAAATGTTTAAGAGAATTTAAGAATCAATTCAAAAGCTTAATTTTACAAGATTTGTGAGGTTTATTAAGTAATTAGAATTTCTTTCTCTTTTTGTTATTATTAGACAGCTGAGGTCCTTAAAAAGAGAAAATGCAATTTAAAATATTTAGGGGAATTTTATTAACTAGGTTGAACAAGCCTTTGTGAGTAGAAAACATTTACCCATATACCCCTGATATTCTGTGATCTGGTGTGGGGTGAAAAACTCTGGTTTTATTCTGAATCCTGAGTTTTGCTTTTCTATCTGTAGAATGAGGGGGCATCAGTCTGTAACTCTAAGTTGCCTCTGACTTAACTGCATATCTAATTGAACTATTTCCTTAGCTGAAAGTCAAACAAAATAGTGACCACCCCATTTATAGGAGGTTTTTGCTTGCTATGCCTTCTTCTTTTGAATAATTTCTATTATTACCTCTCCAGGTTTACTAATCTTTTCTTCAACAGTGTCCAGTCTGTTGTTTATCCTGTTCAGAGTGTTCATATTTGACATTGTTTCTTTTTTTCATTTCTAGGAGTTTAATTGGGTCTTTTTTATATCTTTCATACTTTTTTTTATCATCTTACATCTTACATCTTACCTTTTCGAATATATTTTGGGGGGATTTTTATTTTTTTTTTATTTTTTTTTTATTTATTTATTTTTTTATATAAAAAGGGTTGGTTTATTGTAGTTCAAATACATAAACTGAACATTCAAACATCTTAAAATTAACTTTAGAAACAAAAGTTTAACATTCAAACAGGAGTATAGTTTACAGGGAACACCCAAGAAAGGTAATTTGTTGTCTAATCCAGAATATTGATAAAGATCACTTAATGGTAAATAAAATGTGTTTA
>CM053610.1:42777198-42793329 GCA_028646535.1 Procyon lotor
AGGAATGCAAGCTGGTACAGTCACTCTGGAAAACAGTATGGAGGTTCCTCAAAAAGTTGAAAATAGAGCTACCCTAAGATCCAGCAATTGCACTGCTGGGTATTTACCCTAAAGATACAAATGTGATCCGAATGGGCACGTGCACCCGAATGTTTATAGCAATAATGTCCACAATAGCCAAACTATGGAAAGACCCTTGATGCCCATCAACAGATGAATGGATATAGAAGACATGGTATATATACAATGGAATACTATGCAGCCATCAAGAGAAACAAAATCTGGCCATTTGCAACGACATGAATGGAACTGGAGGGTATTATGCTAAGCGAAATAAGTCAGTCAGAGAAAGACAATTATCACATGACCTCTCTGTTATGAAGAATTTGAGAGGCAAGGCGGGAGTTTGGGAGGGGTGGGGGAGAGAAATGAGACAGGAAGGGATGGGGAGGGAGACAAACCATAAGAGACTCCTAGAGTCACGAAACGAACTAAGGGTGGCTGGGAGGCGGAGGGGTAGGGATATGGTGGCTGGGTTGTGGACATTGGGGAGGGTATGTGCTATTAAGTGCTGTGAAATGTGTAAGCCTGACGATTCACAGACATGTACATTGGGGCAAATAATTCATTATATGTTAGTAAAAATTTTTTAAAAAGATACAAGAAATAATTAATTAATTAATTAATTAAATCATTATGCTAAACTCCTGAAACTTATATTGTTCTGTAGGGCAATTATAGCTCAATAAAAACTAATTTTAAAAAGACCATATTTGGCACACCAGGGTGGCTCAGTTGGTGGGGCATCTGACTCTTGATTTTGGCTCAAGTAGTGATCTGAGAGTCACCTGTGTCAGGCTTGGCACTCATCATGAAGTCTGCTTAAGATTCCCTCTCTCTCTCCTCCTTTGCCCCCAGCCCCACTTGTTCTTTCTCTCTCTCTTTCAAAAAAAAAAAAAAAAAAAAGACAACATTAAAATAGCTTATGAACTATTGTCTTATTAAGAGTATAATCTGGGGCTCCTGAGTGGCTCAGTGGGTTAAAGCCTCTGCCTTCAGCTCAGGTCATGATCTCAGGGTCCTGGGATCGAGCCCCACATCGGTCTCTCTGCCCAGCAGGGAGCCTGCTTCCTCTCTCTCTCTCTCTGCCTGCCTCTCTGCCTGCTTGTGATCTCTCTCTCTGTCAAATAAATAAATAAAATCTTTAAAAAAAAAAAAAGTATAATCTTATGCAGCAGAAGTGATGGACAAGGTCAGTGAAGCCAGGAGGGCAGGAGAGCCAACACAAAGACACATTACCCATCTAGCTCTTGCTAAATGTGACTGATTGCTCAGTACATGAAAACACCTCCAAAAGAAGCCATGGATAAAACATACTAGAATTGTCCCCCAGAAAAGGCAAAGGAGGAATAATTTATCCACTGGTTCCCCATTCTTATTGGCCCAAGTTTCACCTCTTAGAACTTTTCTATTTCTGGGCTGCACATACCTGGGCCTGGATAGGAAGCCCTTGAGACAGGAGACTGTGATGTGCAGTGTGGGCAGAAGGTAAGGGACAGCTAGTTGGCACCTGCAGAAGGACCAGCAGAGCCAGTCAGAGTTAGAACCAGAGACCGGGGAGGCCAAGGGGGTCTGCGGAGGATTAGGGGAATCTGACACAAGGCCATCAGGCAGGTTTAGAAAAACACCATTGTTCTTGCAACCATTGAAGGCCAACTCGAGGAAAACTTTGTCAGTGCCATTGTGACATCTTGTCTTTGGAAACATAACTACTACATCACTCTGCACTCATCACAAGGTTTGAACAGGTCCTCAGTTGGGCATCCTTTGTCAGTGTGTGGAAAATGCTTTAATTTAAAAAAAAAATTCAAGTCTCCCTCTAGTGTCCAAAGTGAGATTTCACAGTACTGCTGGATATTAGATGAAAAAAGCAAATTCAGACGGTGACATCTTGTTTATTCTTCTAGAGAAAAATATTTTAAGTTGTTATGTGATAATGTGTTGTTTAATAGATGGCAGGGGTCAGCAAATATTTTTAGTAAAGAACAGATGGTAAATACTTTGGCTATTACAGAGAACATTGTTTCTGTTAAATATCTTCCTTTGTTTTGTTTTAACAACCATTTAAAAAACCTTCTTGGTTTATTGACCATACAGACGCAGACCAGACTCAAGTTATAATTTGTTGGTCCCCAGGAAAGATACCACCTATTTTCAAAAGATTCATATTTTTTAAATTTTTCTATCTATTTATAATTAGTATTATTTAACTTATTCATTATTTATATATAGGCACATATATATACATATATATATTCTTATAACATTGATATAGTTTGACTTTAAAGGTAAATACTTATAATGTCAAATGCTTTTCAAATATTGTTTATAATGTTAATGCTTAGGTTAACATTCTGAAGAAGAATCATGGCATTTGGTAGGTTCCTAAAATTAAGAGGAGCATATTTCTCAATGCTGAAATTCTCAGTATAGGGGCTCCTGGGTTGCTCAGTCTTTAAGCATCTGACTTTGGCTCAGGTCATGGTCTCAGGGTCCTGGCATTGAGCCCCACATTGGGCTCCCTGCTTAGTGGGGAGCCTGCTTCTTCCCCCTCCCACTCCCCTTCCTTGTGTTCCCTCTCTCACTGTGTCTCTCTCTGTCAAATAAATACATACAATCTTAAAAAAAAAAAAGAAAAAAAAATTCTTAGTACAATATCCCTAAAAGAGGGTCTGTTAGCTTCGAGTCAAAATCTTACTTTCTTTTAAGACTTCCTGCCTAATAGCCAGATGACTCTAATTGTTTAAATATCTCAATTACACACAGTGTGCTGAAGTTTATTTGACATCTCAATTTGCATGTGATAATTCTGCTCTTTGGCTGTCCACTTCATCCTCCATGTTATGGTTCTTAAAATATTTGAAGAGATTATGTTTCCCCACTTGAACCCCTTCATCAGAGACTCCATAAACAACCTGGTTGCAGGCCCAGTCTATAAATTTGCTGTTGTTCAGGCATAGTGCCAGCTTTTACTAATTATTGGCCTTGTTACTTTGGACAAGATCCTTGAGTTCCCAGAACTAGAGAAAAACAAAATGGTACAGAGGCTGAATCCAGGCTCTGCAATGACAGGATCTGGATTTAAATCCAGCCCCATCTCTTGTTAGCTGCAAATTACTGAACACCACTGTGCCTCTAAAATTTCTTCACCAATAAAATATATGCAAGAATAACCCAATAGCACCAAGACTTCCTGAGAGGCGAATCAGACATAACCTTGTAAAATGTAAATCCAGTGAAGTGACTGCAACATGAAAACACTCATAATGACTTACTTTCAAACACTTTCTTCTTTTATCAATAACTATTTGACTGATTATTCATTTAACAATTCCTAACAATGAGATCATTTTGCAGTGTTGCCATTTTAATTTAACAATGCAGTAAATACTTTGTACATAAGCCTTTGTCTCTAAGTGAATTAAGGTTTGTTTCCAGATATGAAACTACTGGTTCAGTGAGCTTAAACTCATTAAGTCTCATACTGCTCAACTGTTTTCAAAAATATTACACCAATTTCCCCTCCCATCATTAATGGGTGAGTTATGACCATTTAACTTCATCTTCAATGGTATTCAGTTGCTAATTTTTAAGTATTTGTAAATATTTAAGAGACTATCATTCTTTTCTGATAGTAAATAACTCTACTTTTTTGCAGCAATTTAAGGTAAATAAGAAAAATTATATATATATAATATTATAAAAATATACAAATTATGCACATATGTATCTTTGACCACCCGAAATCCCATGTTTCCCCTCCTTACTTAATTATGTGCCCTTATTTGCCTTTAGCAAATCTTAAAAAATATGTTGAACTCCCTTTAGGAAATTCTATTCTGGAGCATTTCCTCCATATAGTATCAGTATTCAGTTAATTTATGGTAATAATTTGTAAAAAACACAAAAGGAAGAGCATCCTAAAGCTTGCATGGTAAGAAAGAGGTAACGCAAATAACAAAAATTCTACTTTTATAGAAAAAGAGCATACTCTTTTCCCAGAAATACATTTCATCAGAAAAATTCACTCAAATACATATTTTTTCCTAATACTCAATTACTCTAAAGTGTTTCCAAATATGTAGAATAAAATGAAAGTCATGGATGTGGGACAAAGACAAAGATCCTACTCTTCATTTGACAAAAAAAAAAAAAACCCCAGGAAAATATATTTACTGTTTGGCATGATTAAGGTCTATAATGTTCTCAATGTCAATTAGTAAATATCTTTGGAGCTATGTACATATTTATATCCTGTTCTGCTTCCGTGAACTTCTAACGACTGAAAGATGCATCAGATGACACCACCCTCAGTAGGGTCAACTTTTCATATGATGTTATACCTTTGGAACTAGAAAGTCTATTTGAAATGGTTTCCTTCTCAATTATTTGTAGATTTATGCAGTTTATAATCATAAATCTATATACTTAACAAACCATAAATCTGTACATATCAAAGTATCACATACATTGACAGAGATCCTAACAAAATTAATATTTTGTTAAATTAACAAAATTAATGTTGTCTATATAATTTATTTAGTTGACCAGGATACATTGAGAGATAATAAATTATTTCTTATTTTATATTAATATATATATTCTTACTATTTATTATACAACAATTAAAACTAAAGCTTTAGGAATCCATGAAAAGTAACCAAGTTTTTGATACTGTAGTTGGATCAGGGATGCAGTAAACTAGTAGTTCCCAAAAGCTAATTAATGTAGTTAGTGTTGAAGATACTATTTCTATTGTCTTCAGGAATAGATTTAATTCTCTTTTCCTGTCTTAAAGTCTTTCATAACTTAAACCCTTTAGTAGACCATTAACTGAGCAAATATCTATGACAAATATTCAAAAGCAAGTGTACTGACTCATAACCTCTCCCCAAAGAAGAAAGAAAAAGCAGGTCTAACAGCAAAATTAACTGTTATGTCCCACAGGGACATTAACTGTTATGTCCCACAAAGCTTTTTTCTTCTTTTTCTTTAAAGATTTATCTATTATTTTACAGAGAGAGTACCGGAGGGAGGGACAGAGGGAGAGAATCTCAAACGGACTCCCCACTATGTGGAGCCCAATGCAGGGCTCAGTCTCAGGACCCTGAGATCATGACCTGACCTGAGCCAAAATCCAGAGTCCAGCTTAACTGTTGAGCCACAAAGACACCCCATGGGGAAAACTTAATTACCTCTTCAACAACAAACCAGTATAAAGTTGATAATGACAAAATACACAATAAATGTACAGATCTTAACTCTTAACACTTGCATAATGTTTTTCTCTTTCTCTCTAGTAAGTTGATAGCTAGGTCAGTGTTTGTAAGTCAAAGCTGTTTGTCAATAGGATTAACCTGAGTTAGCTTTAAACAACCTACTGGATAACACAGGAAAGAATAGAAATAGGATTTGCAAGCTTTATGGAAAGCTTTGCAGTGCCCCTAAAAGAGATGCATGTGAAACAGGAGAGGGAACACAAGACAGAGCATCTGTGAGTATTCTGGGCATGTGCTTAGGGATTATATGAGTCAAATGCCATTTCTTGAACTTTGGGGACTCAAAGCCATCTGTTCCATACTCAAGGTAAAAATAATATTAATCAGTATATGTATATTATATATTGCTTACTTTGTTCTGGATACTACTATAAGTGTTTTATATAAACCTTAACAACAGTCCATAACTTGAGAAGAAACTGAAGCCCAGAAAGACTAAGAAACCTCCCCAAGGTCTTAGTTAATAAATAGAAAAGCAGCCTTTGCACCCAGGGCACTTGGCTTCACAGATGGTGCTCTGAGATGCTTTAACCCACTGCTTCTTAATTAAGAACTAAATTTTAGGAAGAGATAAGGGAGCCATGACTCTGTCTCAAAGGTATAACTGAAGTGGGTTGGGATGGTATCTAGGAGTCTTGCAAAATGGAGGACTGACAGATGCAACCATATGGATTTTAATAATGAACTCTGTACAAATATTTTTTAAAATATATGATGCTGGGTAGTATTGTGTACAAAGTGTAAATCAAAAATTTAATAACTAGATGAGGGATACAAGACCTGAAGCTCTGGAGACTATGTTCTACCCTCCTCACCCCCAATGGCAGCCATAAGCTTATCTCAACAAATTCCTGCCCACTGATTCCAATATTCTTTCCCTGGAAACAGACACACACATGCATATACACATGTGTGCACACACACACACACACATATTGGGAAATGAGGGACCTATGATTCTGGTACAGGTCTTCTGATTCCCTAAAATGAACTTTCTCTTCAACCAATTTGGGGAAGAAAGAGATGATTGTGTTTTCCACAAGGGACAGAGAGGATGAGCTGCAACAGCTGCAAGTTCCTGTCCAGGGAGCTGGTCACTGAGGCCATTTAGTACAATGTGTGAGACTCCCATCAAAGCTTGTCACTGCAATGATTAATGGATCATCGGCTTTTATTCACCCATTTACACCTGCTCATTCACACTTACTGGTTGTTTGCAGAAGCCACATGGGAAGCAGGGACCACTAAATTTTGTGGTCACCAAGGGCAGCAGAGCACAGCAGGCTGGGACTATATTTAGCTGGGGCAAATATCAGCATCTGGTGGAGGCAGAACAAAGCCAGTGGATGCAAAGTGCTCCTCAGCAACCAGCTACCTCAGGACTGCTAGCCATCCCAACACTTCCAACTCTCCACAGCCTCCATCTTCCTTCAAAAGCTCTGGGGGGAAATCAGAGGGGGCGATGAACCATGAAAGACTGTGGACTCTGAGCAACAAACTGAGGGTTTTGGAGGGGAGGGGGTGGGGGGTTGGGCGAGTCTGGTGGTGGGTATTGAGGAGAGCACGTATTGAATGGAGCACTAGGTGTGGTGCATGAACAATTAGTCTTGTAACACTGAAAAAATAAAATAAACATATTTGGGGGGAAAAAAAAGCTCTGGAGAATCAGGAGCATTCCTTGCCTGTTCCCCACCTACAAGCCATATGAACACATGTGTCCAAGTAAGATTCTTTGTTTCTACAGCTGAAGCTTCATCTAATGTGCATCTGCTGTGCCCTTGCACAGTGTCCCCAGGACTTGGCTCTGAGCTCTCCTGAACTGATTTTGACTAAGACCAACGTGCTGCTTCTTCTGGTCCCTGAGTCATCAGGTAAGCCTTTCCAGCCTTCAAAGTGTCTCTGCCATCTTGCCACCATGAGGGCACAAGAATAAGTGGGACATTCAACCCCTATTAATCAACTCTCTCTCTCTCTCTCTCTCTCTCTCTCTCTCTCTCTCTCTCTCTCTCACACACACACACACACACAATGGCTTAGTGTTTGGGATAAAACAATTACTTCACAGAGTAGAAACCCATGTGAGACATGATCTGAAACACCTTGGTGACCTTCATAGGTTCATCAATAAAATCTAATTCTGTTGAAGTCTTTGCCTAATGGAAAGAAAGATGTTTGAAGAAAAATTGTGTTCTACAGTACTATTTTGCTGTGTCAGCAGACTGGAGCTACTACCAGCTATTAAGAGCTTGACATCAGGAAGGTGACAGACCAGGATTCAAATCTCAGCCTTGTCTCTTATTAGGTGAATGACTTAAGCTATCTGAGTCTCAGATTCATTCTGTAAAGGAGGTACCTTTTGCAATAGTTACTTAAGAATTAAAACAAAAATTTCTATAAATTGTTTAGCACAGGTTATGCCATTTATAAATAATACCTATTGCATTGTTAATATCAATAAGCAAAGCAGCTTGATCTGGAGAAGAAATTCCCATTGTTCAGTGAAAACATCTAATCACAAAGTTCTAGTGTCAAGGAAATTGGGACACCTGATAGTAGTAAAGGGAGAGCTGAGTGGAGGCCTCTGAAAGCTCTCAGCAGCCAGCAAGGCTACTATGAATCACACATTCCCTTTGCAGCACCATTAGGAAACTCACAAAAGAAAGATTGGATGAGGTAAATGCCCACAAAGCACAGCTGCATATTAACTTTTCGGTGTAATTGTACTGCAAGGCTATTTTTTAATTCAAGAACAAGTTTCAGTGTCATCTACTAAAGTTTTGCGTATACTAAAACAAATCAACAAACCTTGACTTCTGTTCTGTATAACATCTGCCTGAAGTTCAGCTGGAGGGGTGGTTCCTGAGCACTGACTCAGGACAAGCCAGAAGCAGTCAAGGGCCAAAAACTAATGTACCTAGCCAAGCTCTTACTCATCAGGGCTTTGCTCCTGGAAGTTCAGGTTCACCCCGCTGGGTTGAACATCCTACTATGCAGCTCTTTGGGACTTGGAGCACTTTGGGGGGAAAAGCAACCCAGGGGAAAAGCCATATTCAAAGAGTTTGGGCCTGTCAATGGGTGGATCTGATCCAGGACAGGACAGGGTTCCACTTGTCAGAGCCCAGAGGTTCTGAGACTCTGAGGAGTTTCCCCAACTACAACATTGTGAGTCAGTGCTTTAAGACTCCTGAGTGCCATGTCTACTCCTGACTATGAGTTTGATAAGTCATCTGTCCTGACACTAACTTTATTTTAAAATCAATGAAACAGTTGTAACACTAGTATCTGTTTTGTTAAAACAAAATAAGACAAGAATGCTAGAAAATATGAACTATAAAACATGATAATTATTAATGCAGCTGCCAAGCAGAGGAGGCCCCACACGTCTCTATGTATTGTCCAACAGGTTACCCATACTTACTGGTGCTTCCCCACACAGGAGCTCACAAATCCTCACCTCAACCCAGAGTGTCCCAGGCAGGTCAGCATCCTCAATCTCACCTTTTCTCTAACACTCTGGACTCTGCAGAATGTGCAGGCTCCTTATACCTCCTCCTGACATGGCTTTCATGATGTCCCCCTTTCCTCCTCCTTCCTTTTTCTGATGGTCCTAGTCAATGTCTTCTATGGGCATCTTCTCTTCTCCTTACATTTCTTCTTTCTTGATTCCCCAGAGACTACCACCTTCATCACTCCCACTTACCCCTGGGACTTATGAATCAGTGTGCCCAAAGCAAGGCACCTTTCTAACATCCAGAAAAGGCCTCCTTTGTGTCCACCTGTTCTGCAGGCTCCTCTGCAGTGACATGCTCCCAACCAGGGCCCTCTTACACACCTGAATGTTTCATAGAGCTTCTCCATCTAGAACACTTTCTCCCACTTTCTAAACTTGGTTGGCATATGTTCCTTCTCTCTAGCTTGAGAATTACCACCTCCAGCAGATATCCCTCAAGTCAGCTCTAACTGCCTTGGGATTTTTCCATCATGTCACGGATATACCTTTCCATACATGTCACTTTTATACAGTACTGTTGAGTGTTTATTTCACTTTCATCTTTTTTTTAAGATTTATTTATTTATTTGACAGAGGGAGAGAGATCACAAGTAGGCAGAGAGGCAGGCAGAGAGAAAGGTGGGGAAGCAGGCTCCCCACTGAGCAGAGAGCCCAATGCGGGGCTCGATCCCAGGACCCTGAGATCATGACCTGAGTCAAAAGCAGAGGCTTAACCCACTGAGCCACCTAGGTGCTCCCTACTTTCATCTTAAAGGGCCAGGAATAGAATTCAGGGAAAATATATCAAAATATACAGGAAAAAAATTGTCTTTACTTGTGCTAATCCCTCACCAAAACATAGCATTTCCTTCAATCTCTTATGAATGTAGTATTAGAAGTATCTGTGACTCTCTAGAAAGCACAAATTTTTCTTATCCTTTTATAGTTATAAAATATTATTTATGTTCATGACTACTCCTAAATTATGGTTGTTGTCACAGACCTGTGTCTAGGTTGTATTTAATATGTTAGCAAAGAAGAACTTATATTTTTCTTTTTTTCCCCAAATATGTTTATTTTATTTTTTCAGTGTTACAAGATTCATTGTTCATGCACCACACCCAGTGCTCCATGCAATACGTGCCTTCCTCAATACCCACCACCAGGCTCACCCAACCCCCCACTCCCACCCCTCCTAAACCCTCAGTTTCTAATGCAGAGTCCACAGTCTCTCATGGTTCATTTCCCCCCATTCACCTTTCCCTTTTTTCTCACAATGCCCTCCATGTTTTTCTTTATGCTCAGCACGTAAGTGAGACCATAAGATAATTGGCTCTCTCTGCTTGACTTATTTCACTCCACATAATCTCTTCCAGTCCCGTCCATGTTGATACAAAAGTTGGATATTCATCCTTTCTAATGGAAGCATAATATTCCATTGTATATATGTACCATATCTTTTTTTATCCATTCATCTGTTGAAGGGCATCTTGGTTCTTTCCACAGTTTGACAATTGTGGCCATCGCTACTATGAACATACAAATGGCTAACAGACACATGAAAAAATGTTCATCATCTTTAGTCATCAGGGAGATTCAAATCAAAACCACACTGAGATACCACCTTACACCAGTTAGAATGGCCAAAATCAACAGGACAGTAAACAACAAATGTTGGAGAGGGTGTGGAGAATGGGGCACCCTCTTACACTGTTGGTGGGATTGCAAGCTGGTGCAGCCACTTTGGAAAACAGTGTGGAAATTCTTCAAGAAATTAAAAATAGAGCTACCCTATGACCCTGCCAACAAAGAAGAATTTAAATTGCTATGTTCAGCCCACTTGCTTTTGAAATATTTTTCCAGTTTTATTGAGATAAAATTGACATACAACAAAATGCTTTGACTTACATATATCATGAAATGATTACCACAGTGAATTTAGTTTACACCCATTATCTCATGTAGAAAGAAAGAAAGAAAGAAAGAAAGAAAGAAAGAAAGAAAGAAAGAAAGAGAAAGAAAGAAAAAAGAAGAAAGAAAAAGAAAGAAAGAAAGAAAGAAAGAAAGAAAGGAAGGAAGGAAGGAAGGAAGGAAGGAAGGAAGGAAGGAAGGAAGGAAGGAAGGAAGGAAGGAAGAAAGAGGGAAGGAAGAAAGAGGGAAGGAAAGAAAAGAAAGAAAGAAAGAAAGAAAGAAAGAAAGAAAGAAAGAAAGAAAGAAAGAAAGAAAGAAAGAAAGAGAAAATATTTTGCCCTTGTGATGAGAACTGTTAGGATTCATTCTTTTAACAACTTTCATAAATACCATACCACAATGTTAACTATAGTCACCATGCTATACATTACATTCCTAGTACTTATTTATCTTATAACTGTAAGTCTATTCCTTGTGACTATCTTCAGCTAATGCTAAAGGGAGTTCTTTAAGTGTAAGTAAAAGGGTGCTAATTAACATCATAAAAACATAAAAAGCAGGGTAAAATTCTCTGGTAATAGTAAATATGTAGTCAAAATTAGATTATGAAATATAGTAATAGAGTAATAGTGGTGTGTAATTCACCCCCTGTCTCTAGTAAGCACAAATCAGATACCTTTTTCTGAGTTTGGTTGTTATTCTTTGAGATTCCAGGTATTAGTAAGGTCATATGTAATTGTATTTCCCTGTGTGACTTATATCACTTAGCATAATTCCCTCAGGCACTTTTTTGTAAAGCAAGTCTAATACCGATGATCTCCCTCAGCTGTCGTTTGTTCAGGAAAGTCTTTATCTCTCCATTGTTTTGGAAGGACAGCTTACCTAGTATAGGATTCTTGGTTGACAGGTTGTTTTGGGTTTTAAAAAATTTCTTGAATACATGCTCCCATTATCTTCTGGCCTGAAATGTTTCTGTTGAGAAATCCGCCTTATGTCTTATGGAAGTTCTCTTATATTTAATGTCTCTTTTCTCTTGCTGCTTTCAAAATTCATTCTTTTTCACTTTTGAGGATTTTTGTCTGATGTGTCCCAGGGTAGCCCTATTGGAATCTTTTGCACTTCATGGATCTAGATGTGCATTCTCCCCCAGGTTTGGGAAGTTTTCAGCTAGTATTGCTTTAAATATGCCTCTTTCTTTCTCTTCTTTCTTTCTCTTCTCCTTTTGAAATTCCCATACTTCAGACATTGTTCCTTTCAGTCATGTCTCATAAGGCTCATAAACTTTCTTTAATCTTTTTCATTTTCTTATTTTTTTTTCTCCTCTGATTGAAATTTCAAATGCCCTGTTTTCTAGGCCATTGATTCTTTCTTCTGCATCATTGAATCTGGCTGTTAATACTCTCTATTGAATTCTTCAGTTCACACATCGTTTTTTCAGCTTTAAGATTCCTATTTTGGAGGAGCGAGATGGTTGAGGAGTAGGAGATCTAAATATCATCTGGTCCAGGAGTTCAGCTAGATACTATCAAACCACTCTGAACACCTACAAACTCAACAAGAGATTGAAGAGAAGAAGAGCAGCAATTATAGGAACAGAAAAGCAACCACTTTCTGAAAGGCAGGACATATGGAGAAGTGAATCTGAGGCGATATACAGAAAGATAGGCAGAAGTGGGAAGGGCCGGCTCCCAGCAAGCAGTAGAGCAACGGAGCATAAAATTGGAACCTTTAGAAGTCTGCTCCACTGAGGGATGTCACCCCAGAGGCTAAGCATGGAGGTGGAGTCCTTACTGGGATGGTGTGATCTCTGGACCCATGGGGTCAAAAAGACCAGGGGTGCCTGAGTGTGGCAGAGCTCCCAGGTATCAGAGCAGGAAAACCAAGAGATAAAGCCAACAAAGGGGCTTTTAGCTCTGGATTACCTTAAACCGTGATCCTTGATCCAAAGCACAGTTGGGTCACTGCTCTTCAAGGAGGGACCCCACAAGTGGCAGATCCAGGGAGACTCCCTCCATCCTACTCTGGGAGGAGCAGCATGGGAGCACGTTGCAGAAATCTGCTGGGTTTGGAGACTCTAAACAGGGCCATGTGCCAGAGATAGAAATGCTTGGTCACAGGCTGGGTGAACACGGAGTGTAGCTGGAGACCAAGGAGACAGGAGCGATTGACAGCTTTTCTCTGAGGTTGCAATGAGGAGTGGGACCCCAAGTTCTCGGCTCTTCTGGGGCCAGAGACTGCGAGGCTGCCATCTTCATTCCTGTCCTCCAAAGTTGATGTAAAGTGTTCAGGGAACAAAACTACCAAGAGCAAAACTGAGCAGATTACTCAGCCTGGCCCCTGGCAAGGGTGGTGCAATTCCACCTTGGGCAAAGACATTTGAGAATCACTGCAACAGACATTGAGAATCACTGCAATCTCTCCCCCAGAAGATTAATAAGAATATCCAGCCAAGACAAAGTTCACCAATCCATGAGAACTGCAAAACTTCAGCACTACAAGAATACAGCAGATAGAATTCAAAGCTTTTTTCCCATGATCCTTTAGTCTTTCAAAGTTAAATTTTTTAAATTTTATTTTTTTCTTATTCTATTTTTTTAATTTTTCCTCTTTTTGATATTTTAACGATTTTTTAACTATTTTATTTTATCATTACCTTTTAAAAAATCTTTTTAATTTTTCATTATTATGGTCATATTCTATCCCTTCACTAAATACTAAAATAAAATATTTAACTTTATTTTTTGTATACATATAGGGTTTTTTTCCCAAATATGTTCATTTTATATTTTCAGTGGTACAAGATTGTTCATGCACCACACCCAGTGCTCCATGCAATACGTGCCCTCCTCACTACCCACCACCAGGCTCACCCAACCCCCCAATCCCACCCCTACAAAACTTTCAGTGTGTTGCTCAGACTCCACAGTCTCTCATGCTTCATCATCCCCTCTGATTCCCACCATTCACCCTTCCCTTCCTTCTCACAATGCATAAAGGTTTTTCTTTCTTTAAAATTTTGGGATACAATTTCTTCCAACAGATCATGAATTTGTTCTAGTTTCTAAATCTAGTGCATGAATTTGTTCCAGTTTCCAGCCTGATCACAATCTTTCCTCTTTTTTTTTTTTTCTTTTTTCAAGCAAATTCTTATTTTATATATCTCCTTTTTAGAATCTTTGTTAATTGCCATCTTTACAGTCATATTCCATCACTTTATCATGCTTACCATTATTTTTGCATATATAAAATTTTTTCCATCTTTAAAATTTTGGAATGCAGTTTCTTCTAACAGACCAAAATACACCCAAAATCAAGTGTATGGTTCTATTCTATTCACCAGCCTAATATATATATGTGTGTGTGTGTGTGTGTGTATAGATTATATAGATATAGATGATATAGATATAGATTATATAGATATAGGTATAGATATAGATTTTCCCTCTTTCTTCTCCACAGCCCCAGTTACAGGTCTCTTCCAATTTGGTTAGTGCATATTTTTTTGAGCTACCCTTAAGTATTTTGTTCTCTCATTCATCTATTCTTATCTGGATAAAATGACAAAGTGGAAAAACTCACCACAAAAAAAAAAAAAAAAGAACAAGAGGCAGTACCAACAGCTAAGGACCTAATCAATAGAGACATTAGTAATATATCAGAACTAGAGTTTAAAATGACAATTATCAAGCTGCTAACTGGGCTCAAAAAAAACATGGAAGAGGGTTGAGGCAAGATGGTGGAGGTATAGGAGGCACAGAGAGCACTGGTTCCCAGAAGTCCAGCTAAAGAGGCAGAAAACCACTCTAAAAGCCAGCAAATGCAACAGGAGAGAGAAGAGAATGAGAACAGCAATTATAGGAGCAGAAAATCAACCACTTGTAGAAAGGTAGGACATGTGGAAAAAGTGAATTTAAACCGACGGGAGGAGAGACCCCGGGAGGGAGGGGCCAGCTCCCAGCAGGAGCAGAGCCACAGAGCACAAAATCTGGAACTTCTAGTCCACTCCGCTGAGGGACATCGCTCTGGAGGCTAACTGGGTGTTCAGCCCTCACAGGAACAGTGTGGTTTCAGGACCGGGTGGGGGGGGTCACGAGGGACCAGGGGAGACGGAGTGTGGCAGAGCTCTGAGGTATTGGGGCGGAGAAGCCAGCAACAGAGAAAGAGCCCCGCAACACCACATAGGCCTACATTGGACTATAGGAACTGAGAAATATAGTTCATACAGGGCTGCCGTACTTCAAGCGGGGACCCCATGGGAGCAGCTCAGGAGACACCCCCTCCTTCCTCCTCCAGGAGGAGCAGTGCGGGAGGGCGCAGCGGGAATCTGCTGGTTTGGGAATTCCAGACAGGGCCAGGCGCACCACAGATAGAAGCGCTCCACAAGGGCTAGCTGAGCACAGAGCTCCGGACCGCAGACAAGGGAGCTGGGAGTGATTGGCCACTTTCCTCTGAGGGCATGCTGAGAAGTGGGGAGCCAAGCACTCAGCTCCTCTGGGCCGGAGACTGGGAGGCCGCCATTTTCATTCCCAGCCTCCAGGGCAGTACAGAAAGAGCTCAGGGAAAAAAGACTCCTGAGAGAGAACCTGAGCAAAGTGCTTGGCCCATCCCCTGGCAAGGGCAGTGCAATTCCGCCTTGGGCAAAGACATTTGAGAACCATGGCAACGGGCCCCTCCCCCAGAAGATCAGCAAGAATATCCAGCCAAGACCTGGTTAATCAATCAATGAAAACTGTGAAACTCCAGGGAATCATTCTCTCTCACCCATCTACTCTTACCTTGACAAAATGATGAGGCAGAAAAACTCACCACAAATAAAAGAAGAGACAGTACCAATGGCTAGAGACCTAGTCAATTCAGACGTTAGTAATATGTCAGAAATAGAGTTCAAAATGACAGTTATCAAGATGCTAGCAGGGCTTGAAAAAAGCATAGAAGATACTAGAGAATTTTTTTCGGGAGAAATAAAGTCCCTTTCAGGAGAGATAAAAGAAATAAAATCTAACCAAGTTGAAGTTAAAAAAAGCTATTAACGAGGTACAATTAAAAATGGAGGCTCTCACTGCTAGAATAAATGAGACTGAAGAAAGGATCAGTGATATAGAAGACAAATTGACGGAGAATAAAGAAGCTAAGAAAAAGAGAGACAAACAACTACTGGACCACGAGAGGAGGATTCATTCGAGAGATAAGTGATACCATAAAATGCAACAATATTAGAATAATTGGGATCCCAGAAGAAGAAGAAAGAGAGACAGGGGCAGAAGGTATATTGGAGAAAATTATTGTAGAGAATTTCCCTAGTCTGGCAAAGGGAACAAGCATCAGAATCCAGGAGGTGCAGAGAACCCCACTCAAAATCAATAAAAATAGGTCTACACCCCGGCATCTAAG
>CM053610.1:42793829-42815752 GCA_028646535.1 Procyon lotor
CCACAATAGCCAAACTATGGAAAGAACCTAGATGCCCATCAACAAATGAATGGATAAAGAAGATGTGGTATATATATACAATGGAATACTATGCAGCCATCAAGAGAAACAAAATCTGGCCATTTGCAACGACGTGGATGGAACTGGAGGGTATTATGCTAAGCGAAATAAGTCAGTCAGAGAAAGATAATTATCACATGATCTCTCTGATATGAAGAATTTGAGAGGCAAGGCAGGAGTTTGGGGGGGTGGGGGAGAGAAATGAGACAGGAAGGGATGGGGAGGGAGACAAACCATAAGAGACTCCTAGACTCACGAAATGAACTAAGGGTGGCTGGGAGGCAGGGGAGGGGTAGGGATATGGTGGCTGGGTTGTGGACATTGGGGAGGGTATGTGCTGTTAAGTGCTGTGAAATGTATAAGCCTGATGATTCACAGACATGTACCCTGGGGCAAATAATACGTTATATATTAATAAAAATTAAAAAAAAAGCTTTCTCCCTTTGTTTTCTTCAGAGAGTTTTACATCTACAGTCTTACATTTAGGTCTTTAAACCCTTTGAAATTAATTTTTATGAGTGACAAAAATATTAGTAGACTGTACTTGCACAGGTTTATTTGTTGGCTCTTCATTCTGTTGCATTGAGCTATGTGTCTGTTTTTATGCCAATACCATACTATTTTAATTACTACTACTTTGTAATATTGCTTGAAATCAGGGAGTGCGATGCTTCCCATTTTGTCCTTTCTCAGGATTGCTTTGACTATTCCGGGTTGTTTGAGGTTCCCCATAAATTTTAAGATTGTTTTTTCTATTTCTATAAAAAAAACCCCACTGGAATCTTGATAGGGATTGCATCAAACCTATAGATACTGTTGAATAGTATTGACATTTTAACAATATAAATTTTCTAATCCATGAATATGAGTACCTTTCCATTTATTGGTGTTTTCTTTGATTTCTTTCATCAATGTATTTTCGTTTTCCGTATAGAGATCTTTCACTTCCTTAGATTTATTCCTAAGTACTTTATTGTTTTCAATGGTATTGTAAATGAAATCATTAAAAAATTTTTTTTCAGGTAATTCATTATTGTTGTATAGTGTATACTACTGATTTTTGTAGGTTAATTTTGTATCTTGCAACTTGACTGCATCAGTTGATTAGTAACCATTTTGTGGTGGAATCTTTAGAATTTTGTTTATATAAAATCATATAATCTGTAAATGAATACAACTTCTTCCTTTCCAGTTCTAATGCCTTTTATTTCTTTCTCTTGCCTTTTTGTTTAGGGGAGGACTTCCAGTCCTATGTTGAAAAAAAGTGGTGAGAGTGAGCACCCTTGTCTTGTTCTTGTTCTTAGAGGAAGAGTTTTCAATCTTTCACCATAGATTATGATGTTAGCTATGGGCTCGCCATATAGGACCTTTATCATGTTGAGGTACATTCCTTCTATACCTAATTTGTTAAGAGTTTTTGTCATGAACTGATGTTAAATTTTGTCAAATGCATTTTCTGCACTTACTGAGATGATGATATGATTTTTTTCTTTCATTTTATTAATGTATCAATCACTTTGATTGATTTGCCTGTATTAACACATCTTTGCATCCCAGGGATAAATCTTACTTGAACATGGCGAATGGTCTAAGTGTGTGGCTGAATTTGGTTTGCTAGTATTTTGCCGAGAACTTTTGTATCTCTATTTATTAGGGATTTTGATCTGTTGTTTTCTATTCTGATAGCATCCTTTTCTGACTTTGGTATCAGGGTAGTGCTGGCCTTGTAAAATAAGTTTGGAAATGCTCCCTCCTCTTCTATTTTTTTTTTTTGAAAAAAATTGAGAAGGATTGGGATTACCCTTTTAATGTTTGGTAGAATTCACCAGTAAATCCTGGACTTTCCTTTGTTGGAAAGTTTTTGGTCACTAATTTTTAAATACAAACTTCAAAAAAAATAAATACAGACTTTTTCTATTATGAAAGCTGCTTGTTACTGATTTTTGAGAGTTATCTTTTATAAAGTTACCAAGTTCCCTTTTATTCCTTTTTTTTTTTAAAGATTTTATCTATTTGACAATAAAGAGATAGTGAGAGATGGAACACAAGCAGGGGGAGTGGGAGAGAGAGAAGCAGGCTTCCCGTTCAGCAGGAAACCCGATGCAGGGCTCCATTCCAGGACCCTGGAATCATGACCTGAGCTGAAGGCAGGCACTTAATGACTGAGCCACCCAGGTGCCCCTTCTTTTTTATTCCTAAGAAATACTTATATTTTAAATTGTGAATTGGTTTCAAATTTCATCACATTATTTTTATGTAGCTATGGGGCTGATCATACTTTTCTCCTTTATTCTGTTAACAGGATTAAATTATTTGGTGTGGTTTTGGGAGGCACTTAGAACTGCCTGGAAATTCCTTGCTTGAAAAATGAGACATGTTGAAGGGAAATCTACTGGCTGGTTCCTGGGGGAGGTTCACCAAGTTGTTAGTCCTCAAGCCTGTCTTTTCCAGTCATCACCTGAGTTCTGGTTCTGGAGTGGTTTCTCATCCATGCCACTGCAGCTAATTCTTTCCCAGCTCTACCCCAACTTCTCAGGCAGCAGAAGGCAAGCATAGCTTCTTTGGTCTCTAGGTAACAAGGATAATCCTCAGGAATCAGGCTGTGTGAACCTGTCTAGGCATGCTTGATGTATAATTTTGAAATATTTAGACTTTTGAAACAGGAGCCTCCATTTGTACTCTCACTCAAGACCCTGAAATGTTAAGGGCAGGACTACAGTCCAGGTAGAGACACATACTCAGTTATAAATAGATGTCCAGACCCCTTCTGCAGAGAGCAAGCTTGACATGCATCAACCACCAAGTCCCAGTTCGATGCTCACTCTGGGACCTCATTGGGCTAGTGCTTCAGATGTTGTTGTTTGCTTAGTTAACCAAGGACATGTCTACTTCTGTTCTCATCTTGTCTGTCTGAAACTATTAAACGAATGTGAATGTGCACATTCCATTCCAGGATTTCAGGAACTACCTGGTGACCTAAGAAATTTGGACTGTATTTTTAGCACTTTTCTCCAGTATCATGTGATAGAAGAATATGCACAATGGGTTGTTTTTTATGTGAATAACTTCTCTCGAAATTTAAATCAAACCTTCACCCAACAGGATGACCGTGTCCCATTTCATAGCTTTGTTCACCCGGAGATGAAAAAAGTACTTTAGGTTTGTTTGCTTTTAAGAGGCAGTTGATCTAATGTGAAAATAATATACAGAATGGAAGAATTAAGGGGTGAGAAAAGGTCAGGAGAACTTAGCTAACTCACCCAGCAACTCTAGGAGTTAACTGTGAAGCAGATCCAGGGGAAGACAACAAAGATGGGTATCACAGTTCTAGACAGTGCAGGCTTCATCTAAATACATTAAAATTCAGTGTTTGCATTCTTTAGTACATTTTTATAGAGTCATGAAAAGAAAAGCATATAGTTCACTGGATTTCAAATTGAATGCCTCTGTGTAACTGACATACAGATCAAGGAACAGATTATTACTAACATTTCAGAAGTCCACCTCTGCGTCTTCAGGTCACATCCTCCCTGTCTTGTTGCCCCTACCCCCCAAAATAACCACCATTCTGTACTCTACACCATAGATTAGTTTTTTCTGGTTTTGAATTAAAAAAAGAGTAAATAGATGACAAGTTTTGTGACTACTTTCTTTCACTTAATTTGTATTTGGGAGATTTATCTATGTTTTATTTAGTTCTAATTTGTTCACTTTTATTTGACTAAATTCCATGGTATGAATATACTGAGATGTAATTATTCAGTTCATGTCTGGATTTTTGGGTTGTTTTCAGTTAGTGCGTACTACAGATAGTGATATAGCACTTTTATGAACAATCTGGTCCATTTATTTAGTGCACATGTGTATTTATTTAACTGTATACATAGATGGGATTTGGTGGGCTATAGGGTAGGTGTATTTTCTATTTTATGAAATCTTGCCAATTTTCTAGAGCAGTCATTTTATGTAAACTCCTCCCAAACAATGCCCAGGAGTTCTGGCTGCTCTATAGACTCACCAACTCTGGGTATTTTTCATCTATTACATTTTCACCATTCTGGTGGGTGGAAAAGCTATTTATGTTGTTTTAATTTGCATTTCCCTGAAGACAGATGAAGTTGAATCACTCTACATATTGGCCATTCATATGTTCATATTTTATTGGCCATTTGGATACTCTATGGAAAAAAGCCTGTTTAAAGTCCCCCCTCCCACTCTTTTGGCTTATAAAAAGGTTTCTTTTCTTTCTTATTGAATTATAAGAGCTCATTTAAAAAATATATTCTGGGGACACCTGGATGGCTTAGTCCGTTAAGCAGCCAACTCTTGGTTTTGGCCTGTGAGTCTGCCTGTCCCTCTCTCTTCCCCTTCACCATTTTCCCTGCTCTCTCTCTCAAAAAAATAAAATCCTTAAAAAAATAAAAATAAAAATATATTCTGATATGACATCTTTTGTTGTAGACATGTATTGTCCATATTGTTTCCCACCCTGTGGCTTGCTTTTTTGTCGTCTTAACAATGTCTTTTCAGGTGAATGGAAGTTACTAATTTTAATGTAAATTAATTTATGAATTTTTCTTTTATAATTAATGTATTTTTTGTGTGTTCTGGGTGAGAAATCTTTGCCTAGGTCTTCTAAAGCTCGCTGTTTTATTTTTCACATTTAGATCTATAATTCATCTGGAACTGATTTTTGCATAATGTGTGAAGTAGTTGGAAAGAATCATTAGTGGGTCTGTAACTCACTCTCTCCATTCTCACATTGTTATTGGACTTGTGTTCTTGGACCCAGCAATGGCAAAAACAAGGCTGGACTCCAAATTTAAAGGCACAGGCAAGGCTTTATTGGAGTAATAACAACTGCAGCTAAATGGTGACACAGTCACAACAAAAGTATCAGACTGGATCTTGGGACACTAACCAAGGAATTGTAAAGATTTTAGGGGCCAATGGAGTTTTAAATTTTTAAAGAGGCCAAAGGAAGAAAGGAGAGATGCTTAAGCAAGTAGGGGCAGGGAGTCCCAGAGAAGCAGGTGCACAGGTGCAGTTGACAGAACATACTTCTGCATACATCGTATATCTCATTTGCATGTCAAGTCTCCATCTCTGAGTGTGTGTTTTAGCATTAAAACGAGGAGAAAAGTCCGTGAAAGGTCAAATTCTGTGCCATCCTGTCTCCCATCAGTTTGGACTGATCTGGTTTTGCTCCTTTGTCCGTGCTCTGCTCTACAAGAATAACTCTAGCAATCATCAGGGTGCACAGGGGCTTGTTCCCAAGGTCTTGGATTGTCTCAGTAGGCTATTTTTTTTAACCTAAAAAAAATCTTTGCTACACATTGGTGGGATTTCCTAGCTGGGTGATTCTAGGGAGGCTGTTGGGGGGATGCTAAATGATAAGTTCTTATCCAAAAATGCTTTAGCAGAACTATTTGATTTGATTAGATTGCTTATTATAGGTAAACTTGTAATTTATGACTGAATAGTGTGTGTACTGGGCAATGCAGGAGTCATGAGTGCCCTCTGGATGTGCAATGAATGAGGTATAAGAACCTGGAGACCCTGAAATTGAACACCTTCCTTGAGCTGGTTTGCTACTGCACAGAAAGTGCTTGTCTGTTATTCCCAAACCAAACATCTCCCAACACAAAGAAGGGGATCTTTAGGATATTGCTTCTAATTGTTAATAGATGTCTATCCTGCCTAGAGCAATTTATACTTTCAATGCCATACTTATTAAAATACCATTGGCATTTTCAAAGAGTTGGTACAAACAATCCTAAAATTTGTATAGAACCAGAAAAGACACTGAATTGCCAAGGGAATGATGAAAAAGAAAAACAAAGCTGGGAGCATCACATTGCCTGACTTCAAGCTATATTACAAAGCTGTGATCACCAAGACAGCATGGTATTGGCACAAAAACTGACACATAGACCAGTGGAACAGAATAGAGACTATGGACCCTCAGCTCTATGGTCAACTTATCTTTGAGAAATCAGGAAAAAATATCCAATGGAAAAAAGAGTCTCTTCAATAAGTGGTGCTGGGAAAATTGGACAGCTAGATATAGAAAAATGAAACTGGAATTTCCTTACACTATACACAAAGATAAACTCAAGATGGATGAAAGGCCTCAATATGAGACAGGAATCCATCAAAACCCTAGAGAAGAACATAAGTAGTAACATCTTCGATATTGACTGCAGTAACTTCTTTCAAGACATGTCTCCAAAGGGCAAATGAAATAAAAGCAAAAATGAACTTCTGGGACTTTATCAAGGTAGAAAGCTTCTGCACAGCAAAGGAAAGAGTCAACAAAACTAAGAGGAAGGCCATGGAATGGGAGAAGATATTTGCAAATGACATATCAGATAAAGGGCTAGTACCCAAGATCTATAAAGAACTTCTGAAACTCAACATCCAAAAAACTAATAACCCAGTCAAAAAATGGGCAGAAAAGATGAACAGACACTTCTCCAAAAAAGACATACAAATGGCTAACAGACACATGAAAAAATGTTCAACAACACTAGCCATCAGGGAACTACAAATCAAAACCACAATGAGATACCACTGTACACCAGTTAGAATGGCAAAAATTAACAAAACAGGAAACAACAAATGTTGATGAGGATGTGGAGGAAGGGGAACCCTCTTACACTGTTGGTGGGAATGCAGGCTGGTTCAGTCACTCTGGAAAACAGTATGGAGGTTCCTCAAGATGTTAAAGATAGAACTCCTATGATCCAGCAATTGCACTACTAGGTATTTACCCCAAAGATAAAGACGTAGTGAAAAGAAGGGGCTCATGCACCCCAATGTTCATAGCAGCAATGTCCAAAATAACCTAACTGTGGAAGGAGCTGAGATGCCCTTCAACAGATGAATGGATGAAGAAGATGTGGTGCATATACACAACGGAAAACTACTCAGCCATCAGAAACAATGAATACCCACCATTTGCATTGACATGGATGGAACTAGAGGGAATTATGCTAAGTGAAATAAGCCAAGCAGAGAAAGGCAATTATCAAATGGTTTTGCTCATATGTGGAATATAAGCAATAGCATGGAGGACCACGGGGGAAGGGATGGAAATCCAAGGGGGGAGAAACAGATAGTGAGATGAACCATGAGAGATTATGGACACTGAGAAAAAATCTTGGGATTTCAGAGGGGAGGGGGTTGGAACGAGGGTGTAACAGGGTGATGAGTATTGAGGAGGGCATGTGCTGTAATGAGCACTGGGTGTTATACTCAACTAATGAATCATTGAATACTACATCAAAAACATTATGTACACCTGGAGGGTGCCTAGGACTCGAAGAGGGCGCCTCGTACACGACAAGCTGGACCCCGTGCTCTTGGGGGCAAGCGCATGATTCCCGCCCTCCGCCCTCGCGCTGCCTCTGTTCCCCTAGCGGGGCCACCTAGTGTTGCACAAACCCACGCGCCCCGGCAGCCCCTTTGTACACACCCCCCACTGAAGGGGGCTCCGAGGGGGCGCAGCCTCAAACCCTGCCTTTTACTTTTTTTTTTTTGCCTTTGGAAGAGAGAAAAACAGAGTGTTCGATTCTGCCCTATTTATGTTTCTACTTGGGAACAAACGTTGGTTGTGTGTGTGTTTTTTTTCTTGTGTTGGTTTGTTAAGGAAATGGGAAGAAGAAAAAAAAAACCTCCCTTCCCTTTCCTCGCTCTTGCTCCCTCCCATCCATCCTTCCCATATCCCTCCTCCCGCCCTTTTTGTTCGGTTGTTTTGTTTTGTTTTGCTACGAGTCCACATTCCTGTTTGTAATCCTTGGTTCGCCCGGTTTTCTGTTTTCAGTAAAGTCTCGTTACGCCAAAAAAAAAAAAAAAAAAAAAAAAAAAAAATGTACAGTGGCTAACTGAACATAATAATAAAAGAGAGAGAAAAAAAAAAGAAGGGCTAGCCATTGAAACCAAAGCCTGAAGTATATCCTATTTCTGCTAAGCATATGAAGAGGAGTCAGAGAGTTGCGAAACATTTTACTTTTTAGAAATAAGAAATAGAAGTAAATGTATTTAATTGCTCTTGTTCCTTCTGAAAATCTTTGCAAACAACTGCTGGCAACTGACCTAAAGAATAAATTCCTAAGCATCAGGGAGGAGCAGCTCACCAGGAGAGTGTGGAAACTTCCCCAGGTCAGAGGCCACAGTGAAAGCATAATGTTCACGGACCGTTGGTATTGGAGTGATCTCAAGGTTCATCTAGTGCAAATTCATCATTTCACTATTAAGAAACTGTGATCTAGGTATATTAAACACTGTTCTTCCGGTCACAGAGGAAAGCTGAGATAAGACCCTGATTTCATGACTCGCAGTAAGGTCAGTGATCATTCTACATTGCCGGTTATCAAACTTTAGTGCCTTGACTAGCAGCATCAGCATTACTTGGAAACTGGTTAGAAATGCCAATTCTCATGTTTGACCTTGGACCCGCTGAATCAGAATCTTTTGGAGTCGGGTGTAGGAATCTGCGTTAAAATAACCTTCTCCCCCAAGACATTCTAATGGATGATTAAGTTTGAGAACCACTGCTATTATGTTGGCTCATCATGTTTCTAACATGATTATGTGTATTTCCGCACAGCAAGGCAGGCATGCAAGAAAAACCTGACTATAAGGAAGTCTACAAAAAGAAGAGAAAAATCAAAGGTATATTGATATTAACCAAGACAGACTGACATGCACATACAATGCACTTATATTTTTTACCTCAGGACAAATATGTATTTATTTTTTCATTTTGAGGTATCACTATTTAAAAAGCTGCTTTTTTTGTGTGTGATTTATTACAAAGATACAAGTATAGTCTCAGTTTCAGCATTATTATCTGGTTGCAGTAATGGACTATGAGCTCTTCCAACATGTAAATATAAATACACTAGAGACAGCAGGAAGTGAGTGAGTGTGTGTGTGTGTGTGTGTGTGTGTATTTGTGTATATACGCTATATTATTGTCTAGTCTGCTTTGTCATTTTTCTTTGAAAATATTATAACATAAAAAGCTAATATGAAAGAGCCAAGAAATGTATATTTTATGGCAAAGCCAAAATCTCTGGAATACTTAAATCTTGTTATATAAAGTTGTCAGTTTCTTCCCCCCATAGTGTCTGAGGTGACCCATAAAAGATACTGAGTTTAATATAATGATTTTTCATGGGTCTGTCTGGACAGATCTTTCTCACTTGTCATCAAACTCTATATAAATGCTTGGTGATATTTTAGCTCCTGGAGTGTTTTGATTATGTAGGACAGAACTTTATAGTAAAATATGAATAGACTTCGAAGAGTCTCAAAACAAAAGAATGAAATAGTTGGATTATTTTTGGAAAAAATTGAGATGAACAGGCTTAAGGCATTGATGAACCCTGAAAAAAATATAAATGAGTCAGATTACCTTGGATTCTGACTAGACTTGAAAGGGCTATAGTTTCTATGTGAATGTCTTTACAATTCTGTTGACATGGGCTGCCATTTTAGCTTAAATTGGAGTCTTAATCTTAAAGGGGGATTAAGGAAGTGAATCATTGAATTATGGGAAGGGTTACACATATGGGAGCCTCTTTTATGTTCTCACACTTTGATAGTCCTTTCTTTTATTCTTGGTCATTTCATGATCATTCATAATATCATAGCTGACATTTACTGAACATTAGGGATATGCCAGGCATTGTAATCAGAATTCTCATGGACCAATTCATGTAATCCTCACCAGAACCTTAGAGGTAAATATTACCACTGCCTGGTTTACAGATAAAGGAACTTAAGTGAGAAGTTGAGTAATCTGCTCAGGGTACAGCTAGTAAAACATTGAGTCAGGAGAGAAATCCAGATATTTGTATCCAGACGCTGCCCTCTTACCCTCTATATGTTGCTGCTTTTCCATTCCATTTAATCCTGATATCAATATTAAATTATAGGGTTTTTAAATTTTCTCCATACAGATGAGGATAACTTGGCTCAGAGAAAGGAAGAAACTTGCTAAGGTCACAGTGCCAACCAGTGGCCAGATGGGTCTGTATGTGCCATTTGCACTTCCCACAGTGCCTCCCACACATTTTCAGGGGTCTTGTGTTTTTTGTATTTTGCTTTTGGTGCCAGTGTGTGATACTTTTCACATTTGTTGAAGAACTATACAAGCTTCTGATATTCTTTGTCAAGTGCAGAAATCGAGAATATGGCTGAATTTCATGGGTTTTCTCATTCTCATTCTTACAACATGGTAGCTAGACTACTTACCCTATTTTCTGTTGCTATTCATATAATTTATCAGTATACTGGATCAGATGATCAGAATCTCTGTCAACTATATAATGGTATAGGAGAAGAGTTGTCATAACCAATATGGCCAAGTGGCAGTTTCCCTCTGCTGTCTCTACCAGCTGAAGGCAAACTGCTTCTAATTTATTATGACTTATTGGGATAAAAAAAAGGTATATACCAAGTCAATATCTGCATAACAGGTGCCAGGGGGTTTTTGGTTTCCTTAATAAACACATTTTAAATCACAAACATATTAATTATTATTTATAAAAACTCACAGTCATTCTAGAAGTGCTAGCAGTTTCATCATTCTTGCATTTGTAATGTCTTTTATAGTAACACTGTTTCTTTTGCTGCACAGAAGCTTTTTATCTTGATGAAGTCCCAAAAGTTCACTTTTGCTTTTGTTTCCTTTGCCTATGGAGATGTGACTTGAAAGAAGTTGCAGTGGCCAGTGTCAAAGAGGTTACTGCCTATGTTCTCTATCTAGGATTTTGATAGTAACACGAAACTCTGCTATTTGTTCAGAAATGCAGTATGACTTTTGGTTTACCACTTTGTCCGGAGAAGGAGCAGATGGTTCCAGGGGCTTTCACTGGGTCCTTCCTACTGCACTAGTCCTTACTCCATAGATCAGGGGGTCAGTGTGGGAACTATGCCAGTTCTAAACATATTTATTCTAATTTACATATTCAGAGATGAGGGAAAGGAGCACAGGGTGGGTCTGTGAGCCCACAGAACACTATGAGACGTAGTTAGGGAAAAACTATTTCTGTAAGCCCTACTGTAACCATTTGATCACCATGACATTTGTGTCCCCTGAGAGTTGTGTCCATTCTGAGTTAATACCTAATCCCCTGAAGATCTGGGCATCTCTCCTCCCACAGTCTCCCCTTTAAATGGCTGCAGGTTTCTCTGAAAAAGAACTGGGGGAGATTTACAGTATGTTTTGGGTCCATTCCTAGTGGCTCCCTGACTATCTCCTCACTCAAAGGGGCTGAGAGTATGTGAAATGACATAGAATCTAGAATTCCATGAATCCAGGTCTAGAATCTGGGTGTGGATTCATGCAGCACCTCAGTTTTTTGTTTTGTTTTATTTTGTTTTGATCATCAGACATAGTGATTTCTGGATTATGTTAATCAAGTGATACCTTAGGAAATCACCCATCTATTTTATTAATAAGGAACCAATGATAAATCTGACACATTTCCAAATGTCAATATACCCTGACTGCTACTGCTTTTCTGTGGTGTAATATATTAATTGAGCCAACTTTGTCTCTGATAGTTTAGCCTTATAACCAACTGGATCTCTGCCACCCGAGCTGTCATTATTTCCATTGAAATTAGAACACCCTAGTCAATAGCAAGATCTCTCACCATTATCTCAAGGCTCCATAGGACAGCCATACAGAGAGGTTCAGGGATGCTGAGGCCCCTTATCAATGTGCTTGTTTTTGATTTGTCATGGGGTAAAGTTAGGAAGTAACTACAAATCTTGCACATTAGAGGTCCATTCCAAAATTTCCATCTATTTTAGCTTCCAGTTTCCTATAATTACAATATGGCAGAGAAGTTTCCATGTCTCCATTCATTATTTGCAAGTCGCTATTGGAACCAGGCTTCAACTAATCAAATAAACAGAAACATTCCCTGCTAGGTACGCTAACATTATAAATCCCCACTCTTTGATCTGACACTGTTAGAATATAGTCCACAATGCTTCTTATATGTATATAAGAATATAAGAATACATGTTATATGAGATTTATATGACACTAATATAAGGTAATATTATATACATAACATTTATAATATCGTAGACATTTATAAGAATATATATAAATATATAATATATATTATAAGAATATATATATAAAATATATGCATATATTACTGTATATAATACTTATTGATATAAATTAACAAGACTTTCCACTTCTAGGAAGAGTGATTAGACCTTGAGAAATTAGCACTAGAATAAAATTGTTGACAACCCTAGAGCAAAGGGACACAGAGAATTGCTGTAAGAGCTGAAGCCATGAAAGAAGGACTACCTTGTGACAGCTGTAGTTGTGAAAGGGTACAGCTACTTCCAGAGTACAGGACAGACAGGGGAAAAAATACCCTGATCTCTCTCTCTTCTGTCTTCTGGCCCTTGGGTGATGTCATTCACTGGCTGAAACTACCTGGAAACAAATCAGATAAGGAGCCCTGATGACATCCTCTGTGTGTTACTCCCAGGGTACAGAGCAGGATGGAAATGGTTAGAGAATGTTTTAGAAAGGGGCTATACAAATGGACAATGACTAGCAATTCTTACAAAAAGCCCCAAAATCAATATAAAATGTCCTGGAGTGCCTGGGTGGCTCAGGGTTTAAGGGTCTGACTCTTGATTTCAGCTCAGGTCGTGATCTTAGGGTTGTGAAATGGAGCCCCACGTGGGGCTCCACACCTTGTTAGGTATGGATCCTGCTTGGGATTCTTTCTCTCTCTCTCTCCCCTTACCCCTTTACCCCTACCCCCCACTTACACACACTCTCTAAGATAAATAAATAAGTAAATACAAATAAAACATCCTGAGTTTAAATTTTGGAGTCTCATAAATTATAATTCTCATTGGTAAAACATGAAAAATGTTTGGAATTTGTCAAAGACTTATAAAGTTGCTCTCTGACCAAGGAAATTCCTTACTACTTAATGGCCATAAGTGAAGGTAGGATAAGTTATCCTGCAGCTGTAAACTTTCCAGTCCAACCCCTGATATATTGGGAAGATGTTAATTTGGCATTTTTAGCCATTTCCCATTTCTGACATCTCTCTGGGATGGGAAAATATAGAGATGCATCAAGGGAATAATTTCCACCTGCATACTTTCATTATTTCTTCTTCTACTTCTTTAAATCCATGCCTGCTGAAAAATCACATTCTGGAAGTAGCCAGTTTTCATCCTTTACCAAATTGTGATTAAGAGTTATCTGCTTTTGGGGCGCCTGGGTGGCTCAGTCGTTAAGCATCTGCCTTCGGCTTAGGTCATGATCCCAGGGTCCTGGGATCAAGCCCCACATCGGGCTCCCTGCTTGGCAGGAAGCCTGCTTCTCCCGCTACCATTCCCTCTGCTTGTGTTCCCTCTCTCGCTGTGTTTCTCCCTGTCAAATAAATAAAAAATCTTTAAAAAAAAAAAGAGTTATCTGCTTAGCCATCAAGAGAAACGAAATCTTGCCATTTGCAAAGACATGGATGGAACTAGAGGATATGTATTATGCTAAGCGAAATAAGTCAGTCAGAGAAAGACAAATATCTATGATCTCTCTTATATGAAGAATTTGAGAGGCAAGGCGGGTGGTCATGGAGGGGTTGGTTAGGGAAATGAAACAAGATGGGATCTGGAAGGAGACAAACCATAAGAGACTCCTAAACTCATGAAACAAACCAAGGGTGGCTGGGGGGTAGGTGGGTTAGGGATACGGTGGCTGGGTTATGGACATTGGGGAGGGTATGTGCTATGGTAAGTGCTGTGAAATGTGTAAGCTTGACAATTCACAGACATGTACCCTGGGGCAAATAATACATTATATGTTAATAAAAATTTTTTTAAAAAATTAAAAAAAAAGAGTTATCTTCTTGGTAATGGTAATTGAAAGCTTAAATTTATTTGAATGCTTTAGTGTTCATAAACCTTGAAGCCTAAGGAACTTCTAAGCTTTATAAAAAGTGTTGCTGGCATCCTCCTCTATCTGCTCCATAACACCAGGCCGCCCTCCACTAATACCTCTTTGGACAGCCCCAGACATGAAAAATGTATTGTATCCATAGTCTTATTAAGTCCATAGATCTTATTTATACTGATACATATATTTGAAATGAAATTGATATCATACAAATTAAAACCTTTTTTCTCTGAGGTATTATCCATATATATTTTAACTAATCTAAAATGTGATGTTTAATAACTTCAGAGTGCTTCATTGCTTTAATTAGTTATAAGTTACTAACCAGTTCTCTTTTTTAAAAGATTGTAAACAACATTGCAATAAGTTCCTAAATTTTAGAATACAATTCTATGTATTTAGAATAATTGGTTACTGAGTAATTACTGAGTTAAAAGGATTGTCTGGATTATTATTTCTTTAAGTTGTATATTTTAGATATAAAAGAAATGTCATTAGTTGTTTTATCTGCATTCATCACAGACACTTTTGTATGCACTGGGCATGCATCATGTCAGAAGGCTTGAAAATCTGAAGGATCAGTCTGGACAGAACATTTTCTTTTTCTGACAGGTGTGGTTGACTTCTCAGTCCTGTCTCTCTGCTTCATTGAACGGGAGAGCCTGTTATGTTTGACTGCATCCATTTTAAAGTTTCAAATGGTCACAACCTATAAGACAGAGTGACAAAAGGCCATCAATCAACATAAGTAGATGCTCAGCCCACGGGTCTGGTCTTGGGTTGGTGAGGTCCTCAGAATGTAAAATCTGTCTTTTGCACTGAGATAGCTAGTCCAGAAATAGCAAGTCATCATGCACAATGGGATCCCTGACATCAAGTGCATTTTTTAAGGCCTGAAGTACATGTATGCAAATTGAATTTTCAGAGCATTCTATTTCCTCCTAGTGATGCTGTTCACTAATTAGTAGGTCAATATCATTCTTAAAAGCACTGATTTTCTTTTTTTTTTTTTTTTTTTAAAAGCACTGATTTTCAATGGCCATAGACCAATCTCTGTGTGCCTCCTGGTAGGAAGAAATGAAGCAGAACTCGGTTATTAATTCTGTTGTTCATTTTTAGATTATTACGTTTGAACATCTGAAGGCTGACCTGAGGAATCAGCTTTAAAATCAGTGCCAACAAAGAGTCTCCAGCTGTACCTTAGGTTAGGCGATTTGGAAGACCTTAAGCAGCTTTTGTCTTGGATGAATGAATGACCTTTACTGCATGCAATACTATCCATTCCTTCTGGGGGAAAATGTCTTTAATAAAGAGTATAGGAGAGGCCATGCATGATCCTGTAAATGCATTACTGAGCTTTGCTAGATGCTTCCTCCAAGCTGTCTGACAGAAGGGCTTTTATCCTGACTGACATTTCTTTCTTTCTTTCTTTCTTTTTTTTTTTAAGATTTTATTTAATTGACAGAGAAAGACACAATAAGAGAGGGAACACAAAACACAAACGGGGGAGTGGGAGAGGGAGAAGCAGGCTCCCCACTGAGCAGGGAGCTTAATGCAGGGCTTGAGGACCCCAGGATCGTGACCTGAGCCAAAGGCAGCCCCTGACTGACATTTCTTTTCTAAAAGAAGTAGCTCAGAGACAGCAGTTCTCTCTCCCTCTCTCCCTTCCTCTGTTTGTCCTCCTCCCCCATTACTCTCTCCCTACTTCTTCCTTTCCTTTTCTTATTCTACTTGAAATTTGGAAATTATAAAAGCTATAAAGATGGATATTATCAAAAGCGTCTGGAATCACATTTCACAGAAAGAATGCTTTATGTTTGGAGTGAAAATGGGTGTGAGTATATGTGTGCATGCGGAGTCATGTGCACACACGTACAACTACATACACACATATGTATGAATACATAATTAGCCAAAACGGCCAGCGTTAACTTTTGGTGTCTTAAGAAGAAATAAGCAGGTTATTCTTAACTAATCAAGATATAGCCAATGGGAAATGCTAGTGTCATTTACAAAAATGACTTTTCTGAAAATATATTTCCATAGAGTGACATAGTCTCCCTCCCATTTTGAGTACTGTTTTGAGGGTTGAGTGAGTAAGTAGGTAGTCAAAATTTCTCCATCAAAGGATTGTTTTGTTTTCATCTTTGATGTCCCTTCTCCTCTGTTCCCTCCACCCAGCAGTGGGCATGTGTCTCTAGCTGTGGAAAAGGCTCTAGTAGGGCGATTGAGGAATGTGGAGTTAAAGTTGAGGATGTTTAAAATCTGTTCAAGCATAAACACTGATTTGGAGACTTCACTTGGAAGTATTTAAAATGTCTTTAGGCACAAAGGCAAGCTTTGAGCACTGTAATGCCCCAAGGGAGCATCTGTGAGGACAGGGAAGGTCCCACAGTAAACAATGCTGCTGATAGGAAATGCTCTGCTACCACCGTCTGCCCCCTCACTCTCAGCGGATATTCAGCCGGCAGAGGAGGGGGAAAGAAGCCAGTTGTATATACAGAGCATCAGAGGTTAAAATGCAGTAGTTCCTACCTTGTTCTTACTCTGGGCTCACTATATTCTTGTTTCACTGTAAATATGAGCCAGAGAGAAACCACCATGCCAGGGCTCACAGGGTGAAATTACTTCCAGAGCTGTTACTATTTTCTCTCAGTAGATGGCACTGTTTTGAATGTCTAGGATTTGGCTGAGTTTGGAAAAGTGGAATAAAGCAGTTCTTTAAATGAAGATTTTGTTGTCATGAATTCCAACGCTCTGTTACCAAAGAGGAAATAGCATAAGAAAATAAAGAATAAAGAATGTTTACCAGGTCCTAGATCAGCACTATCCTATGGAAAAATAATGTGAGCCGCAGGTACTTCTAAAGTTTCTAATTAAAAAAATAAAATAAAAAGTGAAATTAACTTTAACAAAATATTTTATTTAATGCGATAGATAATATATATTAAAATTTCAGAGTGTAGTAAGTATAAAATTTTTTAATGGGTGTTTTGCATTCAGATGAACAATATTTCAATTCCTCAATAACCTGTAACTAATGGCTGTGTTTTCCTCTTCTGTTCTTCCAGAAACAGGAGTGATTTTTCAGAACAATTGGCCTGTAAAAGATTTCCTCGCTTTGTTCAGGGTAAATTTTAGTGTTGAATTTGATCCTTGCCAAAGTAGGGTCTTCACTGATGCAAAAGATGTGTATGTATGCACGTGTGTGTGTATAAATACCAGTTTTCCCTCCTTCTAAGAAGAAGATAATGTCAGCATCCAGGATAACTATTAGAAAGTCTTCTATCATCCACTAAACAAATATCTATTGAGGTCCTACTATGTAACAGGCACTGCTGTGACAAATGAGAACCATCCTCGTAGTCTGAGACCAGCATTAAGTAAAGCATTTGGATAGACACAGTAACTTGTACCTTTTCTCATCATCGCTCTACTTTACATTCCTCCAATTAAGATTAGTTCCTACTTTCCTCTAGAAAGTTTGCTGGGTGCCACAATTGCACTCATGAAGAAGGTGACTTCCCAGAAGGTCATGGTCTAGTAGACAAGGAAACAGACAACTACATAGGATGGCAAACGTTATGATTAAAACATGCTGAGGATGTTACGAGAGTTTGGAAGAGGAACCCAAATCCATTCTGGGGACACTAGTGGTGAAAGAGGGGAAGGGACAAAGTTTCTGGAAAGGTGATATGTGAGCTGATTCATAAAAGTATGGGCAGGGCTAGAAGAGCTAGAGGATGGCATCTTTTGGGGTTGAGGGTGCATTTGGCAGGGAGCAGCACCAGCGTTTGCTGGGAAGCATGGGATATTGTGATGTGTTTGGGAAGGTCCAAGTAGGTGAGGCTTTCTGGTGTATAGGACTGGAGGTTGGGTACCAAGTAGAAGGAAGGAGCCATGCTCAGATCATTCAAGTGTCTATTCCAACCTCTTTCTTATTAAGCCAAGGAAACTGAAGTCCAGAGAGGGCAAATAGATACCAAGAGCCTCTCTTAGTTTGGTCCCTCGAGTGGCAGCTAAATATTCCAGATATAAGTCTAAGGCTTGCCAAAAGAAATATGATCATTCATTCAGCATTTGTTTTAATGAGGACATAATCCTGACAGTTCTGATATTGGAGTTTAGAGTCTTGGAGGTGCTATGGGACACGTCTTAGGCAAATACAAAACAAGATGAGGCTGGAGCAGAATTCCGAATTCCAGAGGAGCAGGAAGCTACTGACCCTGATCAGAGCTGATGGAAGACAGTGAGCATCCCTGGCCTGTTAGTTTAGACAGGACTACAGCTCAATTATGTTGCACATTGATAGGAAACTGGTGTTCAGGTATTTACACAGCTTCTACTGGCTGAAGAGTGGAAACAAACTGTTTTCGCTGAGGCCCTAAGCCACTTGCTGTCATGGCTCTGTGCACAGAAGGATACGGAGAGTGACTTTCAGCTCTGGGAGGAATCTACTGTGAAGACTCGGGATGGGGGCAGCTCATACAGTAGGGCCAAGTTGCCCACTTCTGACTTCGTTTTTGTACGTTGTCAGGTCTCAGCCTCAGTGTAACCAGAGTCGGGAGAAGGGCGTAGTATATCTTGGACTTGGATGTCTAGGAAAGAATTTTTCAAAAATATTATAATATTTATGTTTATATTAATACCGATGGGGTCCTTTCTGACCACTTGTCATGTTTTCTCTTCAGAACCCACTCTTCTTTAAAGATCTAAAAATAATTATACTCTTTCTAACAAAATGATTATTTCTACTTTAGGGCACAAAGTCAGAATTTTTTTGTACATTTTAATCTTTCTGTCTGACTTTTAACAAAGCTGGTGCCCTCTTGAGAGAGAAAAGGACCTTGGTGTCTCTGAAATTCACCACTTTTCCCTTCCTGTTCTCTTTAATTCTGGAGCAGAAGGAAAAAGATTAAGATAGACATATTCTTGCTGCCTTTTCCAATAAAAAAATCATTTTCCTAAAACACTAACAGCCAGAAACCTTGTATAATTTTTCTTGCAGGTGTGGGTTGCTCATTTAATCTACAAGGTGTTGATACTGTACTTTTATTGATACTTTACTTTCCCCTTATTGATACTGTACTTCTTGATTATTGTATTGATAATTGGTCATTGATTATCTGTATTTTGATACTGTATTATTGATGATCAATACTGTACTTTTTTCTTAATTTTGTAATACTTCCTGTAAACTTGACTTCACTCTCGACTTTCACCCTGATCTCACGTTTTACTTTAGCTTGTGTTGACCATTAATAATTTAACATCCAAAGTTACATGTTATCAATCTCCTTTGGAGATTTTCAAGGCAACACTGACTGAAATGAAATTCTCCCTGAATTCCTGGATGTTTGTTATGGAAAGACACAGCTGCACTATTTGCCTGAAGCAAAAGAACATAACCATAAATCAATATAGTTACCCGGTGTGCACATATGCTAAGGTAGAGATGTAGTAGAAGTTGTTTTTTACTTATTGGGTTTAGTAAGTGTATTATAATAGAGGTTGCTAGAGGGATTAGTGATAAGGCTGCTTAGGAGACTGCCATAGTTGTACAGTGCCAAGATATACACTCTCCAAAATCTAAAAGAAATTGGTTTAGGATAATTATGTCCATGATCTTCTCAAGAGATGGGTACGGCTGACAGAAATCATTGAACATTTGTGTCTCTTCCAACAGCTAGAGTGGACGATAGGTAATGGGGATGGTGAATTTGGGAGTAGTGGGTTTTTTTTTTTTTTCACTGTAGTAGACCACAAGAAAAATATTTCCCTTTTATTTTGGAAAGGAAATTAAAGTTGCCAAATTTGAGGTAGCTCAACCTGAGAGTTCTGCAAATAAACACCTTAAATTATTAAAATTTCCTGTCTTGAATTTATAGATGTCAAGCTGCCATTTATAGATGTTAAGAAAGTAGTTCCTTTCTTCTCTTTAACATTTAGTCAAGTGGCCTCTATGTAGTTCTGAAAATAATAAGAGAATTACAAGCATCTGTGATTGAACTCTAAGTGCGATTTGAGCCACTGGAAGATTCTAATGCTAGAAAGCTAAGCTAACAGAGTTAGGGAGGCTTCTTTTCTGTGGTAAAGCCTGCTGGGCATACTCACAAATGAATTCAGCCCAGTTACAACTACTACACTGCAATGATAATTTTCACCTTTCTGCCCCACAGAGTATCACCAAGTACAAGGCTCAGAGTGGGGAGGAGAATGCCTTTCTATTCATTGTTCCTATTAGTTGGTAATAATGTCCTTATGTTTGCATAGATTTCAGCCAGTAAAGGCCACCTGTGTTATGCAATCTTTAGCAATTTGTTGAGGTCCTTACAAAAGTGGGGAGACATTGTTAGGGAACATTCTCATGGTAAGTGCATGTGACTCCATTCACCATCATGTTCCTGGACCATGTACAATGTTGGACACAGAGGGACCACTGAATATGTGGTATCATTTTTTAATGAATAAACAAGTTCAAGACACTTAAAAGTCCATGCCATGACTTGAATTAAATTGGTGGTATCTCACACTTATCCCCCTTTGCACTACAAGTATTTTCTCCAGGCTGGGTCTCAGAGCCTTTCCACATAGTTCTTCTCTTTCTATATCTCATATTTTTATTTATAAACACTTCATGAAGCTTAGCCATGTTTCCTGAATTTCCTGAAACTGGAAGAAAGCCAAACTGTCTCCAACTGCCTGCTTTCTCTCTGGGTCTTTGGCATCCTTCTTTACCCCTCCCCTCATGATAGTTCCTTCATTTGAAGTCCTTAGGCTAGCTTTTGTCTTAGGTCCCACACCACCCTTTTCTGTCTCCATTTCTAGCTCTTCCTCCCTCACTAGGATGACGAAATCCCAGACCTTACTAAGCCCTAGGCACTCCACCAAGAACTTTAGGTTTCTGCATTGTGAAGTCTTTGTTGGTGTTAGAAGCACAGAACTTTGAGATGTTAACAGCTGCAAGATGCCTTTGAGAAATAGCAGTAATGAGCTGAAAAGAAGTTCTCTTGACTCCTAGGCACTGCTCCTCTGCTCTACTGTGCTGCATTTAAGAGAGCTTTAACAAAATTGGGGCAGGCACCTGTTGGACTTGGCTCCCAAGCAACCTTAATTGCCCTGTAGGAGAAGGACTTGGGGGCTAAAGAGAGAAAGAGAAAAGAAAGGAGTCAAGGTAGGGAGGAGGAGAAAGAGATGGAAAGGTTCCATAAAAAAGGAAGTCTGTGACTGGCTTATTTTACTTAGCATAATATCTTCAAGGTTTATCCATGTTGTCATACAGTAGAGGATTTTCCTCTATTTTAAGGCTGAATAATATTACCTTTTATGTATATATCACATTTTCTTTATCCATTCATCTGCTGATGGATATTTAGGTTGTTTCTACATCTTGGCTGTTGTGAGTAATGCTGCAATGAACATGGGAGTGGTAATATCTCTTTGAGATCCTGATTTTAATTCTTTTGGAGAAGTTCCTAGAGGTGGGATTCTTGGATCATATGTTAGTTCTATTTTTGTTTTTCCAAGGAACCCATACTGTTTTACATGACAGCTGTGCTATTTTGCACTCCCATCAACAGTGTACAAGGGTTCTTCCAATTTCTGATTCCACTTTATGATAGATCTAAAATAGTCAAACTCATAAAAGCAATGAATAGAACTTGGTGATTCCCAAGGGCTGGAGTAAGGAGTAAATGGGTTTGTTAATCAATGCATATAAAATTTAGTTATGAAAGATGAATGAGTTCTAGAGATCTGATATACAGCACTGTGCTCAAATATAACAATAATGTATACTTAAACATCTGTTAAGAAAGTAGATTTTAGGGGCACCTGGGTGGCTCAGGCGTTGGGCGTCTGCCTTCAGCCCAGGTCAGATCCCAGGGGCCTGGGATCGAGCCCC
>CM053610.1:42815852-42847209 GCA_028646535.1 Procyon lotor
TTATCTAAACTATATTTTCTTTCCTTATTGTTTTTAACTAAAAAAATATATTTAGCAGGGAGATAATGGCTTCCACTTAGCTGGGATTTAGTATTTTGAAATGTGTGAAAAACATTTTGGAGCTGGATAAGATCTATGCTTTTTCCTCTTTACATTTTGAGTCAGTTATGTATTTGAGTTCCCATTGCACAGTTGCATGAATGTGCTCCTGAGATTTTCCAGGTATTGAAAAATAAAAAGTCAAAACAAAAATAAAATGACTAGAGATAAATGTACTGTTGACACATTATTCCTATGAAGAAAGATTCTGCTGGTTAATGCCACTTGCCTCAAACTTCATTTTCTAATACTTCAATCAAATCAATCAAATAATTCAGTCAAAAGCAGTTTCTCAGATTTCCATATTTTTTCCTAATCTAGGTATCTAGCGTGTATTTAAATCTGTCTTGTTCCTTAACATTTTCCCTAAGTTTTTAATTGTTTTTATGAGAAGAAATCATAAAAGCAATTTTAGTAAATTGTGACACTATGGCTATGCCCTATGTTTTTAGAATGATATCTGTTTATATCAGTTTCCACTCATTTATAGATCTTATACATGAGATGATTTATCTCTGTTTCTGAGCAGATGTTACCACTTAAGGAAAAAGACATTTGTGCTTGCATAGTGAGTATACTCTGGAGAATTCAAAGTACTTTAGCTGGATTTAAGAATTTGGCTCTCAGACATCAGGAAAAACATACATTAGTCCCATTATAAATTTAAAACTTTATTGAATAAAAGATATTGAAATTCTTACTTACTGTAAGCATTTTAGATATCTATCTATCTGGGTATGAGTAATTCCAGGGTTCCTGTTGACTGACATTGTATTTCAGGGTGTGTTGAATTCTTCTCCCTCATCTATGGCCAATGAGTGGCCTTATTTAAAAAAATTTTTTTGGGGGCGCCTGGGTGGCTCAGTGGGTTAAAGCCTCTGCCTTCAGCTCGGGTCATGATCTCAGGGTCCTGGGATCGAGCCCCACATCGGGCTCTCTGCTGAGTGGGGAGCCTGCTTCCCTCTCTCTCTCTGCCTGCCTCTCTGCCTATTGTGATCTCTCTCTCTCTCTCTCTCTGTCAAATAAATAAAAAAAAATCTTTAAAAAAATTTTTTTTGAGTGTTTCATTTTTTCCTAGCCTTATTGAGATATAATTGACATATAACATTATGCAAGTCTAAGATGTACGAAGTATTGATTTGATATACATATAAATTGTGAAATAATTACCATAATAAGGTTATTTAACACATCTACCATCTCACATAGCATTTCGTGTGTGTATGTGTGTGTGTGTGTGTGTGTGGTGTGAGAACTTTTAAGTCTACTCTCTTAGTAACTTTTAAGCATACAGTCCAATATTGTTAACTATAGTCACTAATGTCTGCATTAGATCCCTGAACTTATTTATCTTATAATCGGAAGTTTGTACTCTTTGACCATCTTCACTTCTTTCCCTCACTCTCATCTCTTGCCCCTGGCAACCAGCATCTACTCTATTCCACCAGTTGTTTTGTTCCCCCCCAGATAGTAAGAGCATGTAGTAATTGTCTTTCTCTGTCTGACTTATTTCATTTTGCATAATGCCCTCAAAGTTCATTTATCTTGTTGAAAATGGCAGAATTTCCTTTTTTATGGATGAATAATATCCCACTGTCTAGATATGCCATATATTCATATTCTATTCATATTCATAATCTATTCATTTGTTGATGGGCACTTAGGTTGTTTCATGACTTGACTATTGTGAATCATGCTGCAATGAACATGAGGTTGCAGATACCTCTTCCAGATGATGATTTCATTTCCTTTTAGGATTGTTTTTTCCATTTTTGTGAAAAATACCATTGGAATTTTGACATTCTGATAGAAATTACATGAAACTAAGGCTTTGGGTGATGAATATTTTAATAATATTAAATTTTGGATTTATGAACATGGGTATCTTTCCATTTATTTGTATCTTTGATTTTTTTCATCAGTGTCATATAGCTTTCAATGTAAAGATCTTTCACTGCCTTGATTGAATTTATTCCTAAGTATTTTATTCTTTTTGATATTACTGTAAATGAGTTTGTTTTCTTTATCACTTTTTCAGGTATTTCATTGTCAGTATATAGAAATATAATTGATTTTTGCAAGTTGATTTTATATCCTTCTACTTTAATAAAATTTTGTAGATTAATTATAACAGTTTTTGGTGGCCTCTTTAGGGTGTTCTATGCAAACAAAAACAATTTTACTTCTTCCTTTTAGATTTGGATGCTGTTAGGGTCCGTGGTCAAAGGAACAAGTCTGATACAAAGCGAAGGTCAAGCAAAGCTTTATTCCACGCGAAGCATCGAGAATTATGCTGACCGGTCAGGGCCGTCTCTATGGAGAGAACAACGCCACCTAGTCTTACAGGCTAGCTTTTATAGGCAAAAATCGCAAACCGCAAGTTGACCATAGTCAGGCAGTTGCCTAGGAGTTGTGAATGTGTTTTGTTTTGTTTCCACCTGTGGCTGTTTTCACCCATTTGGCTCACCTTTGTTTTCTGGCCCTGTTACTAGGAACCAATACCAGGAACTGATACCAGGTGATTCCTGGAAGGTAGCCAATAAAAGTATGTCTGGCCAGGTGAAAATGGAGTTGCTTTAGCTAAGCTGGTCCTAACAGATGCCTTTTCCTGATTTTTCCCGCTTGATTGCTCTGACTTAGACTTCTAGCACTATGCTGAGTAGGAGTGGTGAAAATGGGCACCTTTGTTATGTTCTTGATCTTAGAGAGAAAGCTTTCAACCTTTTACTGTTGGGATAATGTTAGCTATGTATTGTCATATATAGCCATTATTATTTTGAAGTGTTTCTTCCAAACCCAGTTTGTTGAAAGTTTTTATCATGAAAGATGTTGAATTTTGCCAAATGATTTTTCTATTAAGAAAAATGCCTTTAAATGCCAAATGCCTCTATTGAGATTATCATATGATTGCAATCTTTCTATTGAGGCAATGTATCACATTTACTGATTTGCATATGTTGAACTATCCTTATATCCCAGGGATGAATCCCATATGATCCGCTGATACTGGTGTATGATCTTTTTTAAAAAAATATTTATTTTTTAAAATTCCTTTTTCTTTCTGAGTTTTATTTTTGATAGTTTGTAACGGTAGACCTTTATGATCATTGGTCATTCTACCCCACCTCCCTGATATCTAATTGGCTATTAATTACATTCAGGACATTTTTCATCTTAGAACTTATAGTTTTCATCTCTAAAAGCTTTTTGGGGGTCTTTTCTCTATCCTCCATGTCTGTACTCAACATTCTGAGCATATGTGATACAGGCACTAGAACTGTTTTAATGTCCTATTTGCTAATTCTAACATCTGTAACACTTCTGGCTTGATTCCAATCAATTGATTATTTTCCACATATGGCTCATCCTCTCCTGATTTTTGCATGTTTGATAATCTTTGGATGCCAAATATACATCTTACCTGGTTGTTTAATCTGGTAGGGTGCTGGATATGTTTGTTTTTCAGTAAATCTTGAGTTTTTTTCTTTCATGATTCAGTGATATAGTGAAGTTACTTAGAAACACTTTGATCTTTTTGCTCTTGCTTGTGTGATTTGTTAGGTAGGTCTGGAGCAGTGCTCGTTCTAGGGCTTATTATTCTCCCACTACTGAGGCAAGACTTTCCTGAGTACTTTACTCAAAGCTCTGTAAATTATAAGATTATTCCAGCTGGTGAGAGTAGGCACTATTTTTGGCCCTCTGTGAATGCAGATACTGCTCTTTCTAGTCCTTTCAGTGATTCTTGGCCTTAGATAGTTCCCCAGCAGCCATATGTTGGTCACTATTGCTGAATACTTGAGGGGAAACTTTTGCAGATCTTTGCAGTTGTCCTGCAGCTCTCTGGCCCCAGTACTCTGTCCTAGAAACTGTTGATGTCTTTGTTCCTGATCCTCAGTTCCATGTGCTCAATGCTGGAAATCCACCAGCTCCATCAGTATTTCCCTTCCTTGTGCCTAGTTCTGGAAACTTGCTGAAGGGTGTGAATTGGGACTATCATATGGCTTACCTCATTTGTTTCTCATATATTAGGAAATACTGCATTTTGTTGCTTGACCATGTCTTGAAAATCCCCCTTTTTTTTCCCTCACATATTTTTTATGCTTTTAAAAAGTTATTTCAGGGGAAGATAAATTCATCCTCTGCTACTCCATCTTGCCTAGGAGTGATATTCTTTTTAAACTTCTTTGTAAATTAGGGACATTAGTCTCTTATTTGTAATATTATGCTGCTAATATTATCTCTGTCTGTCATGTCCTTTGCATATGCTTATGGTGTATTTTTACTATGCAGTTTTTTCACTTTTATGTAGTACAGGTTATTAATGTTTTCTTTTTCTTTTTCTTTTTTTTTATTATGTTCAGTTAGTCATGATATAATACATCATGAGTTTTTGTTATAGTGTTCAATGATTCATTTGTTGTGTAAAACACCCAGTGACTCTGGAATATTAGTCATATTAGAAAGGCTTTCTTTTTTTTTTCTTAGAAAGCCTTTCTTAAATGTTCCTACTAGTGCTCTAGTATATTTCCACTTTTTGTAAACATTCTATGTGCATTTGAAAAGAAATAATATGCCTTATTATCAGTAAATTATGTTTGGTGTATATCCAAAAGGTAAGTCTTACTGATTATTTTACTTAAATATTTTATATGCTTACTTATTTTTTATCTCCTTGATTTGTCTCCTACTGAGAGTGGTATGTTAAAATCTTTATTATTACTGTTTCATTTCTTTTTGCATCACCTAGAGCTTGTTGTGTTATTTAGTGCACAGTTATTCATGAACATCATATCTTTATGTAGAATGTGTCTTTTAATATTATAAAGTGTCCTTTGTCTAATGCTCTTTGCCTTGAAGTCTACTTTGTCTGGAATTAAGATTGAAGCCCTTGGTTTCTTATTGCTTCTATTTGCCTCGTACATATTTATTAATCTGTTTATTTTTAGCCTACTTGAATCACTACATGTTAAGTGTGTCTTGTGTATAGTAAAAAGTTGTATTTTGGTTTATGGCCTAATTTGAAAATCTTTTGTTTTCATAAGCACATTAATCTTGTTCATATTTATTGATGTGACTAATATGTATGGTCACAATTTTGTCTATTATCTTATGTGGACATTTATTTGCATATTTTGTTATATATACTATTTCTATTTATTTGGTGGGCTCATTTTGTTTCTTAAAATTTTTCTTTTGGTATTTAAGAAGGTAAAAATATTGTTAAGGGTTACATTTGGATTAATACTTCTTATAATGACCTTAATGTTTTTTTCTTACTTAACTTTTCATCATCTGCCAGCTTGAAATGATAACCTTTCCCTTCCATTGACAACTTACTTTTTCTCTTTTCCATTTTTCTTGGTTTTAGTTGCGTTTTCCTCCTTTACTAAGCCTAATATTTACATATTATCTTTAATTCATGACCGTGTTCTTTTATTGTTCTTCTTTAATTAAAAATGTGAAATGCTGACTATAAGTCCTTTCATGTAGTTTTGGGGCCATCCTTTGGCTGGATGAAAGCTGTTCTCTGTTAGATTCTTCTGGAAGGGCTCATGTATTCCTCTATTCTGGTATATGATAAACTCTTTGTCTATGGCCTTACAACTTTTAGGAAGTTTCACTGGATAAGTATTAAAATTTTTAAATTCCTTAGATTTCTTGAAAATTATACTCCTCTGTTGCTTTTCTTTGTATATTATTTTGAAATATCTCAATCTGATTCTTTTGCCTTTTAAATTTTTTCTTTTCCTTTCTCTTTCTTTCTTTCTTCCTTCCTCCTCCTTCTTCTTTGCCTGCAGATGATGGAAATTATTTTTTTCTTTAGCTCTAAAGTAATAGTTTTATTAGAATATGTGTTGGGGTACTTCTTTTCTTCTTGAAGATTTTCTTGAATTTATAGTTTTAAATATTAGTTTTGTTTGATTGTCTTGATAAAACTTCTTAAGCTTATCTTCCATTTCCATCCACTTTTTTCTGACATTTTTATTTCCTTCCTTTTCTCATATTTCTTCTATTGTTCTTTAAAAAAACTCTTAGTGCTATTAAGTTTTTATTTGAATCTGTTCTCCACTGAGTACCTTGAAATATAATTTTAATTTTAGATGATTTTGTTTTATCTTCAATTTCTTTCCTGAATTCAAATTCATTTCCATTTCATTTCTTTCTGTCTTATATATATTTTTGTTCTTTGCTTTTGTCTTTCTGATTCAAGGCATTTTGCCATATCCCCACATTCTTGATTGAGGATATTTGATACAGTCTGAAGCTTTCTACTACAGTTTTCTTCAATGTAATGTTCAGTTTTCCAGTCAAGTGTTTTTATCAGCAGATAACATTTTCTATATATGTACATATTTATTTCCTTACATTTTCTGACACACTGCAGTCATTTTACATGAGGGTGATCTGCTATTTATTCCTACTCATTTCATGAAAAGGATTTTTGTTTGACCATGTCCCATCTGTGCAGTTTATTTTGTAGACAGTAGTGTTGGTAGTGCACTCTTGGGAAGGGTTAGCATGTCTTTCATATGTGCAAAAATTGTTTTTTTGTGCAAAATTTTTTTTTTGTGCAAAATTTTTAATTTTCCCTCTCATTTCCTCTTTTTCCCCACTGAGTTGGCTTCAAGTCTACCACTTCTGTTTAGTCTAATTCTTCCTAAAAGCTATAGTTCTTCTAAGTCATAACTTCTGGTTCTTTTCCCCTTATCTAAGACTATAAACTATGAAGTTCTGGTCTGTGTCCTTATTTGAGTATTTATTGGTGAAATTTCTCTTCCTGGGGGGTAGTCTTCTGCTTTTTTACATAGAATCTTTTATATAGTAAAACATACCTCTCCATGCTTCACATCTAGATCATTACTATCTTAAGAACTCTGGGTTTCCTTTTCCTTTCTTTTTTATCCTCTCTAGTTACAGGTAATTTGAAGTCTGTATTTTCTTAGTGTTTAGAGATGCTGAATTTGTCCTCCTTCTTGATGTCATGACTTTTTTGGGGGAACATGAGTGAACAGGAGGCTAAAGCTTTGCCATTGTTCTCTGGACCTGAAATTTCTCATGTGTCTGTTATCTTTTGTCTAATTTCTCTAAATGTTTCTTCTACCTTTACTTTTATTACCTTAGGCCTTTCCTGACTTCCAATAATTGGATTCTTAGCATATATATATATATATATATATATATAAAATTATATGTATAATTATAATATAATATATATTATATAAATATATATAAAGCTATATCTGTCTATATGTATATAGCTTTGCTATTCCTAATACAGCCATTGAATATCTAATACCTTTTCCCCCCAACTAACTTCTTTTTATTAGTTTCAGAGGTAGAATGTAGTGATTCATCAGTTGAATACAACACCCTGTGCTCATTATATCAAGTGCCCTCACCCATCACCCAATTATCCCTTCCTTCCACTCATCTCCCCTCCAGCAACCCTCAATTTGTTTCCTAGAGTTCAGCATCTCTTATGGTTTGCCTCCCTCTCAATTTTCATCTTATTTTACTTTTCCTTCTCTTCTCCTATCTGTTTTGTTTCTTAAATTCCACATATGAGTGAAATCATATGGTATTTGGCTTTTTCTAGCTTATTTCACTTAGCATAATACTCTCTAGTTCTATTCATATCATTACAAATGGCAAGATTTAATTCTTTTAGACAGCCGAGTAATATTCCATTGGATATATACATATAATATCTTCTTTATCCATTCATATGTTGATGGACATCTGGACTCTTTCCATATTTTGGCTATTGTGGAGATTGTTGCTATAAACATTGGGGTGCACATGCCCCTTTGAATCACTGTTTGTATCCTTTGGATAAATATCTAGTAGTGCAATTGCTGGGTCCTAGGGTAGTTCTCTTTTTAAGTTTTTGAGGAACTTCCATACTGTTTTCCAGCATTTGTAGGTTTGTAGGTTTGTTCCACCTCTTGGGTTATTGTCTTCCAGAATGAGTTTTTATGTCCTCATTTTTCTTTTGTTATTTCTCTCCCTTTTTTTCTCCACATAGCATCCCAATCTCATCGGACAGCACAGTATTGTGGGTACACTGGATCTTTAGTACCCTCACACTTATAGGGCATGTGCACCTGCTGTAGATGAAAGCCAGTGTGTGTGTCACCTTGACAGAGAAGCTGTGGCTAAGTTTCTTGACATTTTAAAATGATTCTATAACATAGACCTAAAGCTTACCTGCCAACTCATGGTCCCCAAATTCAGGTGCCATACCATAGGGGAAAAAAATGTTCACAGCAAATAAGATAGATACAACATTCCATACTTTTCTGAACTCCATTTTCAAGTACTACTGTGAAAAGAGGTTAATCCAGGCCTGATATTAACCCTTTTCCCAGAATTGGATTGGTTATCCAGGAATACTAAACCTGATTTTAATCTTGATACTACCAGGACCCAAACAAAATTAGATGGGAATATGGGCAGTGCTCTGCTCTCTCTGCCTTCTAGCTATAAGTGTGTGATGGCAGAGAATATGTGATGTTCCTAGGAAGAGCTGTGGTGGCACCATCAGGTACAATGAGTTTGATAGTTCTAAGCATAGGTTGTTACCCATAATTGGGTAACAATTGGGTAACAATTTAGGATCGCTCACATGTAAGTGACAATAGCTTAAACTGGCTTTGTTTCAGAATGAGATGAAGTATATCTATAATAGACAGAGTTAGAGTTTTGCTTTGTTTTGTTTCTGGCTCTCATCAAAAAGAGCAACATGAAAAAAACAAAACCTCTGCTTTACTTTCTTTTACAACATGCAACTGGTAAATTAATCAGAAAAAATGTTCTTTAGCTGTCTCTCTCCTGGTTTCTTTAGTCCATGCCTGGCTGGGCTCTCTGCAGATCTTTCATTAGTGTTGATGAGCTTAGGGTGGAAAGGCACTTCTCTTTGCTCCTGAGAGAATCTCCGCTAGGTAGTCTCACAGTTTTAATCACTGCTAATAGCTATTTTGGCACACATTCAGAGTAGGCTCAGTGAGGGGCAGAGGAAATATTTTGCATTAACTGGATTATTTTAAGTTTCCAGCCCTGCAATGTTGCTTTAGGACAAAATGGATGGTGCTGGGAAAGACAGCTTGCTTTCCCCAGAGCCTGTAAGGAAATGACTCCTGCTCTGCTAAGCCAGGTTGAATTCTGCTTGGCTGTCTGCTGGATATTGTGCTTAGGAGGCTTTTCCTTCAGGCAGTGTAAATAGCAGTTGTGATTGCCATGTGCTGGCTGTGTGGCAAGTATGGTGGTCTACCGATGACTTAAAAAGAAAGGAAAAGGCCATAAAAGCAGGTTTTGGTCACTCCTTTTGGATGTAACGTGTTAGACTTAAGTGTTTCTATGCTGGTTTCCCTGCAGGACATTCAGAAGAGTTTATGTTGTTGGTGAATATTGAAAAGGCAGAACATTTAGAGGTTGGGTTTGAAGCTTCCTCTATAACCTGATTTGAGGATCTTACCTCCTTCCAGTGCCCAACACGTGACTGAAATGAGCATATCTGGGATTGACAAGGATCTGGGGTCAGGCTGATTCTGCTGGTTTGAAGGCATAGAATACAAAAGATATTCTGAAATAATGCCAAAGATGGACCCATTGACTAGATTCAGTATAACATAATGGTAGAAAGAATAGTCTTTAGAGATCCGGCTTTAAATCTTGGATCCACTAGTAGTGCATATTTTGGCAAACTGATCAGCATTTCTGAGACTCATTTTCATCAGTCAGTAGAATGGGGAAATTAATATCAATCTGATAGGATTACTTTGAAGACTTATTGTGATAGTGTATGTATACGTTATGTGCCTGTGCATGCTTTTGTGTGTGTCTGTTTCTATGTGAGTGTGTAAATCACAGTACGTGGCTTTAGTCACTCAGTAGATGAAAGCTAATACTTTCTATGATATTGAGACTCTTTCTAGAATGTTGCAGCTTCCTCTAGGGATGCTTCAAGATTCATGGTAGACTTTTACCTTTCTTACTGACAAAATCCTTGTTGAAAGCTGTCTTAGTCAGCTTATGCATCCATAACAAAAATAGCAGAGACCGGGTGGCTTCAACAACAGAAATTTATATTCTCAACCTTCTGGAGCCTGGAAGGTCCCAGATTCAGGTCCCAGATTCAGGTTCCAGCAGGGTTCCATCCCTGTTGAAGGCCATCTTTCTGGCCTGTACAAGCTATCTTCTCTGTATGTATGCACATGGTAGAGAGAGAGAGAGAGAGAGATCTCTTCCTCTTCTCATAAGGCCACAGTCCAATTGCATTAGAGCTTCAACATCATGGCCTCCTTTAACCTTAATTAACAATGGGCTTTGACATATGCATTTTGGGGGGACACAAATCAGTCAAAAGCCAAGCTCTTCTGGGAAGGAGTACTTGATGAGGACAGTGGGTCATCCAAGATTCACAGAAAAATTTGGTTCTGGCTTCTGGTGTTTTCCTTCCTATTTATTAGTTGAGTCATTTTTTTTTTTTTTTTTTTGATCCACCAGGCAAGGAGAGAAAAAGGGGGTATTAGATCTTTGAGATCTTAGTATAAAATTAGGTCTAAATGCCTAAGTGTAACACATGAATTATTTTCTTTGATCAGAGTCTTTCTCTGAGGCATGGAGAAATGGAATATGAGAAAATAAATTTTGAAGGGGTTGGAGGGTATGACACTTAAGCCACATCATAGGTGTAGGTTTGGAGATTATATATACAGAAGTTGGTTTGGTACTTCTGGGTTCAGTGTCTGGAAAGCTAATAGTTTTACCAGCTGGCTGCTAGCTCCATGTGGGACTCTAAATGTCAGGTGGAGAGAGCACTTATTTCCAGGCACTGAGAATTTTCTGTTATTCCTTTGACTCCTTAAGTTAAAGCATCTTATTCACTATTAGGACTCTATAGGCTAATACATTTGAACATTGGACCAACTGATGTTGGAGGAAAGCACTCTGGACAGCACCTCCCTTTCCTCTGGTCTTCACTTCCCCAGCTTTCTCGTCCTCACCTTCTTTTGTGACTCTGTCCAGGCCTCTTGCTCTGACCCCGCCTCTGCTTCCTTCTGAGTTGTCAATAGCCTGTGCTCTTCTATGGGCCTGAGTTTTCTCCTGCAGCATTCAGCTTTGCTTACTCATTATGGTAAAGGCACTCCCTGACTTGGTCAGGAGTGGTCCATCTTATCCCACCAGAACAAACCCTGGCTCCAGCCCTGCCGAGGTCAGACCAACCTTGCTTATCTGCTGTTGACCAACTGAGAATAAAGGATGAAGACTGCATGTTTCTAGTCCATTGGCTATTACTAAAAATCAACATGCTTCCTTTTTGTTAAAATAATGAATAGTATCTTCTCTCTGTCTGATTTAGGTAAAAACTAATGAGTTTAAGTGTTAAAGATGTATATAGATGCTTTGATAAGACAGTTCCTTTAATGAGCTCAATTGTTATCAGTGTCCAAGGCTCTAAATATTGACTTACCATTAGGGTTTTTTTTATTTTTCATTTTTTAAATTTTTATTGTTTGTTTGTTTATTTATTTATTTATTTATTTATTTATTTATTTATTTATTTACTTATTTATGTTATGTTATGTTATGTTAGTTACCATACAGTACATAGTTAGTTTTTGGTGTAGTGTCCCAGTGCTCCATGCAGTCTTTGCCCTCTTTAATGCCATTCAGTTTTAATGATAGTTTTAATATTCTTCCCTAAGAAATAGATGCAGAGCTCCCCATCCTCAGTTTCAAAACTTTTTCTGTCTGGGATCCAGGACACCGCTCTGTGCCTCAATTTCCTCCTCTGGGTGTCACTAAAGCCTCTATTTAAGAGGATTACAGTTAGAATGAAATGAGATGATATGTTGAGAGACTTAAAATAGTTTGCTAAATAGTGTTTTTCCACCTCCCTACATTTAAATTTTATTTCCTCAAATTGGAGTTGGAATTCCCAGGGGCTCTGCAATGAGGTACAGCTTCAACTCTGTGGCATGCCGAGCAGGGGGAGTGGGCCTACTGGTGGCAATCTGTCTCTTCTGAGTTTGGACTTATAGAAGAGAGAGGGAAGGTAACCAGTTTTTTTAGTGGCTTATATTATGTCAGACATATATATTAACTCCTGTGACTCCAGTCAGCTCAGAGAGGGTAAGGCTTGACCCCTTGATGTTATAAATGGGAAAACCAGGGTAAAATCAGACTTTGACTCCAGGTATCGATGATCCCAGAATCCAAACTCTTTCTACTGCCAATAATCTGACTTTTGGTCAAAGTAGATAGCCATAAGAGCATGGCTATCAGCTAGCCTTTGTTGGCTTATTTTCCTTCTGGTTAGAGATTTCCTGACAGCCATTTGTGCATATTTCCAGCCCACGTATCTAATTTAATGACTGTTCCTTTATTCAATTCATTATTACCTTGGAGGAGTGATTTTTCTAAAAATTAAGGTTAGTTCCATCAGAAAGGATGAATACCCAACTTTTGTATCAATATGGACAGAATTGGAAGAGATTATGCTGAGTGAAATAAGTCAAGCAGAGAGAGTTATTTATCATATGGCTTCATTTACATGTGGAACATAAGGAAAAACATAGAGGACATTGGGAGAAGAAAAGGAAGGGTGAATTTGGGGAAATCAAAGGGGGAGATCAACCAAGAGAGATTGTGGACTCTGAGCAACAAACTGAGGGTTTTGGAGGGGAGGGGGGGTGGGGGGCTGGGTGAGCCTGGTGGTGGGTGTTGAGGAGGGCATGTATTGCATGGAGCACTGGGTGTGGTGCATGGACAATGAATCTTGGAACACTGAAAAAATAAAATAAATTAATTAAAAAAATAAGGTTAGTGTTTCAGAAATTTGTATCACTTTCCTGAACCCATCAGCATCAAAAATTCTTTCTTGGAGGCCAGTTCCTTAAAGTGTTTGAGGTGGAAAGCCACAGTGCAGGTCTCAGTGGCCGCGGACTTTACAAAGACTCGCTGAAGGCAAATAAAGCATTAAAAAAGAAAAGATTTACTTTTTACTTGACCCTGAATTTGTACTATCTTAATAATGAACTAATTTTAATTTTGAAATGTAATTAATATCAACTGATGATAATACTTAGATTTGTAATTTTATATCCCTGAACTAAAGGATCTATTATTTTTCCAGGTTTTGTAAACTTCTGGTTTTTGAGATTTCAGATTTTTTGTTTGTGTGTATGTGTGTGTGTGTGTAGCCCTCAAGATAAGAGGCCCACTGCCATAAACTTCTTATATTCATTTTTTAAAGCTCAGTGTCTTCTGAAATACATGTGTGTTTTCTATAATTTGGAAATTAGACATAGCAGTAATGCTTTAGTTTGTTCTCTCCATAACCTGTTATCTAACTGAGGAGAAAGAAGATATATTTGATCCAACTGAACTCTGAGGAAATGCAGTGATCTTACCTGATTCTCGTCTGTTACCTACTCACAATGGGCACGGGGAAGGATGAAAACATATATCAGGAGCTGAACATCTATATTAATGTATCTTTGTTTTCTTTGTTTGTTACCTTTGTTTTCAAAAAACCTTTGTTTTCTTGATGGAAAGTCTGTCTAATCAGGAATCCTGATTCAAATACAATCTGCAGATGTCAGTAATGCAAGACTGAAAGTGATACACATAAACATTTCATCTGCTTAAGATCTGAATAAAGCATGTCTTGAAAGAGAGAATGGTTTTAGTTTCCCTTGACAATGACTTAAAGGTAGTATGTGAAGACAAGAAACATTCTGGCTTTTGATGGGAGAGAACCAACTTTGAGTCCCAACTCTGCTACTTGAGCAGTTCACCATATCTCATAGCTTCTTTTTTCTAAAGGATAATAGGGAATAATAATATGTAGTTCATATAAGTTTAACAAAAATGAATCACGATAAAGGTGAAGTGTTGAACCTTGGTTTTGGCTCTTAGTAAGTGTTCATTAAATGTTACACCAACGCGATTTTGCTAATTGATCTTATGAGCTAGACTACACTCTTAACTTCTATATACGCTCTCCCCCTGTTGGAGAGAGGTGAATTATCCACAATTAACCCTAAATTGGTAAGTTTAGGAAAACAGGCTGAGCATGCTGTCCTCAACTCCTGCTTCTTTTCTCTAAGTCAACCTGCCTGTAAGGATTTACTTTCTTGCCTTGCCTATAGATTGGAGACACACATTTAATACAGTCCACTATGGCTAATACACCTAAACTACATTTCCACTCAAGGTTTCATAAGTAATAAGCTTGTTATTTTGACTTCTTCTGTCTAATATTCATGTATAGCCTTCAATTTATCTAAGCCCAGTGGAGAATAATGTATTTTTGAGTCTCTTTAAATGTCGTTATATGTAAATAATGGGACTGGTTTATGATATTTTATTAACTTAGCAAAATGGACTATCTTGAGAGAACAGTGACAAGTGATCTTTGTATGATGATTTGAGAATTACTGGAAAAATTGAGAAAAATTTTAGTTCATGGTGAAATAGTTCATGGCCAGAACTTTGGCCATCAAAGTTTTTACTCCCTTAGAATCCTCCCCTATAGTTTTTTTTTTTTTAAAGGAAATATAGATATCTTGAGAGGGGATTAAGATCTTAAATTACACATGTTTCTAAGTATCATTAATGTTCTTCTTTCTCCTTTGGAATAGTGCAGGGAGAGGGTATACTTCTGGAAGACAGAGGGATAGAAAAAAAGAGGAGTTCTGAAATCTGTTACCTAATGCATAATATTGCCCCTAGTCAGTCTCATAGAATTCTGTCCATGGTTCCCAGAACATTGGCACACAACAAATATTTGTGGGCTGAATGAACATTCTTACAGGTCTGCTTCATGGAAATACAAAAATCTACTCACACTGGGATGCTGTCATGCAGAGTAGTTGGCCTGAGATGATGCTCCTATTTTACTTGTCCTTTTTATGTGAAAAGAGGATGTGGGCCATATATATAATGTCTCACTGTGAAATATTTACTTGATTTTATTATAACATCTGTAAATAGGCTGAAGAATTTGAATCAAGATTAAGATGACCATAAATTTGCAATAATGAAATACCAAAGTATTTCGTTTTTATACTTCAAATAGTTATTTCCAGTGGTAAAATAAAGTGTATCCTATATAAGCTCCTTGAATCATGGAAGAGAGTTTTGTCCAAGAACAATTTTATTCTGTATATCTGTATGGATTTAATGTTAGAGTTGATCTTACTTAGTGATCTTACTTGTGAATAAGCTTGTAGAATTTCTTTCATAAATAAAAAGCATATTGACTGTGTATGTGTGGTTTTGGATGATGCTCTGATGTGAGATGGAATTAGTGGCCAGTGGGACTAAATTGCCTGTCAGTGCCTACCCACTGAAGCGAAGCTCTCTTAACATGATCTGCCATCCCATCACTTTTGTTTTGACAGTTACAGACAATGATGATGTCGAGTCTAGCATCGGAATGTTCTATTTTGATTCCCAAATGAATTCTCCTATTTGTTACCCATAAAAAATTAGTTGTATAAAAAGGAAGCACTTCAATCAAAATTTCCAAAGTGTGCAGCATAGCCAGGCCCTGCTGAGAGAGGATGGAAAGCAGTTGGGAAGTTTACGTCAGGATAAATTGGGTCCTGCATGATGAATCATGCAGTGGGCAGGAGAGGAGATGATAAATACCTCCCAGGTTTCCTTTGATAATAATATTGAGTTTTAGTTCATACTATGGAAATTACTCCAACTGACTCTGGTTGCAACTCCTGAGAAAACTTCATCATTCTGACTAAATATGTAAAGCCTGTCATATTTAGCAAGAGGTAAATATTTCTAAATCTCTAAATGGATTTGCTGGCAAAGAAATGTTCTTTTAATATCACTTGGGCTTAATTAAGGTCAATTTATCACAAAAGTATTTTGCTCCAGGAGCCAAATAAGAACTTTGGGAAAATTAAAGAAGGAAAGTAATGATGCACAAATTGGTGGGACACTACCTTCCAGATAAGACAGCAGTTCCCAGAATTCCAGGTTGGGATAAAGTGCTTTCCAGCAAGGGGACCTCCATGGCTTCCTCCAGCATGTGTTAAAGAGAATTCACCCCATGTCTGTTTATATCCTCGTGGGATTATTCTTATTCACCCCTACAGATGTTCATTGAGGACTTACTATACACCTAGCAATTTCTAGTTCCTTACCTGCATGTGGCAGTCAAAAGCATCAGAGACTTAAAAAACTACCATCAAATTTGTGAGCAATGGTAATCTCCTGGCTTTTTCTAAAAATAAATTGGATCTTTCTTGGATTGGATTACAGGAAAGTTGCCTGCTGGCTAGTAAGAAGCATTTTGTTTAGCTTGCATATTAATTTACTTCAATTTTTATTGTAAGCTTCCACAAAAAATAAAAGTCCTACATATTATTCACCATAGCACTTGCTATATGTAGACTTTCACATGAGGAACTTCTTTAGAATTTTCCTTTCCTTGAGAAATTTGTGTGTTTCTCACTTTCTATTTAAGGAGAAATGTATAATTAATTGCTTTCATATGGGCACAGGCTAACAAGAAGGCCAGTAGCAAAGGAAAAAATGTTGAATTTCTCAAATTTTTCTTTTCTTTGAGCCTGACTTTCTAGCACTTTTATATTTTCATATAGTTTTATATTGCAATATTTCTTCACAGTGAATATTTTTGGTAGACACACTATGTAGTTTCTAATGACTTTAGTTTTTTTAAAAATTAATTTATTTTTTCAGTGTTCCAAGATTCATTGATGACTTTAGTTTTGACTACATTCAAGAACACATACATGATTTTATTATGTATCACCTTACACTTTTTGCAAATAAGTGAGATACAAATATAAATGTACAAAATAAAACAAAATCTAATGTAGGAAATGACCACTGCCAAGTAGGCCCAGTCCACTTGCAGGACATAAGGTAGGAGCACAAGTTGTGGGCCATATGCCATATATCTAAACATTTAAGTCATAAATCATGAATCATGCTAGTGAACATATATTTGGATCCTATACGCTTGCATATATAGACACACACGTAGAGTCTTCTATCTTTATAAATCATATTTTTATAGCAACAATATATGTATATATAACTGAAACTCTGCAAAATATCAAAGAGAACTGAATTTATTCTTTTTCATTCTTTTGCATCTACACTTATGTTTATACAGCATAATATTAGTTTCAAGTATAAAATTTAGTGATTCATTACTTCCATATAAGCCCCGGTGGTCATCACAACAAGTGCCCTCCTTAATCCCCATCACTTAACCCATCTCTTGTCCCACCTCCCCTCTGGCAACCATCAGTTTGTTCTTTATAGTTAAGAGTCTGTCTCTTGGTTTTTCTCTCCCCCCAATGATTGTTTGTTTTATTTATTAAATTCTGCATATGAGTGAAATCATATGGTATTTGTTTTTCTCTGACTGACTTATCTCACTCAGCATAATACTCTCTAGCTCCATCCATGTTGTTACAAAGGGCAAGATTTCATTCTTTTTGATGGCTGAGTAGTATTCCATTATATATATATATACATATATATATATAAAATCTCACATCTATATTCATCCATTAGTCGATGAGCTCTTTCTATAATTTGGCTATTGTTGATAATGCTGCTATAAACATCAAGGTGCATGTATCCCTTTGAATCAGTATTTTTGTATTTGGGTAAACTGTTATTTATTGCACATGGCTAGGTGTTCTGCTGACGGACCATCAATATTCAGATGAATAATAAAATAAAGATATATATAGTCCACACACTACTATATTTATAACATAAATTTATTTTTCTTATTTTTATCTTTATTTTAATGAGATCACTATGTTATAATTAAGATTTCACTTATTTAACTAATTAAAAATAAAATATAATTGGATTAAAAGTATATAAAACTTCAGTATATTTTCATAAAAATGTTAAAGTAAATGTAAACATTAGAATTTCTATTTTTAAGCACTCAAAATAATTATTAAAATTAAATGGTAAAATATAAATTACAAATATCACCTACCAAAATTTTGAATAAAAATTATTTTAGAAAGCTTATATATAATTTTTTGAAATTTTAATGAAATATTATTAGTTTATAAGACTTTTTTAAGAACTATATACATTCATAAAAGTAAACTAACCACAGTTTAGTGTTCAGTGTCCACCTGTTGTTAGTACAAAGAATCAGTGTTATTCTTTGTATGATATGTCTAGAGCTACATGCATACATATATATTTTAAGACTTATTTATTTATTTTACGGAGAGAGAGGGTGAGAGAGCAAGGGGGAAGAACAGAGAGAGAGAGAGAAACTTAAGCAGATCCTGCACTGAGTGAGGCACCCGAAATGGGTCTCAATCTTATACCCAGAGATTCTGACCTGAGCTGAAATCAAGAACTGGAGGCTTAACTTATCTTGCCACCCAGGCATCCATATACATATATTTATAATATAATTTTTAAGAGTTATATTACTTGTTTAACAATGCAAAATGTTTCTAAGTTGCCACATGTAACTGGTGTGAATACCACGGTAATTTGTGAGTATTTCTAGGAGCAAGAAGGGAAGCAAGGCAATGGGTACTCAGTGTTTCTGGAAAATGGTAGTATCATGGACCCTAATTTCATGCTTTCTGAGAAGAAAGGTTTGACAAGTTAGTCTTCTCTTTCCCGTCTTCCCTTCTTCAAACTGCGCTTGCACTCTGAAATAGTGTTTGTCTCTACTCCCAGTGGTGGCACATTGACAAACCTACTCAGCACGCAGGAGCAGTAGCCTTTTTGAAGGAACAGGGCATGAAATGTGAAGCATTGTTTCCTTGGGGCCTGACCAGTGTTAGTCACTTGAGTGGATTGCTGGGCTATGAATAGTGATGCCACCAGATTGCACTGGATCCCAAGTGACCAAGGGGGGATTTAGCCCATTTATCTTCCACTGATTTTGTCCTCTTGGATGGCCTCTACCATTTGGGGCCTGGAAGACCCCTTCCAGAGGGGGGACCCTCTTGTCTAGACACGTTATCTTCTACAATCCTGCCAATGACCTAACTGCTGTCTGTGAGATGTCCTGTAAGACAAACCTACCTGAATTCACCATTCCTTCAACACATCTCACAGAATGGTTTCATGAAGAACAATATTTATGATATCAAGTATAGTAGCAAAACGTTGGAAACAGCTTAAGTTGATTTTTGAGGTCTTAGTTGAGGGTTTATATAAAAAACATAGATAGAAAGGATGAGTTTAGATTCCACTTTCGCCATCCCAAAGCATCTGCAGAGCCCTGGAGGGGTACTACTAACCTTGTTTCAGTGGTGACCCCTGGGAGAGGTTTCTGGAATTTGAGGGAGGATAATTAAGGAGTACTTTTGCTTTAACTCTCTATTATTTGAATATTTTTATAAACTATTTGTGTCATTAGATAAAATGAAATAAAACTATTGTGATATTCCCAAGGGCTAAGGGAATCTGTGACAGAATAAGCTTAGAAGAGGTTTACAACAAACTGAGGATTGCTGGAGTGGAGGGAGATGGGAGGGATGGGGTGACGAGGTGATGGGCATTGGGGAGGGTGTGTGCTAAGGTGAGTGCTGTGAATTATGTGAGACTGATGAACCACAGACCTGAAACAAATAATACATTATATGTCAGACAAACAAACAAATAAATAAATACGTACAGACAGACAGAAAAAGGCAACAAAAAAGAGGTTTGCAATTCCCAGGCACTGTTTTTGTTTTTTGTTTTTTTTTTTATCATGACTATTTCCATTCCACTTCTCATTCTCCTTTCTCTCTCTGTGTCAGATGCTGAACTCTTCTCTACCTTTGTGGTTGGTCTCCCCGCCTCAAGAAAACCATTCTCTATAACCCCCTCACCCTGCCCTTTGTTTGCTGTTGTTCAGAAAGTCCAAGGTGCTGGGGCCATTTCCTCACAGCTATGAGCATCCTGGGTCTTGTTTCACAGGTTTGTACTTATTGTAGGTAGTTTTTGACTTATAAATCTTCCAATTAATTAGTTGGTACTGATTCTTATTGTCCTCTGTCTCTAAGATGCTTCTAGAACTTAGAATCGCCAGTATGGGTTGCCCTCTTTATTTAACAGGATTAAATTCTATGCAGCCTGGAAAAAGCCAAAACCCTCCCAATGCATTTGATCACTCATGACCCCAGCATGCTTTGGGTAAATGGAAAATAAATCTCAATATCTGCACAATCTACATAGCTAATGGGAATATAGGTTTTGGACCGATATAATCTGATTCCTTTATTTAAGCAAAGGCACATTCCTACCAAAGCAATTGCACCAAATGAGAAGTAGAAGAGATTTTCTTGTGGATAAATGTCGGTGTTTCCAGACAAATTTCACTAAACAGAACTCCTTTGTTTCATTCCCTTAAGAACACCTAGATCAAACACTCCTTGATTAATGTAGATAGTGTCGGTTGGTTAAGGCATAACAAAATCTCCTTCCATCAGATAAATGATGTCTGGAGTAGGCTGTCCATCAGACTTATTATTTACACTCAAGGGAAATGACCATTTCTTATAATACGCCCCTTTCAGAACGGATCTATATCCAATATTCCATTTAGAGACTCTGCAGCTGCTTCCCAATATGACTGCTTCTACTGCAGTCTGGGTCAGATGAGGCCAAATGTTATACATTCTAATTACTCAGGCCATGTTAGCTAGTATTTAATTTGTTAAAGATATATTTACAAAGTAAAATACTAACAACTGTGGGTGCTGTGAAACCAAAATGCCTTCACTGTGAGGACAAATTTGTACTCCACAATGACTCTGCAGACGGGAGCCTGAGATGCATAATTTGGAAACATCTCCATTCAATACTCCTCTACTCCGTCCCATAATGTAATTAACATTGCAGGTCTCAAGGCTCTTTTTAAAAGAATTAGAAGCCATGAGTCATTTGGGCCTCATCAGAACAAGCTCTCCTAATGCAAAATGACTCAATCACAGAGATTGCTACCTGGCAGCATTCCAAGATATCAAGACCTGAAAGCCAGCCCTTAATCTGATTTAGGGCCTCTTAAAATATTCTTCCAACTTGACTAAACATTGCTTTAGTGAAAAAGATTGAGAATTATTTTAGGAACCAACCATGGCCTGAGCTGTCTTAGCTGTGCTATTGATTCCTTTTAAGTAATTGCATTTATTTGGAAACCTATGCACAAACAAGCTAATGAAGAAGTATGACTATACTAAGTAAAGTCAGACTGAATATGTAGAGCAAAGATAATATAAAAATAGAAGTCTTTAAATAGGCTGTTGTTCTACTCTACTGTTCTTAAGTTTGGGACTTATTCATTTGTGTAAGGGCATTTTTATGGTGAGTCTGGTAACAATGAAAATAAATTCTTAAGAAGTATTCTAACAGTGTTCCAAGGGCTTATGAAAGTTACTCATCAAAGTGGTTGCCTTTCAGATTGAAGACTTGGTGTAGACGTAAGTTATTTAATACTTAAAATGTTTCCAGTGTGGTGCCGCATGTATCTGCATGTACCCCTTTTTAACTTACCCTCAAGTCAAAGAAACATTATGTGATGGCAGTATGGCTCATGATTAGTTTTGACAGAATAGGATATGGGCAGATTTATAAAACAACCAAAGAAGGAAGTAAAACGAATCTCCAAGTTTCATTAGGAAATGGTGATGATATTCCAGATTTCTCAACTGGCACTAATAATGTCTTTCAGTGTTCATCAAGATTCTTGGTAGAACTTGTAAACTGGTATCTTTGCCCATGAAATTATGTTTTCAATTTGAGTAGGATTTTGTAGTTTCACAGCCATTTATTGAAGACACAATCTGTAAAAGTTCCCCACTCATTTCCCTCAAGCAATCTCCTCCCCAGGATTCCACAGAGTCAGTTCTGATTTCCTGAGATCCCCATTGGGAAGACTTTCTCACCTCCATGTAGAAGTCACAGAAACAGCTTGTGTTGAAAAATGCTGTGTGGTATAGCAAACTCCTTTTTTAGATATTCATAAGGAAAGAGGAGCAATAATATTTATCTCCAAACATCTTACCTGTTGCTCCAGTTAATTTCCTCCTCCTCCTCCTCCTCCTCCTCCTCTTCCTCCTCCTCCTCCTCTTTCTTCTTCTTTTGAGAAAACAAGAACAGAGTTAAAATGCCAAACCAATGAGCTCCTTTCCACTGGCTTGGCTTTTGGGGGATAGCCTTAAAGATCTGAACTGTTACCAGATAAAGATTGTAAGATGAAAAGTTCTGGAAATGTGATAGATATTTTTGTTTTGGGGAGTTTTATCTCTAACTGTGTTTGTTCTGTCCAACTTTTATTTTTATTTGAGAAAGAGAGAGAGCGTGAGCACAAGTGAGGGGAGAGGCAGAGAGAGAGGGAGAAGCAGGTTCCCTTGCTGAGCAGGAAGCCCAACACAGGGCTCTATCCTAGGTCTCTGGGATCATGACCTGAGCTACCCAGGTGCACCCCAACCTTTTTTTTACAGGTTTAATCATTAGGTTGAACACAAAAATGTATTTCCTCCCATTCTGTTTATAGAAGTTATTAACTGGGACTAGGTTTTTATTACAGGAAATAGAACTATCTGGATTGAAAACTGTCATGATGATAATTCACATAAAATTGGAACATTAAACTAGCTACAGGGCACTGAAATGTTGCTGGACTCCAGCTGATGGTAGAATTATTTAAAACCACAAATATGATTAATTTTTATGTGATTTATTTGACTACTATAAAATAGATATACACAATAAACACCAATTTTCAGCTGGAGGGGAACTTTAATCTAAAACATTCTGTCTCAAGAGATTGAGGTCCAAGAAATTAGGTGACTTGCCAAGGCCAGATTGCTATTTAGAATCAGTTTCAAGATTAAAACTCCACATTTCTTTTTCCTGTCCATTGTTCTTTATTTGACATCCATTCTCTTTTACTGTAACAGTTAAGGGTATTTGGCCAATAGCCATGTTTGGAATTAAAATCAACTAGAAGTTATTAACAAGGACCTGGGTAGCGTGGTGAGTTTCAGAAGCTCCTGTGGTATTTCTAAAAACCTGCTTGGCCCCCAGGAGTCAATCTTAGAGTTCTGGCCTCAGTTGGCTGATTCTACCCTATAACCTTTATTTTTAAACGGCTTAATGTGAAGCTAAGATTGAGAATCAGTGGGCCACAGCATGGAAATTTCCTAGTGGCCCATTAGTATTCTAGCAATTATGAAAATTGAACATATGTATATGGAATGTATGTGCATATTTATATAAACAAGTTATGACTAAACAGGTCACAGAGAGAGTTCAATTATATTGAAAAGAAATAATATTGCACTCAAAAAAGTGCTAATTAAACCAGTTAATATGATTTGTTAGATATTAAACTTTCTCACAACTGATCTGTTGGCTGACCTTGTGCTCATTATAATGATCCCTGAATATAGTAAGGTAAGGGTTAAATGATTTTTAAGGAGAACTTTAAAGGAAAAGGCAGGTGGCAGTTTTGTAAATACTTTTTCCCAGGTACTGGATAACTGTCTGTGGAACTGAAAACACTCATTTCTGCATTGTTACATTGTCCCTTCTTATATCCCCTCCTTATATTATACCCCCTTTCCCTTCAAAGCAACACCCTAGATAGAGCAGTAGGAGCAGATACCAAAGCTGAGATGAATAATGAAATTAATTCCTGGCCCCAGATCATCAGGTACTTGGTTTTTATCCAGTAAGTATTTAGGAAGGCCACAGGGGTCATCTTTCCAATTTTTTATTTGGAACAAAATGGTTGGTGGTGTTGCCTGTACAAAAGGAAAGGGAGATCGGATGTGTAAGTCTGTCTTCATATGGTATTGATTTCCATAACAGTGGGGAAAGGCCCTGAGTGGTTCTGTGGGCCAGAGAAAGAAGTCCTGGCTATCCTGAGAAACAGCCAGTATATGATTGAGGGCTGTGAATTTCTTTGAAAAGTCTTTGGGGTTTTATGATGGGAGCGATTGCACTCCTAAGTGGCTCACTCTTCTGCAATTAGGGCAACAGATTCATGTCATAGATGCCTTTCTTTCTTTCTTTCTTTCTTTCTTTCTTTCTTTCTTTCTTTCTTTCTTTCTTTCTTTCTTTCTTTCTTTCTTTCTTTCTTTCTAAAGATTTTATTTATTTGACAGAGAGAAACACAGCGAGAACACAAACAGAGGGAATGGTAGGGGGAGAAGCAGGCTTCCCACAGAGCAGGGAGCCCGATGTGGGGCTCAATCCCAGGACCCTGGGATCATGACCTGAGCCTAAGGCAGATGCTTAACGACTGAGCCACCCAGGCGCCCCTATAGATGCCTTTCTCTCTCTCCCCTTTGCTTTCCTCTCTCTCTTTTTCCTCATCTTCCCACCCCATCACATCTTCCCACCCCCACTATTTAGGGCCTCTCAACTTGAATATGATTTAGGAGCTTTCAATGTTATCTCCTCTTTTCCATTTGGTGGTCAGGATTTTCTTCAGAATCATGTGAATTTCTAATTCAGGGCCAGCTCATGACATTGAGGCCACTACCCTACATCAGAGTCAGGCGGATGTAGAAGCTAGACTGCCAAACTACTTTGATGTGGATTTAGTGAGACCATGTAGTTAAGAAAGTATAACATAATCGTAGGTATGAATTTCCTCAGGTCTAGTGGGCGCATATTCTCCTTTTGGGAATCATTATAACAGCCCAGATATAAAAAAAATTTCAAATAAAATATGACTTTCCACTTGGTAGAGAATAACAAAATTTGATTGCCTACCTGTTGCCCCTCGGCTCTGAGACTGTTAGGTGGCTGCCTTAGCTCCTGGTAACAGATGCTTTTCTGAACGATTTGAAGCAGTCTAGTTACTGCTTTTTCTTCTGCAAAAATAATTGTCAGTGGAGCTTTAGGATGTGCAATGGTTATAAGATTATACACAAAGGAAAGATTGTGACTTCAAGATCAGCATGAAATAGCAATTGCAACAAATGATGTCTTAAAGAGTTGTGAATTTATTTTCCAGCAGATGTTCTTAATCCAGAAGATTTTGAGATAGGAAACAAAAAGTCTAATTGGTGGTAACATATTTGCTTGTAAAAAAAATAATTCCCTGACTGTTTAGTCAGCAATTATTTAATTTTTAATGCATCGTTGCTTCTGATAGATGCTGCTGGTCTCTGAAGGTAAAGAAACTGATGCAAATGGTAAAGTCAGGAACTATTTTTATGTGAAAATTTTAATGAAGTAGTTCAAGGTCTTAAGGATGGAAATAGATAGGACCAAATATATCTGCTCTTCCTAGGCAGAGGGCAGGCCTCAGGGTAATGACTACCTCAGGGTCATTTGCATGTGGACCCCAGCCACACTCTGTTTAGAATAAGAGTGGTAGTAAAGTGACATTTTTCCTCACTTTCCTGTTCATTCCAGTATGTATCTAATCAAGCAGTTGTTTCCAGCACAGATCAAGACACCTTCAGCAGAGGGAAGGAAAAGTTTCTTCTGTGTTTCTTTGAGGGATAATAACATTATAAAATGAACAGACAGAAACTAACCAGAGACAAACCCTGAAGTACCAAATAGTCCAATATGAGAGAGTTAATGGGTCAAATATATATGAATTTAATATGTGAATAAAAATTCAGAGTAAATAATTTTTAGGGCAGAATACAGTTAGGAAATGTTGCCTGGAAAAAAATGAATACTCTTGTTTTTACTATATTATTTAATATATTAATAATCCTAAAAAAATTGGGATTTAGTTAAGATGGTATAAGAAGGAATTTTTAGCAACCAGAGCTTGCCATGGAATAAGCTGAGGAAAGGTGATGGTATAACAAATAATAACTTAGACATCTTATATTTCACCTTTTAGTGTAGGTATTGACTATTATCTTTTTTACTGTCTTTCTCCTCCTCCCTTTCCATTTAGCATTCGATGCATACTTATTGGGTTGCCCTGAGTTAAACTAGAGTATGTGATATCTCTCATATGTACAAAGATGAAACAATCACTGTAGGTAAGAAAACTTTGTTCTTTTTTTTGATATGTATTATTGCAAATAATTGCTCTAAAAATGTCTTTGCTTTATTTGGGAATTGTATATCTAGCCAAGAAGTAGTAATTACTTGATGTCAATAAAACTTAATGGTGTGTTTGAGCATGACACAGTGGTGCATAAAATTTAATTTGAACATCAGACACCCAGAAAGTAAACACTGAGCATCCATAAATTCTATTTTGTTCATTAAAAAAAGTAAAAGTTCTCAGCCATATTTACTTATAATCCACTATATTGTTTTATAGTCCCCATTGGATTGGATTGTAAGCTCCATGAAGAAAGAGATAATGTCTATCGTTTACACTTCAATATCATAGGAAAAGCATTTGGCAATTAATAATATTGTCAATAACACTGTGTAACAAATCATCCCAAAACTCAGTGGCTTAAGCCATAAACGTTTATTTTCCAGATCTGTATATCAACTAGAATCTCTTCTTCAGGTTGTGGTATTTGGGATAGTCTTCTTTACAGTGCAATTCTGCATGTCCAGCTTTCACTCTATATTACTCTCATCCTTCTTCTGGGACTTTGTGTGTGTGTGTGTGTGTGTGTGTGTGTGTGTGTGCGTGTCTGTGTTTTGTAAGGAATGCTTTTATTTATTTTTTAAATTTTTTCCCCAAATATGTTTATTTTACTTTATCACTGTTACAAGATTATTTTTAATGGCAATGCAAGATATAAGAGGGCAAGAAGAACAGACAGGCTTTTTAAGACCTGTGTTCACAATTGACACACTCTGACTTCCACCCATATGGAAGTCAAATAAAGTTACTTGGCCAAATATAAAGTCAAAGAGTGGGAAGCACAGTGTGTTTGTCATGAGGCCATGGCAAGGGTGTATGTAAAAGACACAGGGAAGATTGCATAAATACCCTCAATTCTATATTCCTCTCTATACTGTAACTTTTGCAGTGTAATTTTGAATGTTCTCTCACCAAGAGAAGAAGCTTATTTTTTTATTTTTTGAAAATAGGGAATTTTCAAAAAATCTTGAAATTTTTTTTAAAGATTTTATTTATTTATTTCACAGAGAGAGAGAGATCACAAGCAGACAGAAAGGCAGGCAGAGAGAGAGGGGGAATCGATGCGGGGCTCGATCCCAGGACCCTGAGATCATGACCTGAGCTGAAGGCAGAAGCTTTAACCCACTGAGCCACCCAGGTGCCCCATAAAATCTTGCACTTTTTTTCAAAAAAATTTTTTGGGGCTGACTTCGTGACTTACACTGGCAAAAAGAATGTGTCAGTATGCAATCTGCCAGTTTCAAGCCTAGATTTCAGTGGGCTTTGAGTGTTTTTACTCTCTTGGAACCTTGCTACCACCAATCAGCCTGAGCCAAGCTACTAATGATGAGAGACATGTGACTCAATCACCACTACTGCCCCAGGCAGGCAACTGCCAGATGTGTAAGGCTGTCCTAGACTTGCCAGTTTTTAGATGACCCACCACCTGTCCATGAATGAATGAACAAACCATTCTATGACCAACCAAACCTGGCACAAATCAATATTATCCAGAAGATCCATAAGTTCATGAGCAAAAATAAAATCTTATTGTTTTAAGCCAATAGATTTGGGAATTTTTTTTTACCCCAAAATAGTTAATTAACACAGCAACGTTTAGCATCTAGCATGGCACGGAATAAGAACTATTGAATGAATCATAGTCCTCTCTAAGTTGCATATTATATGAGTTATAAACTTTCTCACTGAAAATTTGAACATGTATACAAACACAGAGAATGTTATATATTATATTGGGAAGTCATTGACCACCTGGGTCTGTCTATAAACTCCAGTGAATTCTCATAGACTGGACCAAACCATCTGACTGCCTGGATAACTTTTACAAGATTTGACTCCACAACACGGAATCAACAAAGTACAGATTTTGCCTTTTAGATGTTGCTGGATACTTTCCATAACTAAATACTGATGAAAACTCCACTCTATTAATTTTTCCCCTGATGATTATGTCACATCCTGTCTAACATATCAAAGAGTAAATATTGAGAGAGATTATAAAAATAGAATCAAATAAAAGCTTTAGAGTTGAAAAGTGAAATAATTGCAATGAAAAATTTACTATTAAAAGTAGCTTTCAACTGGCAGAAGAATTAGAAAATTTGAAAATACATCAAATCAAGACCACACAGATAATACCTCATACTAGTCAGAATGGCTAAAATTAAAAACTCAAACAACAGATGTTGGTAAGGATGTTGGGAAAGGGGAACCATCTTACACTGTTGGTGGGAATGTAAATTGGTGGTCACTCTGGAAAACAGTATGGAGTTTCCTCAAAGTTAAAAATAGAACTACCCTATGACCCAGCAATTGCACTAGTAAGTATTTATCCTAAAGATACAAAACTAGTGATTTGAAGGGACACATGCACCCCAATGTTTTTTACCCAATGTCCACGATAGCCCAAATATAGAAAGAGTCCAGATATCCATCTACAGATGAATTGATAAAGAAGATATGGGATATATAGTCAATGGAATATTACTCATCCTTCAAAAAGAATGAAATCTTGCGATTTGCAACAACATGGATGGAACTAGAAGGTATTATGCTAAGTGAAATAAGAGTCAGAGAAAGCCAAATACAGTATTGATTTGACTCATATGTGGAATGTAAGAAGCAGAACATACCTGATGTTCATAAGGTATGAACATAAGGTAAGGGAAGGAAAAAAATAAACTAAGATAAAGACCAGTGAGGGAAGCAAATAATAAGAGATTGTTAACTATAGGGAACAAACTGAGGGTTGCTGGAAGGGAGTTGGGCAGGGGAGTGGCATAACAAGGTGATAGGCATTAGGGAGGGCACTAGATGTAATGAGCAGTGGATATTATATGCAATTGATGAATCACTAAATTCTACCCTTGAAACTAATAACACACTACACGGTAACTAACTTGAATATAAATAAAATCTAAAAATAGTGAAAAAATAAAGCTTATATAATACAAAGTAAAAAGAATGAAGAAAGTGAACAGAGCCTCACAGTAATGTGACACACTATTAAACACACCAACATATGCACAATGTGAGTAACAGAAAGGAGAGAAAGAAACAAAACATATTGAGGAGATAATGGCTGAAAGTGTCCCAAATTTAATGGAAAACATTAATATAGATATCAAAAGCCTTAACAAACTCCACTTAGGATAAACACAAAAAAATCTACACAGAAATATATAATAAAAATGTCAAAAGCAAAGACAAAGGAGGAAGATCTTGAATGTGGCAAAAAAAAAAAAAATGTTGGGGGAATCCCAACAAAGTTAACAGCAGAGACAATAAAGGTCAGAGACAGTGGGATGACATATTCACTGTGCTGAAGAAAAACTGTAAAGCAGCACTCTTACATTCAGCAAAATGATCTTTCAAAAATGAAGGAAAAAAGATATTCCAAGATAAGCAGAGATGCAGAATTTGTTATGAATTGGCATGCTTTACAAGAAATACTAAAGGGGCGCCTGGGTGGCTCGGTCATTGGGCGTCTGCCTTGGGTTCCGGTCGTGATCCTGGGGTTTTGGGATTTAGCCCTGCGTTGGGCTCCCTGCTCGGCGGGAAGCCTGCTTTTCCCGCTGCCATTCCCGCTGCCATTCCCTCTGCTTGTGTTCCCTCTCTCTCTGTGTTTCTCTCTGTCAAATAAATAAATAAATCTTTAAAAAAAAAAAAGAAAGAAATACTAAAGAAAGTTTTCCGTTTTGTTTTATTTGTTTTGTTTGTATTTCCTGGCTGAAAGCAAGTGATCACAGATATTAATTCAAATTTACATGAAAAAGCAAAGAGCTCCATTAATGTACTCATATAATCATAGAAAAGATAGTAAAAATTGATGCTGCTACCCTTGCTTCACCTTTTCTCAACTTATTTAAAAATAATTATATTAAAAATGCCTATGTTTGTATTGTTGGGCTATAGCATAGGGAAATGTTATATATTTGCCAATAACAGTTTAACAGAAGTGAGTAAGAGCTAAGCTGTACTGGAGTAAGAAATGAAACCAGATGGTTTCATCCAAATGGTTTCACTTCAAATCTTCAGGAAGAGGTGGAGAGAATGGAAAGTGAAAAATGAGGAGGTTAATATGATGAACTTCTGACAGGGTTTGTATACCTGTATACTTTGTGTCCTTGCTCTCTTTTCATCTCTCTGATACTTTAGTAGTTATGAAATTACATAAATAATAATTCTAAGAATGTATTGATGGATCTGTAAATATAGAGGTATAATATTTATAACAGTAATACCACAAAAAAGGAAGAAAGAATAGAGATATATAGTAGTAACATTTCTAGATCATATTGAAATTAAACCTGAAGTTGATTCAGATAAGATATATATTATATCCCTAGAGAAAAGACTAAGAAAATAACTCAGAAAATATAGTGAAAAGCTGTTAAAGGAATTAAAATAGCACTATAAATATTCACTTAATGCAAAATAAAGCACTAAAGGAATAATAGAAAAACAAAAACACATGAGGCACATATAGAATAAAAATAAAATGGAAGATGAACTCTGTCAACAATATTACGTGTGAATGAAAAATCCAATAAAAAGACAGATTGGCAGAATAGATTAAAAACAAACAAGACCATCTATATTCTGCCTGCAGGAATAACACTTCACACACTTTATTTTTTTTAAAGATTTATTTATTTATTTATTTATTTGACACAGAGAGAGATCACAAGTAGGCAGAGAGGCAGGCAGAGAGAGAAGGAGAAGCAAGCTCCCTGCTGAGCAGAGAGCCCGATGTGGGGCTCGATCTCAGATACACTTTAGATACAAAGTTACACACAGGTTGAAAGTAAAGATAGAAAATGTTTATTGTGCAATCAGCTATAAGAAAGTTTCACTGGCCATATTAATATCAGACAAAATAATCTTTAAAATAAAATATGTTACTATAGGGAAAAGGGGACACTTTATAATGATAAAAGGGCCAATCCATAAAGAAGATACAATTATAAACATATGTGCATCTGCAAATAGAGCCCCTAAATAAATGAAATAAAAACTGACAAAGTGGAAGGTAAGCTACACAATTCTAGAATAACAGATGGGGACTTCAAAATCCTAATTTCAGTAAAAGGTAAAACAAGTAAATAGAAGATGTGAATAACACTATTAACTAGACATCTGTGGAACATACCACCCAGGAGCAACAGAATACACATTCTTTTT
>CM053610.1:42847709-42866518 GCA_028646535.1 Procyon lotor
AGTTTAAAAAAATAAAAACAAAAAACAATATCAAACCAAGAAATGTGAAAACAAGTGAATAAAAATTAAAAAAAAAAAGTGAATGAGAAAAAAAAACAACTTGTATCTATGAAATATATGGGTTTGAGTGTATTATCAAGCACTTAATATATTGATTTCCCCTGATGTTGGGGGTTTAAAAGTCTTATGGTGACTCCATAGTTATAGTCTTTTTTTTTTTTTTTTGACTTGTCTTCTGGGGTAGGGGCCTGGCCAGTTGTTTTCCAGTCAATCTTGCTTGGGTTGAGTCACCCTGCCCCCGAGTCAAGGGGCAGAGCTCTGTGGAACCCGGTTTCTCAGTCTCTAGCTCTCTGAAGGCTTTTTGCCTTTTGTAGCTTTTTCTCCTTTTCAGAGAGTCTGAGGGAGGGATCTGTCTGTCCGTACCCAGACCTCCCTGTCACAGAGAAGCCGAAATCTGCTCCCCTCTGGGTGGACCAGAAGGAACACTCCCCTCCGCAAATCTCCCAGCACAGCTGCCTTTTCCAGGTGGGCGCGCACTCAGCAGTTTGGCGGCTCCACACAACTAATGGCGCTCCCCTGCACTAGGGGCTCTAGGCCATGGCAGGGTGTGGCCAGATTCTTGCCAGTATTACTGCACCTGCAGGCATCATAGTTCTTGCCTTTGGTGGTACACTGTCTAGAGAACGCTGTACACGGAGATAAGCTCTGGTGTGGGCTCCGGGACCCAGGAGACTCTCTAAGGTGCTTTCAGGAGCTCGCGCACCCGGCCCACAAAATGGTGCGGGGAGCGGGTCCCTGCCCCCCACTGGTCTCTCTTTGAGGTGAGCGGTGTCCTTCCTGGGGGCATGGTCCAGGCTTGTGCTTATGCCCACCCCCTTCCACTTACTGATTCTCAGAACCTTATGCTCTTTTTTTAAAAAAAAAAATATTTTATTTATTTGACAGAGAGATCACAAGTAGGCAGAGAGGCAGGCGGGGGGGGGGGGAAGAAGGCTCCCCACTGAGCCGAGAGCCGCATGCGGGGCTCGATCCCAGGACCCTGAAATCATGACCTGAGCCAAAGGCAGAGGCTTTAACCCACTGAGCCACCCAGGCGCCCCAACCTTATGCTCTTTTTAAGTGTTTTTAATGGGGCTCTAAGTTATTGCTGCTCTGCCACCACCTAGAGTTTTCCTTTGGGGTATTACGGTCCTTGTGCCACTTCTGGTGGCTCCCTCTCCCTTTTTTTTTATCCTCCATTACCTTTTTGCATGTTCCCGCTTTGCTTTACCTCTCTTCTGCTGCCTTCTGCTCCCATAGAGATCCAGAAGTGAAAAGTCTTGCTCCTCTGGCTGATTTCATGGGTGTTCAGTGTGGTCTGGCAGATATCCAGCTCACTTTTGGGGACAGGTTGCAACAGGGTGTCCTACCTCTCTGCCATCTTGCCCCTCCCTCAGAATACACATTCTTTTCAAGTGAATATGGAACATTCTCCAGGATAGATGACATGCTTTGCACAAAACAAGTATCAATACATTTGTAAGGTCTGAAAGTACTGTTTCACACTACAGTAAGATGAAATTAGAGATCAATTACAGAAGGAAATTGGGAAATTCACAAAAATATAGAAATGAAACAACTCATTCCTAAATAACTAAAGGAGATTAGAAAATACTTTGAGATGAGAGAAAATGAAGACTTGATATACCTAAACTCCCGGAAGCAGCTAACTCTGTGTTTAAAGGGAAATTTATAGCTATAGACACTGATATTAAAAAAGAAGAAAATATTCCTTACTTCTTTCTGTAAGACATGGGAAAAAGAGGAGCCAACAAAACCTAAAGCAAAGAGAAGGAAGGAAAAAATAAAGATTAATAAAACAAAGAACAGAAAAACAATAGAGAAGAATCTATGTAACCAAAAGTTGCTTCTTTGAGAGGATTAACAGAATGGACAAACTCTTAGCATGACTGAAAGAGAAAGGGTAGGGGACAGTATGAGAGAAAGAGATCAAATTTCTAAATTCAGCAATTAAAAGGAGATACCTCACAAAAATTAGAAGGATTATGAGGGAATACTATGAATAACTGCACACCAAATAATTAGGTAACTTAGATGAAATCAACAAATTTCTAGAAAGTCACAAACTATTGACCTTACCCAAGAAGAAACAGAAAATATATAAAGATCTCTCCATTCTTAAAAATATAGCTGAAAGAACTGAAAACAGGTACTAAAACAGATACTTGCCTATATATATTCATAGTAGCGTCATTTACATTAGACAAAAGGTGAAAACAATTCAAATGTCCATGAACCAATGCACGGGTTGAAAAAATTGAAGAAATTGAAATTGAGAAATTGCAGAAATTGAGAATATATATAATTGAATATTACTCAGTCATTGAATGGAATGTGTATTGGCATAAACAATGGGATGAATGTGATGAACCTCAAAAACATTATGTCAAAACATTATGCCACTTGAAAGAAGTCAGACACAAAAGATTACATATTGTATGCTTTCATTTATAAGAAATATCAAAGTAAGTGATTCCAGAGAGGCACCACAGATTGGTGGTTGCCAGGGGCTGGAGGAAGGGAAGTAATTACTTAATGGTTATAGGGTTTTATTTTGGGGTGATGAAAATATTTTAGAACTAAGTAGAGGTGGTGGTGTCACAAAGTTGTCAATATACTAAATGCTACTGAATCATCCACTTTAAAATGTTTATCTTTTTATGTGAATTTCACCTCAATTAAAAAAATTTAAAAAAACCCCTAACTTTACAGAAACAGATGGGTATTTGGGAAAAGAAGATGTTCTAGAATTTAATTTTTAAAAATCTAAAAAATGTTTTCATCGTATAGAGTGGGGAATAGAATAATGATCTACTAAACTGGTATTTCTGTGTTTTTGAGAGTTTGTTTGACATTGTCATTTAGGGATCAGCAGTATCTTTTCAAGTACTAGATGTTTCTGGTTGTGAATAACTGATTGGTCCTAGTACTTCTATCTGATAAATGAGAATAGTAATAATCATACCTGCTCTATGTACTTCACTAAGCACGTTTAATCACATCAAAAAATAGGCAGAAGACATGAACAGACACTTCTCCAAAGAAGACATACAAATGGCTAACAGACACATGAAAAAATGTTCATCACATGAAAAAATGTTCATCATCTTTAGTCATCAGGGAGATTCAAATCAAAATCACACTGAGATACTACCTTACACCAGTTAGAATGAAAATGAAAAATGTTCATTTTTGAAAATGAACATGAAAAAATGTTCATCATCTTTAGTCATCAGGGAGATTCAAATCAAAACCACACTGAGATACTACCTTACACCAGTTAGAGTGGCCAAAATCAACAGGACAGTCAACAACAAATGTTGGAGAGGGTGTGGGGAAAGGGGAACTCTTTTACTCTGTTGGTGGGAATGCAAGTTGTTGCAGCCACTTTGAAAAACAGTGTGGAGATTCCTCAAGAAATTGAAAATAGAGCTACCCTATGACTCTGCCACTGCACTACTGGGTATTTACCCCAAAGAAACAGATGAAGTACGAAGAAGGGCCACATGTACCTCAATGTTCATAGCAGCAATGGCCACAATCACCAAACTGGAAAGAACCAAGCTGCCCTTCAACAGATGAATGGATAAAGAAGATATGGTACATATATACAATGGAATATTATGCCTCCATCAGAAAGGATGAATACCCAACTTTTGTACCAACTTGGACAGGACTGGAAGAGATTATGCAAAGTGAAATAAGTCAAGTGGAGAGAGTCAATTATTTTTTTTTTTAAAGATTTTATTTATTTGACAGAGAGAAACACAGCGAGAGAGGGAACACAAGCAGAGGGATTGGTAGCGGGAGAAGCAGGCCTCCTGCCGAGCAGAGAGCCCGATGCGGGGCTCGATCCCAGGCCCCTGGGATCTGACCTGGGCCGTAGGCAGACGCTCAACGACTGAGCCACCCAGGCGCCCCGAGAGTCAATTATTTTATGGTTTCACGTGTGGAGCATAAGGAAAAGCATGGAGGGCATTGTGAGAAGGAAAGGAAGAGTGAATGGGGGGAAAGCAGAGGGGGAGATGAACCATGAGAGATGGTGGACTCTGAGCAACCGACTGAGAGTTTTGGAGGGGAAGGGGTGGGGGTTTGCACGAGCCTGGTTGTGGGTATTGAGGAGGGCACATATTGCATGGAGCACTGGGTGTGGTGCATGAACAATGAATCTTGTAACACTGAAAAAATAAAATAAACATATTTGGGGGAAAAAAGTAAAAAACAATAAAATCACACACACACAGAAATAAATATCAAATGAGATCAGTGCAGTGGAAGAAATTGCTTTGTAACAGACTATATGAATGCAGTGTGTTACTCAGTGCTGCCATGTGGCCCAATTCCAGGTGTAACCATCTATTTAGACCACTGTTAATGCACCCCTGCTTTTGTGCACTGCAGCCAACTTGACCATTACTGAATTGTATACCAAATGTCACCAAAATGCAAATATATCTTCAGTAATAAGTGAATTTTGTATACTCCTTTTTATTTAGAAAATTTGAAGGCATTTAGAAACAATTTTTTAGAAAGATGATGAAAAGAGTTTTTCAGGACACTTTTTTTTTTTTTTTTTTCACTTAGAAGCTTATTTTAAAGGATTCCAGGCTGTCTTAGGTCATGTTTTAGTTTGGTAGCTTTTGTCTTGGCTTTTATTTTCCTGGTTTCTACTACTTCTGCCACTAATTTATCTTGATCTGTTTAATGTGCTTTCTCCTTTTAAAAAGTGAAGCAAGGAGAGAAAAAACAGACTCTTTAGCCTCAGCTATAAATCTGACCTTGCCAGTGACAGGGTTAAATTTCATGGGTGGGTTCATGTTGTTATTTTACTGTTGCCATTTTGAAAAGCCCATGACTTTCAAACTCTTTATGTGAGAGCTGCCTTATGCTAATGTATGGTTAGCTATGGGCAGTGTAAGACTCTGCTTACTGAACACCTGGTCCCACTCAGTTAGTGGGCATTCATAGGTGGATCATATTAAGCTTTCTGAGCCGGGGTTATTTATTGACAGCCTAACAGTAGTGATTTGGAGTTCAGAACAGCTTCCCTTAGGAAGGCCTGATGTACACCAGTAAATCCTCAGTCTCAGCAATTCTGCTAATCAAGATAGATAGTATCTTGTTGATTGCACACAAGTCTGTCCTCTTAGGATACTTCAGAAATATATTTGCTTATTTTATAGAATTAATATATATTAATTCTGGAAAAATCAGAAAATACACATAAACTATTAATAAGACACTCTACTATTCAGAAGAAATCTGTTATCACACTGATAACACCTTCACACATTTCAAAATTGCACCATAACTGAGTTTTTGTTTTGGAGAATATGTTTTAAATCCAAAATACGTAATTTCCCTTTCTTTTTTTTTGGTTCCATAAGTACTTCTAGGGTATAATTTTTAATAACTGACAACCTTCCATTGTATGGATGTGGCACATTTACTCATGTGATTCCCTGTCTTGATATAGTTTGGTTATTTAGTTAGACTGCCTTTGAAGATGTAAACATTTATTTCATTCTGGGATTGATTTTAGCATAGAAACATGCTTTTTAAAGAAATGCATGGTGGAGTGTTCATAGACATCATGGACAACTTTTACATCCCTCGCCATTAATAAATGATGATTTTTTACTTCTAGTGTCTTTAACTCCCTCTTGGAGTATAGATCTTCTTGGAGGCTGATTTCTTCCACAGCGAGAACACTAACTTTTATAGCCTTATAGTCCCTAACACATTCCCATTCTTCCTTCTTTGAGATTCTGGGGTGTTTTTTTTGTTGTTGTTGTTTGTTTGTGTTTGTTTTTGTTTTGTTGTTGTTTTACCTGGGCCCAAGAAATATGATAATTGTGTCTTGCTTTTGGCACTCACTCTTGGGGAATGTCTCCTGAGCTTCCCGATGATAATTATCTTTTACAAGAAGAAAATTTAAAGATGTCTGTGCAATTGGGGCATGCTTAGAAGCAGCACTTTATATATTCTCAGGTGTTTTTGAAAGTTCATATTGGAAATTTCATTTTTCCTTGGTTAGTGAATGCTAATTGTTTTCTCCAAGATTGGTGAAGAGAATGGTTCATTGATTTCCTCTTTATTACAGTGATGCTAGAACTAATTCCCAGGAAAGATGATTTGTGTTTTTCTACTAGGACTTTCCCTGGAAAACTTAAAGCTTTTTTTATTCAGAAACATCCCAGGTTTGTCTCCAAATATAGGTAAAGACAGCTCAAGAAAAAAATTGGCAGGGCACCTGGGTAATGTAGTTGGTTAAGCATCTGACTCTTGATTTTGGCTCAGGTCATGATCTTGGGGTCATAAGACTGAACCCACATTAAGCCCCTCATTGGGCTCCCTGCTTAGTGGGCAGTCTGCTTGAGTTTTCTCTTGCCCTGTTCCTCTGTCCTTTCACCCCTATGCTCTCTCTCTCTCTAAAAATAAATAAATCTTAAAAAAAAGAAAAAAATTGGGAAATCATGCCTTGGATTTAGACAAAACAATAGAAGATTCATAGCAGGTGGAATGTTCATAGACTCATACACTTAAAAGAATGGCAAAAATTAAGGGCGATCTTAAGGAGGAAATACATAAACATCAAGCCTCACTCAAAAAAATAGAAAAATCCCACATACACAAACTATCTTTACACCTTAAAGAACTGGAGAATCTACAACAAATTAAACATAACTTATGCATAAGAAGGGAAATAATTAAGATTAGAGCAGAAATTAATGAGTTAGAAACCAGAAATACAGTAGAACACCTTAATGAAACTAGAAGCTTTTTCTTTGAAAGAATTAAAAGATCCTAAAACCACTGAGCAGACTTATCCAAAAGAAAAGAGAAAGGACCTAAATTAATAAAATTATGAATGAAGGGGGGAAGATCATGACTAACACCAAGGGAATAGAAACAATCATCAGAAATTAACAATTCTATTTCAATAAGTTAAGCAACCTAGAAGAAATGGATGTATTTTTGGAAACCAATAAACTTCCAAGACTGAAACAGGAAGAAATTAACAACCTGAATAGACCAATAACCAGTAACGAGATTGAAGCAGTGATGAAAAACCTCCCAAAAAACAAGAGTCCAGGGGCACCTGGGTGGCTCAGTGGGTTAAAACCTCTGTCTTCAGCTCAGGTCATGACCTCAAGGTCCTGGGTTGGAGCCTGGCATCCGGCTCTCTGCTCAGTGGGGAGCCTGCTTCCCCCTCTCTCTCTGCCTGCCTCTCTGCCTACTTGTGATCTCTCTCTGTCAAATAAACAAACAAACAAACAAACAAACAAACAATCTTAAAAAAAAAAAAAAGTCCAGGGCCTGATGGATTCCCTGGGGAATTCTACCAAACATTCAAAGAAGAAATAATACTTATTCTCCTGAAGCTGTTTCAAAAACTAGAAACACAAGGAAAACTTCCAGACTCTTTTTATGAGGCCAGAATTACATTGATCCCAAACCAGGCAAGGACCCCGTGATAAAGGAGAATTTCATACCTGTATCCCTGATGAATATAGATGCCAAAATTCTCAACAAGATGTTAGCTAATAAGATCTAACAGTGCATCAAAAGTATTATCCATCAGGACCAGGTGGGATTTATCCCTAGGATGCAAGAGTGGTTCAACATTTGCAAATCAATCAGTGTTAGAACACAAATAAGAGAAGAGACAAGAAACACATGGTTCTCTCATGGACCATGATGCAGAAAAAGCATTTGACAAAATACAGCATCCTTTCCTGATTAAAATGCTTCAGAGTATAAGGATATAGGCAACATTACTCAACTTCATAAAATCCATCTATGAAAAACCCACAGAGAATATCATTCTCAATAGGGAAAAGCTGAGAGACTTCCCATTGGGATCAAGAACACAACAAGGATGCCCACTCTCAACACTCTTGTTCAACATACTACTAGAAGTCCTACCAACAGTAATCAGACAACAAAAAGGAATAAAAGGTATTCAAATTGTCAAGGAAGTAGTCAAATTCTCTCTCCTCACAGATGACATGATACTCTATGTGGAAAACCCAAAAGTCTCCACCCCCAGGTTACTAGAACTCATACATAATTCAGTAATGTGGCAGGATACAAAATCAATGCACAGAAATCAGTTGCTTGCCTATACACTAACAATGAAATTGTAGAAAGAGAAATTAGGAAATTGATTCCATTTACAATAGTACCAAAAACCATATGATACCTTGTAATAAACCTAACCAAAGAGGTAGAGGATCTATACTCTAGGAACTACAAAACACTCATGAAAGAAATTGAAGAAGACAGAAAAAGATGGAAATATATTCAATGCTCATGGATTGGAAGAATAAACTTCCTTAAAAAGACTATGCTGCCCAGAATAATCTATACTTTCAACACTATCCTAATCAAAATACTAATGGTATTTTTCAAAATGCTGGAACAAACGATCCTAAAATTTGTATGGAACTGGAAAAGGCCCTGAATCGCCAAGGAAATGTTGAAAAAGAAAAACAAAGCTGGGTGCATCACGTTGCCTGATTTCAAGCTACATTACAAAGCTGTAATCAACAAGACAGCATGGTACTGGCACAAAACCAGACACATAGAACAGAATAGAGATCTCAGATATAGACTCTCAACTCTATGGTCAACTAATCTTCAATAAAGCAGGAAAAATATCCAATAGAAGAATGACAGTCTCTTCAATAAATAGTGCTGGGAAAATTGGACAGCTATTTACAGAAGAATGAAACTGCCATTCTCTTACACCATACACAAAGATAAATTCTAAATGGTTGAATGACCTCAATGTGAGACAGGAATCCATCAAAATCCTAGAGAAAACATATGCAATAACCTCTTTGACATTGACCATGGCAACTTCTTTCAAGGCATGCCTCCAAAGGCAAGGGAAACAAAAGCGAAAATGAACTTTTGGGACTTCATCAAGATAAAAAGCCTCTGCACAGCAAAGGAAACAGTTAAAAAAAACAAAAAGGCAATCCACAGAAGATATTTGCAAATGGCACTACAAAAGACTGATATCCAAGATCTATAAAGAACTATAAAGAAACTGAACACCCCAAAACACAGATAATCACGTCAAAAATTGGCCAGAAGACATGAACAGACACTCCTCCAAAGAAGACATACAAATGGCTAACAGACACTTGAAAAAGTGTTCATCATCATTAGCCATCAGGGAAATTCAAATCAAAACCACATTGAGATACCACCTCACACCAGGTAGAATGGCAAAAATCGACAAGGCAAGAAACAACAAATGTTGGAGAAGTTGTGGTGAAAGGGGAACTGTCTTACGCTGTTGGGAATGCAAATTAGTGCAGCCATTTGGGAAAATAGTGTGGAGCTTCCTCAGAAAATTAAAAATAGAACTACCCTATGACCCTGCAATTGCACTACCGGATATTTACAAATATACAGATGTAGTGAAAAGAAGGACCATATGTACCCCAATGTTCATAGCAGCAATGTCCACAATAGCCAAAATGTGGAAAGAGCAAAGATGCCCTTCAACAAATGAATGAAAGAAGAAGATGTGGTCCATATACACAATGGAATATTACTCAGCCATCAGAAAGGATAAATATCCCAGTTTTGCATCAACTTGAATGGGACTGGAGGAGATTATGCTAAGTGAAATAAGTCAAACAGGGAAAGTCAATTATCATATGGTTTCACTTACTTGTAGATCATGAGGAATAGCATGGAGGACATTAGAAGAAGAGAAAAATGAAGGAGGAGAAATCAAAGTGGGAGGTGAACCATGAGAGACTAAGGACTCTGGGAAACAAATGGAGACTTTTAGAAGGGAGGGGGTAGGGCGATGGGTGAGCTTAGTGATGGATATAAGGGATGGCACAGATTCCATGGAGCACTGGGTGTTACATGCAAACAATGAATCATGGAACACTACATCAAAAACTAGTGAGATGCCATACAGTGACTATTTTTTTTAAAAAAATATTTTTTAAAAAAAGAATGGTAAAAATTGATAGAACTTTTTACTGGTAGGGTCTGATAAGTTTCTTAGTATACCCCAACATTTTATAATCAAGGAAATTGAGTCCATATGATATTAAAAAGCTATTTCAAGGTCCTTTAAACTAATTACAGCTAACCTTACTATATCAGAATCAGAGTCTTTATTTTCTGATTTCCATGTTGTTTTCTTCATAAAACCAGTTTATTTCTTCATAAAAGAAAAATCATAAAATTTTCTTCATAAAATCCATAAAAAGCATGAAATAAAGACTATACTAAAAGGTAGTTAATTGCCTAAAAAGCCAAGGGACACTTCAGGAGGAAGTAAAGAATAATGGTGTTGGGAGCAGTGCATTGAATAGTTAAGAATGTGGACTGCAAAGCCAGTAAGTTGTAAAATTCCCAGTACCACAACTAGAAAGCTTGTACCTTGGTCACTTAATAGACTCTGTGTGTCTAGATCCTCTTCTAAGTAAAATGGAAATAACAGCTATATTAATATCAGACAAAATAAACTTTAAAACGAAATATGTTACTATAGGGAAAGGGGGACATTTTATAATGAAAAAAGGACCAATCCATAAAGAAGATACAATTATAAACATACATACACCTGCAAATAGAGCCCCAAAATAAATGAAATAAAAACTGACAGAATGGAAAGTGAGACTCAAGTTACTTAAAGGGCTTGGAAGAGTGCCTGCATACTTAGCTCAATGACTATTGGATTTGTTTGTGTTGCTATTTGTTTGCCAAGATGGTAGAGATTAAAGGGTCTGATGCTCCTCCTCAGCTTACTAGTTATATGACCTAGGAGAAATCACAAATTACTTTAAGCATCAAGTTTCTTTATTTCTAAACTTAGTATAGTAATATATCTTAAAATAATAATATCACAGGATTCATAGGATTAAAAGAATTAAATCCATGGAAAGTGGTCATAAAAGTATCTTGCACTTAGTAAATGTAAATTATTGTTATTAATATTGTGTCATTCATATTAGCCTAAACATTTCCCAACCAGTAGTAAGTAAGGTTCCCAACCATTAGCTTTACATCCTACAACTTATAAGTTGCTGACAAAATCACAGTTGAAGGCCATGTATACTTGCCATAAGAAAACAAGCTGAAAATAGGCCATGTGGTTGGCAAAAATACTGGATTTCTCTCCAAATCACCATGCCCAGAGCTCTGCAAGTACTAAATGTGTAGAACTGGTTTCTTTCTTCTGATGATGATGTCTGTGGCACTGTATGTTCATGGCCTGGCCAATGGCACTTCTACATTTAGAGAAAACATTACAATAGATGAATAGATCCAAGGTCATTCTAACTTTAACAAATACTGGTATTCTGTCAGATAAATTCTGCAGCAAAACTACAGTCTTGTTATTGTTAATTAAGTGGGGCTGAAACAATCAATCTCTTTAATTTGGCAGTGTTCCTATGCTCATGACTCTTAGAAACTGTCTGATTTTTCTCAGAATGTGAAGGACAAGAGATATAAATTCACATATTTTTCCCTCTGATTATTATGCTGCCCACTAGGACCTGCTGGGAAATGGATAGCTTATTTGCCCTCCCTTTTACGTAATTCGAAATGCTCAAACATCAAAGGATGAATATGATGCTTTAAGCATTTCTGGTCACAAAAAATGTGTCTGCTTGAAGCCCACTGTTGAGACAGTTTTATTACCAGAATAATTAATGTTTTAGCCAAGACACTCACTCCATGTTGCTTTTGGCTGTGAATTTTGATTAGATGTTAAGAGAATAGGATTTCATTAGCAGCTCACGAGAGATGTTGTTAGAGATTCAATTGCCATGAAACCAAATAAGGCAGTTTCTGGCTGAATGTGATTGCCCCAGGTTTGTTTCTTCCTCCTTTTGACCCAGCTGGTTGGTTGCTAGTATAATAAAAAATAATAGCATCTGAGTTACTTTAGTAGCAGACATGATTAGGCCATGAAGGTTATACACTTACGTCATTCGATTCTGTTCCCGTCACTCTGCTCTGACCCTGGAATTACTGATCACATTACTGGAAAAGACTCTTCCCTTGATTTATCATTGCCTAATGACTCCATTTCTTAGTTCTGAAAGGAATTATCCATCACAACTTGTTCCTTTTCAGTTTCCTTGAACAAGGTCAAAAGAGGGTCCCAACAAAGGCTGAGCAAGACTGAATTCTTGATCGTCCTCCAAGTTATAACTTATTTCATTAAAACTCTCACTTTTCTTTACTTTTCTATATTAAACCTTGGTTCATAACATTATTTCAGTGCATGTAGAAAATCCTTTGGAAGTGAAATTAGGCATTAGAAGTTCAGAGTCCACAAAGCGTATGCTCTATAAGGAAGTGGGAGAAGATATTGTCTACCCTGAGTCTCTCTTCAGAGAATTCTTTGTAGATATTTTGTTTGTGTACATTTGTGTGCATTATTTAAATATACTCAGGTATGTAACAATATTTTTGGGTTGTACTTGTATTACCATAATAAAAGAGTGGTTTCAAATGTTTGTTTGTTTCTTAAGCTTTTACTGTCCTTCTAGTCTATGAGAGCCACCTTTTGAGATTTTTTTTTCTTTCTTTGAATATGGTGGTAGGCAAGAAGTGTGGTAAGGAGAATGATTGTTGATTTTGTTATGATATTCATTTCTACCTACAAAGAGAGTCAGGACAAACCTGTTTACTTAGTCATAGCAATTGTAAGTCAGTCTGCCTTACATGGACAGTTGGCCATATATATGGCCATGTATATGGCTTTATATGGCCAGTTGGCCATATGCTCCAAGTTGGTACATAAAAACATGAGAAGAGTCTATCTGTTTAGACTCCAGAAGAGCTTCAACTACTCTAGTGATGTACAGGTTTCTATCATTTTGATAAAAAGAGAGTTGACATTGGAAGAAATAGAAGGATAAAAAAGAACAGCAATGGAGAATGCTGTAAAGAAGGAAAGAAGGAAAGAAGGAAAGAAAGAAAGAAAGAAAGAAAGAAAGAAAGAAAGAAAGAAAGAAAGAAAGAAAGAAAGAAAGAAAGAATAATTTCTTGCATGTCTACTGTGTGTCTACAATGTACTAGATACTATGGTTAGTACTTTGCTTGCATTTTATCATCAAACCACACAGTAAACCTTCAGGCAAGTTTAATTCCTATATGAACACAACTTGACCACATTGTAAGAGTGACTGGCTTGCTCTATTCCAATCAATGAATATGCCCTATTGTTTCACTGACTTAGATGTTCAATATCTCTCAGCAATGTTCTGTAGTTCTCCATGTACAGGACTTCCATATCTCTTATTAGATTTATTCTTAAGTATTTTATGGTTTTATTTTCCACTACTATAAATTGAGATTCTAATGTTAGTGTCTAATTGTTTGCTTCTCATACATAAATGCAATACAGTTTTCTATATTAACCTTGCTTCCAGTGGCCTTGCTAAATTCACTGGTAATTTTTGCATATATGCCTGCTGATTTGTAAAGTAAATAAACATACTATTTGCAAAATGGAGATAGTTTTACTTTTTATCTTAAGATTGTAATGCATTTAATCTCTTATGTTATTTCACTGGTTAATATTGGGAGCGATTTTATCCCCTAGGGAACACTTGCCAATGTCTTACTTTTTGGTTTTGACAACTTAGAAGAGTACTACTGGCATGTAGGGTGGAGGTTAGAAATGTTATTAAACATTGTACAATGAATTATCTAGTCAAATACATTTGGTTTGGAAATTTTGCATCTATGATTTTTAGGATATTGATTTGTAGCCTTGTAATATCTTTGATGATGGTATTTAGATAATGTTGGCCTCAGAAAAACATTTAAGAAGTGTTCTATACTTTCTTATTTTCTGAAAGAATTTCAGCAGAATTGACATTACTTTTTACTTAAACTTTTGGTAGAATTCACTAGTGAAGCCATTTAAGCCTGGAATTTTATTATAGGAAGTATTAAAATTGTGAACAACTTCTTTAATAGATATAAAACTATTTATTTTTTATAATGTTTGGTAATTTGTGTCTTTCAAAAAATCATCCATTTCATCTAGGTTTTCAAATTTATTAGCATAAATTTAGTGATAATGTTCTCTTAATTTCCTTACTTTTAGCTATAACTCTTGTTTCATTCTTGATAGTGGTAATTTGCATTTCACTTCTGTTTTTTCTTTTTTCTTTGTTTGATCTGTCTAGTCAGGAGTTTATCAATTTTGTGAATGGCTTCAACTAACCAGCTCTTGCATTATAATTTTTGTACTATCACTTGCCTATTTTCAATTTCATCAATTTCTGATATTTTCACTTTCATTTTTTTCCCTGTTATTTTGGATTTATTTTGCTTCTTTTTTTATAACTTATTCAAGATTTAGAAAATTATATTCAGATATTCTTTTCTAATATAAGTATTTAGTGGTTTTTTTTTTTAAGATTTTATTTATTTGACAGAGAGAAACACAGTGAGAGAGGGAACACAAGCAGAGGGAATGGTAGCAGGAGAAGCAGGATGCCTGCTGACCAGGGAGCCTGATGTGGGGCTCGATCCCAGGACTCCGGGATCATAACCTGAGCCAAAGGCAGCCACTTAACGACTGAGCCACCCAGGTGCCCCCTAATATAAGTATTTAGAGCTGCAAAGTTTTCTTTAAGTACTGCTTCAGCTCCATCCCCAAAAATGTGATATATTGTGTGAGAAGCTGAATGATTGCTATTAAATATGTCTAGGTCTTAATCCCCATAGATTTTGAATATTACCTTAAGTGGAAAAAGGAACTTTGACACTGTGATTAAGTTAAGAATATTGAGTTCATCCTAGATTATCTGTCTGGGCTCTATGTGGTCACAAAGGCCCTTATAAGAAGGCACAAAAGAATCAGATTAGAGGTGAAGGCATTATGATGGTGGAAACGGAGATTGGAAGGGCGTACTTGAGGATTGAGGAAAAGGCCATGAACCAAAGAATATTGGTGGCCACTGGAACCTGAAAAAGGCAGGAAAGTGTCCTCTTAGAAGCTCCAAATGGAACCAGCCTTGTTGATGCTGTGACTTTAGCCCAAACTGATTTTAGCCTTCTGATGCCCAGAACTATGAGAAAATAAAATCATGTTGTTTCAAGCCAGAAAATTTGTGCTAATTTGTTGCAACAAAAACAGAATAAAACATGCTCTGGTACCTGGATGTAGGCGTGTTTAGTCTGAAAAAACTTTATTATTTTTGTAAAGCAGATATGCAAGCAATGAATTATCTCAATTTTTGTTTATACAGATATGTCTTAATTTCTCTTTATTTTTGGTATTTTGGTTGGATATGGAATTCTTGATTAAGATAATTTTTTTTCCTTTCATCAATATGAATATGTCTTCCCACTGCCTTCCCATAGTTTCTGATGAAGAGTCAAAATTGTTTATCTTATTAAGGATTCCTTTTACGCGATGAGTTGTTTTTCTCTTGCTGCTTTCAAGATCCTCTCTTTGTTTTTAGCTGTAGGTTTCTATGAGGTTATCCTACTTGAAGATGTTGAGGTTTCTTGGATGTGTAGAGCAGTGTCTTCATCAATTTGGGGGAAATTTGGAGCCATTATTTCTTCTAGAATTTTTTCTATTTCATTTTTCCCCTTTTTCCTAGGATCCCCATTATTACATGCTAGTTCATTTGAAGATGTTCCACAGTTTCCTGTGGCTCCATTCATTTTTCTTCATTCTTTTTTCTTCTCTTCAGATTGGGCAGTCTCCACCCATTTATTTTCAAGTTTCTTGATTCTTTCCTCTGCCACTTCAAATCTGCTGTTGAGTCCACTAGTAAATTTTTCATTTTAGTAATTGTAGTTTTCGAGGTAAGAATTTTTATTTTTTTAAACAATTTTTGTCTTTTATGGGTATTATTTAATTCATGAGATACTGTTTTTACACTTTAATTATTTATTAATTACTTTATTATTTATTTTTAATAATAATTTATTATTTAATAATTTATTTATTATTAATTATTTGTTAATTACTTTAATTATTCTTTAATTCATGAGATACTGTTTTTACACTTTAGTTCTTTAGACATCATTTTCTTTAGTTCTTTGACTATATTTACAAGAATTGATTTAAAATCTTTTTTTAATAAGTTCACTATTGGGGCTTCCTCTTGGATAGTTTTCATTGCCTGTTTTTTCCTCCCATGGGGTCATACTTCTTTCTTCTTTGCATTTCTTAATTTTTTATTGTTGTCATTGATGCCTAGACATTGAAGGTGAAATAATATGGCATCTCTAGGGGAGAACCACCCTTGTCCCCCAGGGTTTTTGTTGTAGTTGTTTGGTTTTGCTTTTGTTCTTGGCAATATTTGTTTAGTGATTTTCCTCAACTAATTTTGTAACATGTATGTTACATCAGAGTCATCTCAGGATTCACTATTTTGATTTTCTTTTCTTTTGGAGGGGTCCAAATAATTCCAACATCAGAGTCATCTCAGGATTCACTATTTTGATTTTCTTTTCTTTTGGAGGGGTCACATATTCCTTGATCATCCTGTTTAGGAAACTTTGGGTTGGATTCCTGATTTTTTCACATTCACATTTGTGAAAGTCATATAATATAATCCTGGATTCTATTATAATCTTCAAAGATTAATAATTGTTTTGAACAGAAAATTGACTGCAGAACATGTAATGTCTGCAGAGATTGGAAAGAAATGGGAATTTCAGGTATTAGATGAGCTCTGCTAGCTTTAGCGGCAAGTTGCTTTCAGTTTATCATACATGTCTGTGGCTCGATGGTCAGATAGAGACTTAGTCTGAGCTTATACACAGACTTAGGAGATCCCTCTCATTGGAAACTTAACCTTGTTCATGTATAAGGATCTGTTAGGTTTTATTATAAATGTGTGTGTGTTTGTGTGCATGTGTGCACACACTTGTGTTCTGTTGTCTTCTTCCTATGTTTAAAACTCAGATGTCCCTTTGGCCCAGCTACTCTGCTGAAGTCCAGGGAATGGGATGGGGCTAGAACTTGAGGCAGTATGGATTTGCAGAAGATCTCCTGTGAGGACAGAACCTTGGTCTGGGATATGAAGGGACAGGGGAATGGTGGCATGTGAGCAGGATCACACTTTTAGTGTCTTAGCCCCTGCTTTTCTATAAGATGCCCTATATTTAGTTGATATCAACATTTGTAGCTTGGATATCATAACATTTGTTTATGGACACTCCATAGATAGGAAGCACAGTGACAATAGCTCCTCTTTTTATGGGTGTACACTGCTGGTAGCTTGTATGGGAAAAACTTGTGGAGCTCTTGGTGGTTCCAAAAAAATGAAATTCTCAAGTCCAAAGCCTGCAGGGGCCATGCTGATGTAAATAATATCTTCCTTTCTTTTCCTTTCCTCTTCTCCCATTGGTTTTTGCCAATACAAGAAGCTTTGCCCACTCTAATTATGGAGGTTAGATCAATAATTGAAACAAATGTGCTACTAGTAATGTAATAAAGTTAATGACTGCCTAAAATTATTCAGTATTGATCCTGAATTTCTTTATGTTTGACTATTTCCATATTAATGCCTGTTTCAAGAGAGTTTGTATGGGCTCATAGCCAATTCAAGGGTATCAAATAATACACACACACACACATTATGTACACATATATACATCAAAAACATGTATATGTATGCATATGTGTGTTAGAAATTGTGTGTGTGTGTGTGTGTGTGTGAGAGAGAGAGAGAGAGATATGTTCTAACAATTCTTCAGAGAAGGGTCTGATTATTGAAGAAAAGTAATCTGCCTCTCCCTTCCTTGAGATGCTTGTTACCTATAAGGATAGATGTTTCTGCATTTTTTGAGTGAGAAAAATAATCACACTACGTTCTTATAATGGAAATTCAGTGACAAGAATGGGCAAGATGAGGATGTTCCTCACTTTTGTGCTGATCTGACCACAGGCAAGAATTTCTTAGTAACATGATTGCAAGAAGATTGTGGATGGACCTAGATATTAGAGAAGAGAAACCGAGTAGGGATAAAGCCCAGTGCCAAAAGAGTCTCAGGAATACACCTGTAGTAAAAAGTTTAATTTATTAATTTGTTACAGCAAGATAGCACACAAACCATAGGCAACTCAGTAAGAGGAAGGAAGGATGGGTATATTGCAGTGATTAGGTGTGTGCTGGGTAACTTTGGGGAAGCAAGTGTTCATTCTGGATTGGGTGTTGCAGGAAGCAGGTGCAATCTGATGGCCAAGGTATCTTTTGAATGTTAAAAAAAAAGTTTTATTGGAATATAATTCACATAACATACAATTCACCCATTGAAATGCACAATTCAATGGCTTTTAGTATATTCACAGTGAGAGACTGAACATACAAGTGGACCATAGTCAGACCATATATAAAAATAAAATTTTGACTCACAGTCTTCAACAACCAGTCCAGGAGGCCATTCATTATCTCTAGTAACTATTCCCGAAAGCCAGCCTACTCTATCAGATTTGTAGGAAATCAAATGACTATTTCTAACAGACAGTACAGAAAGCCAAATTTAAAAATCAGCCAGGACTTAATTAGTAACAGAAAGCTTCTCTAATTTTTGTCCCTGCTTCCAACTCAGGAGTAACCAGCCAAAGCCAAACATTCACCCCTAACCACTCCTATAGTATGTGCCCCACTTCTAGTTAGCCCACCTATAACTGTCCCAGGCCAACAGCCGCCAATTAGGGCATACCATCCTTTCTTTTTTAAGATAAAACTTTCCCATTTCTCTGACTACTTTCG
>CM053610.1:42874207-42893394 GCA_028646535.1 Procyon lotor
TATATACCACATCTTCTTTATCCATTTATCTATTGATGGACATCTAGGGTCTTTCCATAGTTTGGCTATTGTGGACATTGCTGCTATAAATGTTCCATGCTCATGGATTGGAAGAACAAATATGATGAAAATGTCTATTCAGCTTAAAGCAATCTGCACATTTAATGTAATCCCTATCAAAATACCATCAATTTATTTCAAAGAAATGGAACAAATAATCCTAAAATTTATATGGAACCAGAAAAGACCATGAATAGCCTGAGGAATTTTGAAAAAGAAAACCAAAGTCGGTGGTATCCTGACAATATCCTGACAATGACAATCCTGACAATTCCTGACTTCAAACTCTATTACAAAGCTATAATAATTAAGACAGTGTGGTACTGGCACAAAAATAGACACATAGATCAATGAAACAGAATAGAGAACCCAGAAATGGACCCCCGACTTTATGGTCAACTGATCTTCGACAAGGCAGGAAAGAATATCCAGTGAAAAAAGACAGTTTCTTCAACAAATGGTATTGGGAAAACTGGACAGCCACATGCAGAAGAATGAAACTGGACCATTTCCTTACACCACACACAAAAATAGACTCAAAATGGATCAAAGATCTCAATGTGAGACAGGACTCCATCAAAATCCTGGAAGAAAACACAGGTAGCAATCTTTTCAACCTTAGCCACAGCAACTTCTTCCTAGAAACATCCCCAAAGGCAAGAGAAGCAAGGGAAAAAATGAACTTTTGGGACTTCATCAGATTGAAAGCTTTTGCACAGCAAAGGAAACAGTCTTAAGTAACATTTTTAAAAAAAACCTCTCCATATGTGTTTTAAAAGGATCTTGAATGGCATGTCAGAGTCTTCTGTGTTCACCTTCAGTTTCTTGCAAGGTCTGATGTGTGTTAATACATCCAGCTTCTGTAGCACCTCATATCAGCCTCAGTCACACCTAGATTCTCTGGGCTACAAGGGTGAAATCTTGATTTACACCCCTTATATAAGTCTTTGAAGACTTGATTTATACCCTTTCTCCCCGTCTCAAAAGAAAGAATTCATCAGCCCGAAGGATCCCATTCAAATTCCAATCCAGTGCACATGTGATTACAAATTGCATCTCTTGCACATCTCTTGCTTTTAGCTTCTGCACAAACTCAGTATGGTGGCCCCCACAGTATTCCAGGGCATACACATGTTAAGACCAGTAAATATCCCCCATAAGGGGCAGAAAGGAAGAAAATCATCTTGCTACACAGTCCAAATCTTTTCCCTGTGTTGAGAAGCAATTTAAAATGTGGCTTTATCTTCCTCTGAAGTTTACCATTGTATTTATTCAAGCCATCACCTTGATAAAGTTGCTAGAGCCAAGAAGGGTTATGTGTACCCATGACACTAGGTGAGAAAGGCTTGTGAATCTATAAAGGTAGGGGAATGGAACTAAGACTTCAGGCCTTAAAATGAGTTGGAAGAATTTTTCCTAATTCCTATGAGCTGCTCTGTTAATCAAATAATGGCAGAAAATACGGAGCTGATGGTTTTGCTATGGTGCTTGGAAAGCTAGGCTTCACTCAGAAAAGTACCTGATAAACTTAGATGGTTGAGTTACAGTGGAAAATCCACGGTAAATACACAAAAGCTGGCAACTTTTCTAACCTCAGTTCCTGGCACTGCAAAAATGGCACAAAGGAAAATGGTGAAGGTTCCTTAATTCCTAGAGATACTTTGGCTGTGGTGTTTTTAAAGGCGTTTTGACCCTTCCTGGTGCTGTAGGTGGTACCAAGGGTATATAAAAGTGGCAGCCATGGGGAGCCTCCACTGAACAGGACTGCAGTCCCCTCAGATGTGAACATGAGACACCCACCCAGTGAAAATTTTACATGGGGATTTTACACCTCATCTTGATAAAAAAAAACCCCAAATTTGTTTTTACAACAAGGAATTCCAGCACTGGAATTTCACATACGAAGGACTTTCACATATGAAGGACAAAAGTAGTCTATACAGATGCACAGCAAGGGGAGGCTTGGCTGTGAGGAGTTTTTAGTTTTCCCACGATGACAGGGCTACCATTTCAGACTCACTGGAGGTAGTGGGTTTGCTCCTCCCTGTCAGATGTATTTATAGGACTGAGGGGCAAGTCTTCCCCCTGGAAGGCTGTGAGGAAAGGAGAGAGTAGGAGGAAAAGAACTTAGAAAGCTTAAAATGAACTTCTGTGTGGGGGCGCCTGGGTGGCTCAGTGGGTTAAAGCCTCTGCCTTTGGCTCAGGTCATGATCTCAGGGTCCTGGGATCGAGCCCCGCATCGGGCTCTCTGCTCAGCAGGGAGCCTGCTTTCTCCCCTCCGTCTGCCGGCCTCTCTCCCTACTTGTGATATCTCTCTCTCTGTGTCAAATAAATAAATAAAATCTTTAAAAAAAAATGAACTTCTGAGTGGACACATCCCATCAGGTCTTAAAGCACTGCTAACTTGAAACCTACATAAAGAATGTTTCTTTTGTAATTTGTTTCCTTTGTAAAAAAAAAAAGCCCAACAACCAAATCGGACAATACTGAAAAAGATTTTGCCTTCCCCTTCTTACTAGCTATATATATATGGGAGATGAAAGTGGATAGGACCAAGGTGAGGAGACTGGGAGGGAAGGTATTAAAATTTTTTTTAAAATTTAAATTCAATTAATTAACATATAATGTATGATTTGTTTTAGGGGTATAGGTCTGTGATTCATCATTCTTATATAATATCCAGTGCTCATTACAACACATACCCTCACCAATGTCCATCACCCAGTTACTTTTCACCCTCCTCCCCTCCAGCAACCTTCAGTTTGGTTTCTAAGATTAAGAATCTTATGGTTTCTCTCCTCTCTGGTTTTGTCTGCTTTCCTTTTACCTCTATCCCTCTATGAGCTTCTGCCTTGTGTCTTGAGTGAGATCCTATGATAATTGTCTTTCTCTGATTGACTTATTTCACTTGGCATAATACCCTCTAGTTCCAAACATTTCATTGCAAATGGTGAGATTTCATTTTTTTGATGGCTGCATAATTTTCTATTGTATATATACACCACATCTTCTTTATCCATTCAGCTGTTGGTGGACATCTGGGCTCTTTCCATAGTTTGGTCCTTGGAGACATTGCTGCTATAAACATTGGAGTGCATGTGCTCCTTTGAATTATTATGTTTGTATCCTTTGGATAAATACCTAGTAGTGTAATTACTGGGTCATAAGGTAGTTCTATTTTTAAGTTTTTGAGGAACCTCCATACTGTTTTCCAGTGTGCTGTACCAATTTGCATTCCCACCAAAGGATAGCGATGATTATTGCCTTTCTCTGCATCCTCGCCAACATCTGGTGTTTTCTCAGTTGTTTATTTTAGATATTCTGATAGGTGTGAGATGGTATTTCACATCTGTCGGGTGGTTTTGATTTATATTTTCCTGATGCTGAGTGATATGGAGCACTTTTTCATGTGTCTGTTGGTCATTTGTATGTCTTCTTTGGAGAAATGTCTGTTCATATCTTCTGTCCATTTCTTGACTGGATTATTTGTTCTTTGGATGTTGAGTTTGATAAGTTCTTTATAGATTTTGGATACTAGCCCTTTATCTGATAAGTCATTTGCAAATATTCTCTCCCATTCTGTCAGTTGTCTTTAGGTTTTGTTGACTATTTCCTTTGCTGTGCAGAAGTTTTTTTTATCTTAATGAAGTCCAAGTGGTTCATTTTTGCCTTTGTTTCCCTGACTTTGGAAAAGTGTCTAGCAGGAAGTTGCTGTGGCAGAGGTCACAGAGGTTGTTGCCTGTGTTCTCCTCAAGGATTTTGATGGATTCCTGTCTCACATTAGGGTCTTCTATCCATTTTGAATCTATTTTTGTATATGGTGTAAAGAAATGGTCCAGTTTCATTCTTCTGCATGTGGCTGTCCAATTTTCCCAACATAATTTTCTTCAACACTTGTTGAAGAGATTGTTTCTTTTCCATTGGATATTCTTTCCTGCTTTGTCAAAGATTAGTTGACCATAGAGTTGAAGGTCCATTTATTGGTTTTCTATTCTGTTCCACTGATCTATGCATCTGTTTTTGTGCCAGTACATTGTCTTGATGATTATAGCTTTGTAATAGAGCTTGAAGTCTGGAATTGTGATGCCACCAGCTTTGGTTTTCTTTTCAGCATCCCATTGGCTATTCAGGGTCCTTTCTGGTTCCATACAAATTTTATGATTATTTGTTCCAGCTATGTGAAAAACGTTGGTGGTATTTTGATAGGGATTGCATCGAATGTTTATATTGCTCTGGGTAGCATAGACATTTTAGCAATATTTGTTCTTCCAATACATGAGCATAGAATGTTTTTCCATTTCTTTATGCCTTCTCAATTTCTTGAGTATTCTATAGTTTTCTGAGTACATATCCTTTGTCTCTTTGGTTAGGTTTATTCCTAGGTATCTTATGGTTTTGGGTGCAATTGTAAATGGGGTCAATTCCTTAATTTCTCTTTCTTCTGTCTCATTGTTGGTGTATAGAAATGCAACTGATTTCTGTGTATTGATTTTATATCCTGACACTTTACTGAATTCCTGTATGAATTCTAGAAATTTTGCAGTGCAGTGTTTTGAGTTTTCCACATAAAATATCATATCATCTGCAAAGAGTGAGAGTTTGACTTCTTCTTTGCTGATTTGGATGCCTTTTATTTATTTTTGTTGTCTGATTGCTGAGGCTAGGACTTCTAGTACTGTGTTGAATAGAAGTGGTGATAGCAGACAACCCTGCTGTGTTCCTGAGCTTAAGGGAAAAGCTCTCAGTTTTTCCGCATTGACAATTATATTCACTGTGGGTTTTTCATAGATGGCTTTGATGATACTGAGGTATGTACCCTCTCTCCCTACACTGTGAAGAGTTTTAACTAAGGAAGGATGTACATTGTCAAGTGCTTTTTCTGCATCTATTGAGAGGATCATATGGTTCTTGTCCTTTCTTTTATTTACGTAGTATATCACATTGATTGATTTGCAGATGTTGAACCACCTGTGAAGCCCAGGAATAAAGCCTGCTTCATCATAGTGAATAATCCTTTTAATGTACTGTTGGATCCTATTGGCTAATATTTTGGTGAGAATTTTGGCATCCATATTCATCAAGATATTGGTCTATAATTCTTTTTGCTGGCTTTTCGTCTGGTTTTGTGATCAAGGTAATGCTGACTTCATAGAAAGAGTTTGGAAGTTTTCCTTCCATTTCTGTTTTTTGAAACTGCTTCAGAAGAATAGGTCTTAATTCTTCTTTAAATATTTGGTAGAATTCCGCTTGGATGCCGTCTGGCCCTGGGCTCTTGTTTGTTGGGAGATTTTTTATTACTGCTTCAATTTCCTTGCTGGTTATGTGTCTGTTCAGGTTTCATATTTCTTCTTGGTTCAGTTTTTGTAGTTTATACATTTTTAGGAATGCATCTATTTCTTCCAGATTGTCTAATTTGTAGGCATATAGTTGTTCATAATATGTTCTTAAAATTGTTTGCATTTCTTTGGTGTTGATTGTGATCTCTCCTTTTTTATTAATGATTTTATTTATTTGGGTCCTTTCTCTTTTTTTTCTTGGTAAGTCTGGTGAGAGTCAATTAATCAATCTTATTAATTTTTTCAAAGAACAAGCTCCTAGTTTCATTGATCTGTTCTACTGCTCTTCTGGTTTCTCTCTCATTGATTTCTGCTCAGATCTTTATTATTTCTCTTCTCCTGCTGGATTCAAGCTTTATTTGCTGTTCTTTCTCCAGCTCCTTTAGGTGTAGAGTTAAAGTGTGTTTTTAAGACCTTTCTTGTTTCTTGAGAAAGGCTTGTAGTGCTGTATACTTCCGTCTTAGGACTGCCATCCCAAAGGTTTTGAATAGTTGTTTTCATTTTCATTTGTTTCCATGAATTTTTTAAATTCTTCTTTAATTTTCTCATTGACTCATTCATTCTTTAGTAGGATGCTCATTAGCCTCCATGTAATTGAATTCTTTCCAAATTTCCTCTTGTGATTGAGTTCCAATTTCAAAGCATTGTGGCCCAAAAATATGCTGTGATGATCCTAATCTTTTGGTACCAGTTGAGACCTGATTTGTGACCCAGTATATGATCTATTCTGGAGAATGTTGCATGTATACTCAAGAAGAATGTGTATTCTGTTGCTTTAGGGTGGAATGTCCTGAATATATCTGTGAAGTCCATCTGGTCCAGTGTGTCATTCAAAGCTCTTATTTCCTTGTCGATCTTCTGTTTAGATGATCTGTCCATTACTGTGAAGGGGGGTATTAAAGTCCCTTACTATTATTGTATTATTGTCTATGTGTTTCTTTGATTTTGTTATTAACTGGCTTATATAACTGCCCCATGTTAGGATATAAATATTTACAATTGTTAGATCTTCTTGTTAGGTAGGCCCTATAATTATGATATAGTGTCCTTCCTCATCTCTTATTACAGTCTTTTGTTTAAAATCTAATTTTGCTGATATAAGGATTGCCACCCCAGCTTCCTTTGACATCTATTAGCATGATAAATTGTTTTCCACCCCTCGTTTTAAATCTAGAAGTGTCTTTGGGTCTAAAATGAGTCTCTTGCAGACAGCACATTAATGAGTTTTGCTTTTTTTTAATCCAATCTGATATGCAATGTCTTTTGATTGGGACATTTAGCCTATTTGCATTCAGAGTAAATATTGAAAGATATAAATTTAGTGCCATTGTACTGTCTGTAAGGTGACTGTTTCTCTATATTGTCTCTGTTCCTTTTGGGCTCTGTCTCCACTTACAGAATTCCTTTCAATATTTCTTGCCAGGGCTGGCTTAGTGATCACAAATTCTTTTTATTTCTTTCTGTCCTGGAAGCTATTTATCTTTCCTTCTGGATAAAGTATTCTTGGCTGCATATTTTTCTTATTTAACACTCGAATATATCATACTAGTCTTTTCTCGCCTCCCAGGTCTCTGTGGCTAGGTCTTCTGCTAGTCTAATGTCTTTATCCTTGTAGGTTACAGAGCCATACACTAGATTTTGGGTGTATTTGGTCTGTAAGAAGAAATTGCATCCCAAAATTTTAAAAAAAGAAAAATTATATATATATAAATAAGATTAAATACAATGAAGGGATAGAATGTGACTGTGCAAATGAAAATTTAAAAGGATTTTTAAAAAGGCGTTGATAAAATAAGAAGTTAGTTGAAAAAGAAAGATGAAAAAATTTTTAAAAAGAAAAAAGTAAAGAAAATTAAAATTGAAAGTCTAAAGAATCATAGGACAAAAGCCCTGACTTCTATGTGCTCTATTCTCTAGCACTGGAGTTTTGGAGTTCTCCTTGATCAGTAAACTTCATCTTGGCTGGATGTTTTTGCTGATCCTCTGCGGGAGGGTGCTGTTGCCTTGATTCTCAGATGTCTTTGCCCCAGGCAGATTTGCAGTGCCCTTGCCAGGGGCCAGGCTAAGTAATCTGCTCCAGTTTGCTGTAGGTGGCTTTTGTTCCCTGAAGGTTTTCTGCTTAGCCTTCGAGAATGTGAATGAAAATGGTGGCCTCCAAATCTCTGGCCCCAGAGAAGAAAGCTTGGGGTCGCACTCCTCAGGGCGCCCTCAGAGAAAAGCAATTAATCACTCCTGGCTCCCTGGTCTCTGATCACACTCCATGCCCACCAGGCCTGTGATTGAGCATTTCTATCTCAGCACATAACCACCTTTTGAGTCTCCAAACCTAGCAGACTCCTGTGGTGTGCTCCCATGCTGCTCCTCTGGGGGAGGAAAGGGGGGTCTCCCTGGTTCTGTCTTACCATTTATAGCAACCTTAGCTAAGAGCCCATTCCTGGGCTCCCTCTTTGCAGTGGTTTCCCTGCTCCAGTGTCTGGGAGCTCTGCTGCATTCAACCCCCCCGTCATCTTTTTGTGACCCTGAGGATCCTGATACCACACTGTCCCAGTGAGGGTTTCACTGCTCCCCACTTAGTTGCCTAAGTGATGTCTCTCACCAGAACAGACTGCTAAAAGTTCTGACTTTGTGCTCCACTGCTCTATCACTTGCCAGTACCTGGCTTACAGAGGTTCCTTCCCCCCAAGGTCTATGTTCCCATATATCACCTTGGATTCACTACTCTGTACCTCCTCCCTTGCTGAAAGTGGTTGATTTTTTATTTGTAGAGTTGCAGCTATTCTTTTCTTCAACCTCTGGTTGAGTTTGCAGGTGTTCAGAATGGTTTGATAGATATCTAACTGAATTCCCGGAACCAGATAAAATTAAGGTTTCCTACTTCTCAGCTATCTTGGACTCCCTGGTGTTAATTTTTTTAAGTAAACTGTAACTGAAATTGAAAGTGAGTTGGATTTAGGGTTAGGTCAGTAAGACATGATTCCTACTACTCAACAGATGTTTTCAGGTCTTATCTACACTTTGTGTAGATTTTCAGCAGCTCAGTGAAATGAAGACGTATTTCCAGTAGATTTACCAAGACAACTCCACTGAAGCACCTTTGGAGCACAGTGATATAAGTGGTATATACATCACCAGTGATATACACCACTGGTGTATACCAGTGATATACACTGTTCTTATAAGTTGGGTCCTCTCTTCCTCCTTCCTTCCCACCTCCCTTGAAGAAGCTACATTTTTGTGATCTCCAGAGAAAAGCATGAGATACAAATCCCCTTATTTATGGGATGGTTGGGGGGGACAATGGTGGGCATGGGAAGAAATCTCCACCCAGTAACAGCCACAGAAATTGAGACTAGTTTATCTTTGTTCTTTAGTGATGAGGAACTGAATTTGGAAGGGAAGAAAAAAAAATTGTCTGTGAAATAGCCTACCCGTAAGTAATTTTTCAGGGGAATCCTGAAAAATTAGAGCTAAGAAAAAAAATCAGCCTATATACTTTTGAAAAAATGATTTGGTTCATATATACAATGCAATATTACTCAGCTATCAGAAAGGATGAATACCTACCATTTACATCAACATGGTTGAAACTGGAGGGTATTATGCTAAGTGAAATATGCTAGTTAGAGAAAGACAATCATCATATTATTTTTTACTCACAAGTGGAATATAAGAAATAGTGCAGAGGATCATAAGGGAAGGGAGAGAAAACTGAATGGGAAGGGGTCAGAGATGGAGATAAGCCATGAGAAACTCTTGACTCTGGGAAACAAACTGAGGGTTGCAGAAGGAGATGGAGGTGGGGGGATGGAGGTAATTGGGTGATGGGCATTAAGGAGGGCATGTGATGTGATGAGCACTGGGTGTTATACACAACTGATCAATCGTTGGCTAATTTAATTTAAATTAAAAAATAAATAGGCTTTCTTAAAAAAAATAAAAATACTTCCTCAACATAAAAAAAAAATGTTTTGAACTACTATAAATCCACAAGCAATGGTTCAAACATGGTGCTTCTGAACCATTTCACCCCTCCCAACCAGGCCTAAGCTATATGGAGAAAAGAATGGACTCTCCCACCTCTGTTTAGGGATCAGGAGATGGAAGGGGTCATTATTGCTGGGTTCTTTTGCCAAGAAAAAGCATCCCAAGGAGATTGGTAGCCACAATCACTGGTGAGCCTACCAGAGGTCTAAGAAGTGAAGCAAATAGCACTAAAGAAATCCCTGACATCATATTAGCACTACTGACAGATGTACTGCCACCTACCCACCTTTCTCACATGCTAGATGAGTTCATTCAAGCCTGGTCCTTCACAAGAGGGTGGAAATAGAGGGGCTCAATGGCCTCTCCTGTGGTGAGCCATAACCTGAAGTCAGATTACCAAAGCTTGTCCAGCAGGAAATCCAAGACTTCAGAGCTGACAAGGTTCTGACTTGCATTGTGGATAATGTGTTCCCATCACATACAGGAGCATCTGCCCAAGATATCTTTGAAAGGTCAATCTAATTCCATTTTATATTTGCCAATATAGCTACAACTGATTATGGAGTCATAATCTGACTCCAGAACCTTGGCTATCTTCACCGACTGATTGTAATTATGTTCATGGAGTAATGGCTACTTCCAGAAGATCGTCCTTGCCAGCATACAACCTAAGCTCCACATATCCAACCTATGTATACTTGTACGTCTGGTAGTCCTCAAAATATCAGGAACTCAAGACCCTCAAAATATCAGGAAGCAACTTGGACATTATATTCTTGACCAGGATGGTAAAACTCAGCCAAATCCCAGTCTATTCTCTGTAGCTTTCTGTGCTCATGACCAGTCATGACATTATGGAGCTTTATTTCTCTGTGTGTAATTCCCATGCTGTGACAATACTCAAGGGCCTTCAGAATGTCAAAAATGTAAAATCAAGTATCATAGTCTTTCAACATCAGGTACAATTGCTTGAATACTGTTTTTCACATGTTCAAAAATGTAGGCAGAGTTTCGTGACACAGGTTGTTTCTCAATGCCTGCCAGTGTGAGGATTTTGGGATCACATCATAAATTCTCCAAAATTTTTATTTCACACTTGATTTTCCTTGTCTTTATTGGACTGAGAAAGTTTTTTAAAAGATTTATTTATTTATTTATTTATTTATTTATTCGAGACAGAGAGGGAAGACAAGCAGGGAGGAGGGACAGAGGGAGAGGGAGAAGTAGACCCCTCATTGAACAGGGAGCCTGACAAGAGCTTGATCCAGGACCTTGGTCATGACTTGAGCCAAAGGCAGATGCTTTTTTTTTTTTTTAAGATTTTATTTATTTATTTGTTAGAGCAAGAGAGATAGAACAAGCACAAGCAGTGAGGGAGGAGCAAAGGGAGAAGCAGACTCCTTACTGAGCAGGGAGCCCAATGTGGGCCTCAATCCTAGGACTCTGGGATCATCATCTGAGCTAATGGCAGACACTTAACCGACAGAGGCACCCATGTGCCCTGGATTGATAATTTTAACAACTTTTCCATTATTTGCAATGTCAATGTTGGCATGGGTCTGACATGTCAGACAGTGGCCAGCAAAGCTGGACACAATGTTTGGAGATCTGGTCGTCCCCAGGTTCAGAAGCCTCTGGGGGCAAGACCGTGTTTCTTCACACTGTGGTAGAAGTGGCAGCAGAGTTTCTGGAAGCTTAGCTCTGAACCTCAGTTAACTTTCCTTCCTTCTATTGCCAAATCATTCTTTTTGTTAGTAAACCTGTTTTACAAAAACTAACTCACATATCCACATCTAGCTCATGATTGTTCACCTCCCATACCAACTTCTCATCTCAGTGAAAGGTCCCCTTAGTCACTCGGTTGTGCAAATGACACACTTGGGAATTGCTCCCATAGCCAGTCAAAGCCCATCACCTATAGCTCAAATCAGGTTGTGCCATTTCCACTTATGGTTTTCTATTACCACGAGGTGTGGTGACCAGATGTCTTGGTTTGCCCAAGGCAGAGGGGGTTCCCAATATGTGGCATGTTAGCCTTAAAATTGGGATAGTCTTGGGAAACTGGTCCTCATTTGCTTGAGACAGAGGGATTTCTGGGGATGTAGTACTCTCAGTGCACAATCTGGAAAAAATCTAAGGCAAACTGGGGTAAGTTGTTCACCTCAGTTTTAGGACTAAGTGGTTAAATTTCCTGAACCCCTCACCCTTCTTCCCTTTGTTCTCCAAGTTCCATTCTATGAACTTGTCATCCTGCTTTACCACCTCAAGTCCTCTATTTATGCTTTTTCTGTTGCTCTTCCTTTTCCTGCAGATTGATTATCTCTACCCAACTGTCAGATTTTAGCTGTATATTATTTCCTCAGAGAAATTTCCCTGATACCCCAGACCAGGGCAGATCTCCCTGTGATATTCTTTCTTATTATTTGTGCATTTCTTCATGACACCTATTAGAATAGTAATTATGCTATTCAATGTGTGTCTCTCCACTGAGGTATAAACACCTCAAGTGGGGACCACATGCACATGGGATTCTTCAACATGGTACCCAGCGCTTGGCTGCCTGCCACAAAGTAAATGTGCATGAGTTATTTGTTGAATGAATGTCTCCTTTTTTACTATCTTATGGTTATAATGTTTGTTTCCATAGTCACAAAAGTTTCATGGCAAAAATTTGGTCAGAAGGCCCTATTTTCTATAACATCTATTTAATTAAATCTTGTTGCAAGTATCTGAAATAATTGGCTCCTCCTTTTGTTTGCATTACAATTCTCTTTTAGCAAATCAGACTGAATGACCCAATCCTCCCTCCCAAGTATCATATTCTAGGGAAAACTATGGGCACAGAAATATCTGTAACCATAAGAGCTGCTATCCATTAGGTAGCTTATTTTTTTTATCCTGTGTGCATTTTGAAGCAAGACTATGCATTTCAAGAAGTCTGAAAACTCTTGAAGAAAACTCAAGAAGTCTGAGAACTCATCATATATCACTAAATTAATATTTTACCAAAGGTACAATGGATTCATAAAGAAGAGGAATCACACTGCAAACCTCATAGCAGGTACTCAAGGAACTATTATAAGAGATGGCTCTATTCTTCTACTCTAGGTGTTCCTCTCTTGATGTAATTTTCCCACCCCTTTCACCCCTCACTGTGCCCTCTAAAATTGTGTTGCTTCAGGATAATTCATGCCCTGCCCATACTCTGCATATCTCCCACAACAAAGCAAAACCCCAACCAGGGCCTGTAAGTCAGTCTCTTGTGCCTTAAGCACAGCCTTGGGAGGTCTCATTTCATTTCCTCTCCACGTCCCTCCTTTTTGGGAAACTATACATTTCCATATAATTATATAATTAGAAAAGACAATGAGTATCTATTGAAGAAAGACAGGTGGAAGGCTTGGGTTATTATTTTAATCAGAATTGAAAAAAAAATCCAAGGGAAATTGTGCTAGAGTTTTGGTCAATAAGATGCTAGTAGCAATTTCTCTGCCAAGGAGGCTCTTCCCTCATGAGCACAGAGTGGTTTACCACATGCTGCTTGACTGAATCCAGTCATACCCCTGTGCAGTGGGGCAGAAAGAGAGGTGGTTCTGTGGATGAATTGAGACTTTTTATCATCAGCTGTGTCTCAGAGGCCACAGCTGGAGAGAACTGGCTGCAGGTTCTCAGGGTCCGACTAAGCTAATGGGGCAAAGAAACGCAGAGGAGCCCTCAAACATGCAAGAACTGCGAAAATATGAAGAGAGCACAAGTCAGTTACAGCACCTTTCAGGAAAGCCTGGTGCACGGGGAAACACATTGTTATGGGTCGACTGACATCACAACACCACAGATCCTACTCTGGTTATCTCTGCTGCTTTCTCTGTTGTCTAAAAATAACTGGTCTTGGAAGAATCCTAGAGCCCAACAATGTCAGGGTTGGAAGGAAACTGGCAAATCATCTGGTTCCTCTCCTTTACTTGTTAAATAATGAAACCCAAGCTTAGAGGGGTTTATGCCACTTGCTGAAAGGAAAGTCACTTGGTTAATTGCAGATAATGAAAACAACAGTCCTTCTGGTTGCTAGCCAATTGAAATCTGGCCTTCAACACTACTCAATAAGGAATTTACCTTAACATACATGGATTTATAGTCTAGAAAAGCAACACAATCAATGGTGTCCATTTTTTAAAACAAAAATCAGAGCTAAGTGAATTTTAAAATGAAGAGTTGATTAAAAATAGTCTTAGTGGAAACAGTTGTAGTCATCACTCTGCTGTTAATGGCTTGGAAACTTAAAGTGATTTTTAATCATTTATTTCTTTCCCAAAGGTTATTTTGTCCATTTTTAAATAAACAGCAAGATTTAATCAGTGGAGTTGGATGGGCAATTTCTCTCTTGAGAACTAGCCAGTACTGAAGTTCATTGGGTTTCATAGTTTCCAAACATAGCCTGTTTCAGTGGCCATCATATTCCTAAATGTTCCTCAAGTAATTGTGGATAGCCATATGTTTGATCACAAGTCAAACTACTAAAGTCAAATTTGAAATATGTTGACATCCCTTCTGAATCTTGGAACACTGAAAAAACTAAAATTAAATTAAGATATTAAGAAAAAGAAAAGTGTAAGGGAGCATATTGACCCCTAGAGACATGACATTGCAGAGCTCTGGTCTTTTACACAGCTGTTCTTCTGAAACCATTCCATATAAGGACAGCCATAGAGAAGCCTGCTGGGGACTGAGCAACAGGTTAAATTCATTCAGCATAGGAAGAAGTTTATATTAAGCACCCATTTTAAGAAACAACACTTTCCTTTCTTCAAAGACTTCAAGGGTCTTTAATAGCTCCAATTACTGTTGTCTCTCTCAACACTCTGCTGGGCACAGAGCAAGGCCATTATACATATGAACTATCTGATCAGAGACCTAGAACTTAGCGCGCTGTACACATCATACCTTTTCTTTTTCTTTTTTTTTTTTTTTAAGATTTTATTTATTTGATAGAGAGAAACACAGCGAGAGAGGGAGCACAAGCAGAGGGAATGGTAGCGGGAGAAGCAGGCTCCCTGCCAGGCAGAGAGCCTGATGTGGGGCTCGATCCCAGGACCCTGGGATCTGACCTGGGCCGAAGGCGGATGCTTAACGACTGAGCCACCCAGGCGCCCCACATCATACCTTTTCTTGTTCTATCTACATAACGGTCCTTAGGTGACACAGAAAAGTTGTTGTCATCACCGTGTCACAGATGAGGATATGGATGCAGAGAGATTGGGCATCTATGCTGAGATTCAGGGCTGCATGCTTTCAGGGGTCCTGATCTCTCTGCATTACTGTCACACCATGAGTCAAAAATAGAAGTGGTAGGGATCTTACTTTGTATTAACTGGGTGGGCAATTAGCAGGCAAAATGGTTTGGTTATTGGCAGAAACTGCGAAAAGAGTCTACACTGCTTCATACTTCCTTCCTCAGAGACAAGTCTTCATCAGTGATGCTGGGCCACAGGTCTCCTGGCTATTCTAGAAGTATCTGCCTTAACTAGGCTCAAGAGACTGAACTGGCAGGGTTCTAGGTTCGTGGTATGATGTCAGGAAATGAAGACAGTTGCTCCAAACAAACAATTGGACCTCACATCTCTAAAGATATCTTCAGTTTCAACATCTTCTGACCTCCAATACTTTTTCCTCCTTTGCACATGGCCCCAGACACCAGGGTGTCACCTGTTTGTCTCCAGGACTAAGAGCAGGGTCTTTTGGCTTCAAGGTCAGTGTCATTTCAAAATCTTATAATTAGTGTGATAGAGTACAGTTTAGTAATAAAGTTTAAACCTAAATTTGAAGTATGTTCTGCCACTTTACCAGCTGTGTGAATAGAAGCAAATTACTTATCTTCTCTAAAGCTTCCATTTTTTTATACTTAAAATGCCAAATGAAGGTGGTTGAGATAATTAGGTGAGAAATGTGAGAAACTGCACACATACAGAAAATTTATTAGTGGTAGCCTTGGCAGCTACTAGTGCAGTTGCTAATATTGCTATTCCTGGCTTGTGTTCAGCAGAAGGGGGAGCACAAGCCTAAATTCCCTGAAACCTTGCTGGACATAAAGCTGATGGAAAGTGAGAAGTACAGCTTCCTTAACAGAGATGGGCAGAAATCAATTCATCAGCAGTATTCTCCTTCAGTCCTGGTCAGTGGTGCCACAAAGGTGAAATCAATTACACGAGAGAGAGAATGAGAGATCCTAAAATCCGCTATAGTGTCCAGCACAGCCTTCCCTTCCAAATGAAATCTGCACACTTTTCCATCTTGTGTGTGTGTGGAGGTTGACCTCTTTGCATTGCATCAACCTGGCTTCCTTACTCATCTCAAATAAGTGGATGACAGCATCCATATCAGACATTCACTGGGGAAAACTCGGGGAAATGACATCAGTAGGACAAGTGTGGGTGCCTCATTTCCCGTCCATTCTCAAGCAATATACAGAAGTCTAACATGGTTGGATGTTGTTATACAACCTTCGGTCGAGGTATTTTTAGCTGCATGGCTAGGGAGGCACAGATCTCTTCATTGTGATTAGGTGCTGCACCATGTGGCAGACACTTTGACTCTAGTGTTTTTGTTTCAGCTGAGTGTTTGAGTATGTGGGAAGAGCACCAGCTTTGGGGGTCAAGTCCATGATGTCCAGGATATGTGGCCTTAAGCGTGGGCTATGGTAGCTTTCCATGGAAGTTAGAAGGAGGCCCGCTATTTTGCTTGGATATCAGTCTGCAGGGATCACTCTTGGACAAGTTAACTTTACCTCTTACTTGTTAATTTCTGGTTGTGTTTGTACCAGTGAGAGACTACAAAAGGGACAGACAGAAAGGAGAGGGCATATTTTCCCATCATCCTGGGGCATCTTAAGTCTGTTCATGGCCCTCTTTCTTCTACCTGGCCCTCCTATGGTGACAACCTGTGACATCTCAGCCCTTTCTCTCGCCCCTAAGAACCTAGAATGATGTTAGTTCTGGTGACTTTCACCACCCTCTTCTTAGGCTTCCCACACTGTTAGGACTAGTCCTGCCATTGAACTTCTTGTATTTGCTCATGTGAATGACCATCTGTTTCCTGCTACCTTTCCTGGTACAATATGGAAAGATATCTAACTTATTTAAGATGTGAACATTGTTTTAGTCACTTGGATCTATATGGGTCTCTCTAAACCATCAAAATTTCTTAGTATTTTTAAATGCATCTTTTACTCTAAAGAGAAAAATATAAGAAGGAATTTGAACTTATGTTACAAAGACAAATGACTAAAACTTCTGTCCTTTGTCCTATTTCACTACCTTAAGAGTGATTAAAAAAATAATAAGTGTTATTGGAATTCCATAGCTTGCTATGTAATCAAGGCAAGTGTAGAAATAGGAAAATTCCATTATTAGAGCAAAATCTCTCAAGTGTTTCCATTGCCCAAAATGACTCATTTAGGCCTGTTACAGTTCTTTGTTTTTGTACCATGCTCTAAGCAAGTACAAATAAAAATAGCCAAGGAGGAAGCTTATGTATAAGCTCTGGTACTAGGGTTTTTCCATGGGAAATTGATTTATTCTTCACAAGTCTATAAATTCAATTTATCCCCATGACTTCCTGTATTGATACAAATGCCATGGATCCAGGGAAGGCTTAAGTAGACATGTCTGGAAAATATTTCCCATTTTTCTTTCTCAATTAGATGAGCTAAAATTGCATTACAGACTACTCTGCTCTGAAAGACCATAAATATATCTAATACCTACTGTCTGGAGAAATATAAAATTGTGCAGGCAACTGACCTCCCGACTTAGGCTTGTAATTTTCTCACATCTTCCACTGAAGCCAGTTTTCCCCACAGTTGTTGTTAGCCAAAAGCTGAAGAGACTGCTTCTGGCTGTCTATTTTTATTTTACTTGGCTGAAGAAGTGGTTGATTTTCTTATGTCCACTCATATATGAATAATAAAGTTTTAACTTCATTCACCAAACTTATGATAAGTAGGTTTTAAGCTGATTTTGGAAAAATCATTCATTTAGTTATCACTCATTCATTCATTCATTCATTCATTGCCAGGAACTCTCTGTGAACATACCAGCTTCTCTTAATATGACTGCAAAGGAAATGAAAGAAGACAAAGTAAAAATGGATAATCCATCTCTAAACATTTAAGAATGTGCTGAATACTGTGGTTTGTGCTTTGCTGGGAAATGAGTGACACAAAAAGAGGTAAAAACTATAAACTGTATCTGCAGGGGTGTGGCATCCCATGGGAGAGTGAAGGGGTAGAATCAATAAAATGCCACTGATCAAAATTTTGGCTTTATCCCAGTAAACATATGAAATACTTCTCAGTGAATTTGTTATTTAAAATTTTGTTACTTTTCCACTGTCAGCTGGAACAATTGCTTGAGTTCCTGGTCTTGCTAGTGAGCACCCTGGGCAGAGGGCTAGTTTTACTTAGTATTTTTATGTCTTCGTCATCTTCAGACTGTGAGAGACTCTATCTGGCCTAAAAGAAGATTATCTTCAGTAGGACTGCTCACAGGTTTTGATGAGTACATCAGGTACTTATTGGTGTTTACTGGGGGTACCAGTTTACAAGGGTCTTTGAAAGGAGACAGGAGAACACAACATCCAAGAGCACATTCTAGAAGTAGATATCCTGAGTGTGAAAGTTTCTTCAACCATATGGTAATTGTGTGGCCTTTGGTAAGTGACTTAACTTTTCTGGGATTTGGTTTCTGTGCATGAAAAGTGTAAATAGTAACAGGATCTATGCTAGAGATTGTAAGGCATTTAATATGACTTCAGTTACCAGTATTTCTGGAGACTAAAGACTGGGTTATGTCTAAACAGGTGTCTGGTAAATGGACAAAGTACCTGAAAAATCACATGGTGCTATTCAAACTTTCATTTTACATACACTGAAATATTTCTAGAAAGTACTTTGAACACTTAGGATTTTTTTAAAAGATTTTATTTATTTATTTTTGAGAAAGAGAGAGAGAGAGGGAAAAAACAAGCAAGGAGAGGGGCAGAGGGAGAAGCAGACTCCCCACTGTGGGACTCAATCCCAGGACCTGGGATCATGACCTGATCCCCAGGCAGATGCTTAACGACTGAGCCATTGAAGCGCTTCAAGAACACTTAATCTTATTTAAAATATGAATATATTTTCAACTTCTTGAGGAATCTCCACACTGTTTTCCAAAGTGGCTGTACCAGTTTGCAATTCCACCAACAGTGTAATAGGGTGCCCCTTTCTCCACACCCTCTCCAACATTTGTTGTTTACTGTCCTGTTGATTTTGGCCATTCTAACTGGTGTAAGGTGGTGTCTCAGTGTGGTTTTGATTTGAATCTCCCTGATGGAAAACAGTGTGGAGATTCCTCAAGAAGTTGAAAATAGAGCTACCCTTTGACCCAGCCATCGCACTACTGGGTATTTACCCCAAAGAAGCAGATGCATTACAAAGAAGGGCCACATGGACCCCAATGTTCATAGCAGCAATGGGCACAATTGCCAAACTGTGAAAAGAACCAAGATGCCCTTCAACAGATGAATGGATAAAGAAGATATGGTACATATACACAATGGAATATTATGCCTCCATTAGAAAGGATGAATATCCAACTTTTGTATCAACATGGATGGGACTGGAAGAGATTATGTTGAGTGAAATAAGTCAAGCAGAGAGAGCCAATTACCTTATGGTCTCACTTACGTGCTGAGCCTAAAGAAAAACATGGAGGGCATTGTGAGAAGGAAGGGAAAGGTGAATGGGGGAAACCAGAGGGGGAGATGAACCAT
>CM053610.1:42893494-42913897 GCA_028646535.1 Procyon lotor
TGCAAGAACAATAAATCTTGTAATACTGAAAAAATAAAATAAACATTTTTGGGGAAAAAATAAAGTATTTATATAGTTATCTTTATATAATCAAAAAGGCAACAAAAAGAAATAAAAAGTACTCAAATTGGCAAGGAAGAAGTCAAACTCTTTCTCTTCGCAGACGACATGATACTTATTTTGGAAAACCCAAAAGACTCCACCCCCAAGCTACTAGAACTCATACAACAATTCAGTAATGTGGCAGGATACAAAATTAGTGCACAGAAATCAGTTGCTTTCCTATACACTAACAATGAAAATATGGAAAGGGAAATTAGAGAATCGATTCCATTTACTGTAGCACCAAGAACCATAAGATACCTCGGCATAAACCTAACCAAAGAGGTAAAGGATCTGTACTCGAGGAACTACAGAACACTCATGAAAGAAATTGAGGAAGACACAAAAAGGTGGAAAAGCATTCCATGCTCGTGGATCAGAAGAATAAACATTGTTAAAATGTCTATACTGCCCAGAGCAATCTATATTTTCAATGCCATCCCGATCAAAATTCCACCTTCAAAGTGCTGGAGCAATCCTAAAATTTGTATGAAACCAGAAAAGACCCTGAATTGCTAAGGAAACTTTGAAAAAGAAAAACAAAGCTGAGGGCATCACATTGCCTGATTTCAATCTTTACTACAAAGCGGTGATCACCAAGACAGCATGGTACTGGCACAAAAACAGACACATAGACGAGTGAAACAGAATAGAGAGCCCAAATATGGACCTGCAACTCTAAGGTCAAATAATCTTTGACAAAACAGAAAAAAAATATCCAGTGGGAAAAAAAAAAACAGTGTCTTCAGTAAATGGTCCTGGGAAAATTGGACAGCTATATGTAGAAGAATGAAACTTGACCATTCTCTTACACCATACACGAAGATAAATAAACACCATACACCAAAGACCTCAATATGAGGCAGGAGTCTATCAAAACCCTAGAGAAGAGATTATGTAGAGTGAAATAAGCCAAGCAGAGAGAACCAATTACCTTATGGTCTCGTTTAGGTGCTTAGTGTAAAGAAAAACATGGAGGGCATTGTGAGAAGGAAGGGAAAGGTGAATGGGGGGAAACCAGAGAGGGAGATGAACCATGAGAGACTGTGGACTCTGAGCAACAAACTGAGGGTTTTGGAGGGGAGGGGGGTGGGGGTTAAGCGAGCCTGGTGGTGGGTATTGAGGAGGGCACGTATTGCATGGAGCACTGGGTGTGGTGCATGAACAATAAATCTTGTAACACTGAAAAAATAAAATAAACATATTTGGGGGGGAAAAAAACCCTAGAGAAGAACATAAGCAGTAATCTCTTCTACATCAGCCACAGCAACTTTTTTCAGGACATGCATCCAAAGGCAAAGGAAACAAAAGCTAAAATGAACTTTTGGGACTTCATTAAGATCAAAGCTTTTGCACAGCAAAGGAAACAGTCAACAAAACAAACAGGTAACCCACGGAGTGGGAGATGATATTCACAAATGACACTATAGACAAAGGTCTGATAGCTAAGATTTATAAAGAAACTCCTCAAACTCAACACTCGCAAAACCGATAATCACAACAAAAAAGGGGCAGAAGACATGAACAGACGCTTCTCCAAAAAAGACATACAAATGGCTAACAGACACATGAAAAAATGTTCATCATCTTTAGCTATCAGGGAGATTCAAATCAAAACCACACTGAGATACCACCTTACACCAGTTAGAATGGCCAAAATCAACAGGACAGTAAACAACAAATGTTGGAGAGGATGTGGAGAAAGGGAAGTCCTCTTCCCCTGTTGGTGGGATTGCAAGTTGGTGTAGTCACTTTGGAAAATAGTGTGGAAATTCCTCAAGAAATTAAAAATAGAGATATGCTATGACCCTGCAATTACATTACTGGGTATTTACCCTAAAGAAGCAGATGCATTACAAAGAAGGGCCACATGTACCCCAATGTTCATAGCAGCAATGGCCACAATTGCCAAACTGTGGAAAGAACCAAGATGCCCTTCAACAGATGAATGGATAAAGAAGATATGGTCCATATATACAATGGAATATTATGCCTCCATCAAAAAGGATGAATAGCCAACTTTCATATCAACATGGATGGGACTGGAAGAGATTATGTAGAGTGGAATAAGTCAAGCGGAGAGAGTAAATTATCTTATGGTCTCACTTATGTGTGGAGCATAAGAAAAAACATGGAGGGCATTGTGAGAAGGAAGGGAAGGGTGAATGGGGGAAAATTGGAGGGGGAGATGAACCATGAGAGATGTGGACTCTGAGAAACAAACAGGGATATGGAGGGGTGGGGGTGGGAGTTTGGGTGAGCCTGGTGATGGGTATTGAGGAGGGCATGTACTGCATGGAACACTGGGTGTGGTGCATGAACAATTAATCTTGTAACACTGAAAAAATAAAATAAACATATTTGGGGAAAAAACTATAATATTTCTGCTCATTGAGTCAGTACAGAAAAAATAATAAACAGAGAGATGATGTAGAGTGGAAACCTCTAAAGACATGCTCATGGGACCAGTCATAAAATGGTTTAGGAAGGGGGTGATGAGGGCTGTAGTCATGCCCTATAACATCATGTTCATGAGGGAATGACAAATAAAAAATGAGAAAAATCAATACCATACCCCAGTAGTTAGTCCTGAAATATATTATTTTCAATAAACTCTTGTTTGATTAAAGATTAATAGTTTTAAGTATATATTTTCAATAGACTAAAATGCCAATGCTTCCCATTCACTCATCCAAAAAAATGTATTAAGTCCATGCATGAGGCACAGTGTATGCAATAATTAATAAGTTGTGTTCTCCATGACCTTGCAATGCAGGAAGGAGAGACATCACATGGGCATGTAGGTCAGGTTGGTCTGCAACGTGAGGAGTTTTAGAGAAATGTGCTGTGTATTAATGTATAACAAAATAAAAGTAATTTAAATAAATTATGTAAAATATTCGAAATACATTTGACACTGCTTTTCATTTGGTTCATATGTCCAGCTGTTGCATGCTTTGTGATATATCACACATCCTCTATACTATGTATCAGTGTATTATGGTATTATGGTGTGTATGCTTTGTGATATGTATATGTCTAATAAAGCATTTTTATGCATTATGTTGCCTGCTTTTGAATAAATTAACATTCACAACATGGGTGAGGCTTACTGTAGATTCCTCCAAGAAAACTGCAGACTGAAGATAGTACCAGAACTTCCAGCAAAGCCGCAAAAGCAAAGAGGAAGTGGCAGCACCACCCCTCCCCTACTCCTAGTAGGACACTTCATCACTTTCATTATGAATAAAAACTGTGACAATCTAGCAATGTCTGCAAGAATTGGATCAAAAGGAATTCCAAATAACCAAAAAAGCCATTTGATATGTGTATATACATCCAATATTTTTATGAATGAATCTCATGTCAAGTTTGTATTACGTCTTGAGATTTTGATTAATGATAGCAGTGTAAATTTACAATTTATAAATTCATAACTTTGAGAATGTGTGTTCCCAATTTCTTAATGATAGAGGCATGTAATCAACAGTTTGGAGACCACTGGATTTATGCTCCAGGGGAGCAGCAAAGGGAGACAGGGTTTATTTTCAACATTCTTTTGATCTGCCTTCACTTTCAAAAACAAATTTAAAAAATTTTTTTTCAAAAAAAGCATTTTCCCCATTTTTTTATGTTTTTATTTTTAATTGAAGTATAGTTGATATATAATGTTATATTACTTTCAGATGTAAAATATATGATTTGACAATTCTATACATTACCCAGTGCTCACCATGATAAGTATAGATATTTTATTATATTATTGACTATATACCCTATGCTGTACATTTCATTTCATATGACTTATTAATTTTATAATTGAAAGTTTGTATTTCTTAATCTTCTTCACCTATTTTGCCCATCCCTCCATCCCCTGAAGAGACCTTTGCCCAAAGAACACATATAGATGCCTAACAGACACATGAAAATATGCCTAAGATCACTCATCATCAGGGAAATGTGAATCAAAACCACAGTGACATATCACCTCACACCCATTAGAATGGCTAGTATCAAAAAGACAGGAAATAAGTGTTGGAGAGGATGTGGAAAAAAGGAAATTCTTGTTCACTGTTGGTAGGAATCAAACTAGTGCAGCTGCTATGGAAAGCAATATGGAGATTCCTCAAAACATTAAAAATGGAACTACCATATGATCTAACAATTACACTTGGGTATTTATCAAAAGAAAAGGAAAACACTAATTCTAAATTATGTGCACCCCTATGTTTATTGCAGCATTATTTACAATAGCCAAGATATGGAAACAACCTAGGGGTCTATCAGTAGATGAATGGATAAAAAAAAAGAATTATACCTATGTTAATATATATGTGCATACACACACACACACACACACACGCACACACAATGGAATATTATTCAGTCTTCGTTTAAGGAAGTTTAAAACAAAAAAAAAAAAGGAAGTTTAAAACAATTTTACCCTCCTTACATACCTCATTCCGTTTGCACACTGAGAAGTTTTCTTTGTGGTGTGGAGGGACTATTCCAAAGCATCCCACCCAGGTGTGAAGATACATTTTACTTCTTAGAGATGATACATTACTCTTAATGGTGGTATATTGTTCATTGTATGGTTGACACTGCTATTGTCAAAGGATTTATAAGGTACTGCCCTCACAAAATAGAAATTTTCAGATTTTCTATTTTATTTTTTTGTGTTTAGATCTTACTGTTAATGTAGAAATATACTGTGATGTATCGTTAATGTCAATGTAGACATTCTAAAGAGACTTGGAAAATACATCTTGAAATTTCTGAATAAAAGTATTTCTTTAAATATAACTGATTTAATTAAATTTTGGTACACTTGTCACTTGTTTTTGAGGGCTGTGCCTCTTTTTTTTTTTTTTTTTGGTCTGGAAAGAGCACAGGGACATTCCTGTCCTTTTATTTTGATAGCATTTATAATTCTCAAAGCATCTTATGCACAGAGTCTTGCTTGGCCCCATAACTGTGCAGAGGAAGGCACAGGGCTCTGAAGTGAGGTGGACCCAATTTCAGTTCTAGTTCTTGCCAGCAGGAGCTCGTTCTGTGAGCAGCAACCAACTCCCAGGCTCACTTTCCTCATCCCTCAACAGTGATGAAAGTCCTATTCCATCCAGGAAGGCTTCAAGGATAAAGTTTTCTCATATCTATGAATTACCACTCATTAGAAATCATTTAAGGACAGTTATCTCTTCTCCATGCAAGCGGGCAGGGTTGGTCTGCATGCAGAGGGCCTGTGTGCCTGGACAAAGTAGAAGCCATGGGGAGTATAAAATGACTTAGGAAATTTAGAAACCCAAGACACTGAAAATATTTGCATGAAGTGTTCATTTTAACTTTCCCCTCCTCATTTTGAAGGAATGCATGTTCACTGTATAAAATATGGGAATTAGAGAAAATGTAAAAAGGCAAAAATCACCTGCTACCTAAAGGCTTTCACTATTAACATTTGATCATACTACATAAAAATTGTGTTCTGCCATTTTGCTGAATATTATAATATAAAAAATAGTCAATTTTGAAAAGCCTTGATAAATATTAATTTTCCAACTGCATTAATTATCTAATCTATATTTATTATGTAGATAAACCCTTTTAAATACTGGTAAAGTGTGCTTTTGTTGCTAAGTTTTTCCATCTTATTCTTTTAAAATGATTTCTCAGAAATGGTTATTACTGGATCGAAGGTTGTGGACATCAGCCAAAGAATTTCAAACTCACTTATGATAATTTGGAAGTGGCCTCTTTGGTTTCAAATACCAGTATTTTGAGGAAGATATGAATCTATAATTTAGCACTTTAACTGGGTTTATCATGTGCACAAATAATCTTAATTTTATTCATTACAAGGGAAAGCATTTTTTTCTATTCATTTTAAGCAACTTAAAAAAATTAAAACAAAATATACAAATAATTAGCATCAGGGAACAAAACTATTTTATTCTGATTTTCAATAGCTGAATATGTATCCTATATAGTCAAAAGGAAAACATGTTAGCTGAAACTTAGTAAACGTTATTGATAAGGCTATTTTGTTATATTAAATACTTTCTAGAGGCACCTGGCTGGCTCAGTTGGTGGAACATGGGACTCTTGGTCTTGGGGTTATAAGTTCACCCAATACAGATGTTGTCTTTGGAACCCTGCCTATTCTGTTTTTAATACACTTCAGGTTCACAGATCTCATTGAGTAGCTTCTAACATTTTCTGGCGAGTCCTGAACGGTTAACTAAATGCCATCCACCTCCCCAAATTTTGGCCTGCAAAATCTTTGATAACTACCAGAACATGCACAATGGCTGGCCTCTGAATGCTTTGGCGTGGTGCTCTACAGAGTGACAGGTTCCCTGTCCAATCCAGCAGCAAGCACTCCAGTGCCATCCTGGGTTGCTGGGAGCCCTAGTCAATTTCCCTGGTGTCAATAGCTTGTTTTCGGGGATGTGACTGTTCTGAAGCTTTGGAGCTAGACACCCAAAGCATACAGAGAGGAACAACAGGAACCTGTGAGGGTAGGTCTCTAACATTGTAGAGATAAGAGGATAAAGATTTATAGGATCACTGAATGTAAAATGAATAAAATAATAAGAACACTTTGCAATCTCTTTCTCTTCAGTCAGCCATCCTCAGAGTCAGCATGTAATAACTCTTTAAGGAGGGGCACCTGGGTGGCTCAGTCCTTAAGCGTCTGCCTTAGGCTCGCCTCATGATCCTGGATCCTGGGATCAAGCCCACATTGGGCTCCCCGCTCAGCGGGGAGCTTGCTTCTCCCTCTGCCACTCCCCCTGCTTGTGTTCTCTCTCTCTGTCAAATAACTAAATAAAATTAAAAAAAAACAAACCCAACTCTCACGAATTGACCCCAGCTTGGTGATCTCCCTCAGATTCCAAGGAGAAGGTATTGACATTGGCATCACTAAGTGAGCTTACAAGGCAGGGAGGGAGGACGCACACATTTTTCTCACATCCCAATGGTTAAAAAAAGGAGGCAGAGAAGACAAGATAGAACCTTGAAAAGGATAGGGTGCCTGGTGGCTCAGCCATTAAGCATCTCCCTTTGGCTAGGGTCATGATCCCAGGATCCTGGCATCGAGCCCCACATCGGGCTCCCCATTCAGCGGGAAGCCTGCTTCTCTCTCTCACAATCTCCCTGCTTATGTTCCCTGTCTCCCTGTCTCTTTCTCTGTCAGATAAATAAATAAAATCTTAAAAAAAAAAGAACTGTGAAAAGCACATGACATTTATTGGAAAATTTGTTTACTGCTAAGTTATAGTTTAATTTGATTTTTGATAGATTTTTTTTACACTATCACAAAAATGCATTAAGATAGAATGTAAACATCAGCAACAGCCACCACATAGTATGTGCAGTTTGGGGTAATTCAGCCAGAACTTACCTTGCAGTCATCAGCCTCCTAAGATCTTCTCACCTCCTGTGGGATCCTGCCAACTTTTGATTATGTCCAGCTTGCAAACCATGGCTTTCCTTCACGTATATGTTTCTAAATTTGCTTTGATCTTTTAATATGTCCGCTGTGATTGATTGTGGCTCCTTTCTTGGTAATTTTACATTTGAAAACATGTCAAAAAGCCAAACTTCTTTTCTCCTTTCCAAGCTCTCGCTCAGTTGGCCCTATTCCTCTAACATTCCTTCTCTTCTCTCTCTTTCTCCCACTTGTGCTTGCATATCGTCTCAGTTAGAATTCCAGGTGAGGGTTTGGATGGAGTAGCCCTGTCCTAGGGCACAGTGAAGGATCAGGACAACAAATAGAAGTACCTGCATCTTGTACCCTCCTTACCCTCACACCCACCCCAGTGATCCTCACCCTAAAAATTCTATGCAAACCCTCCATGTCCTAGGCACAAAGTTTCCTGCAGGGATGGTAGGGGAGGGAGTATCTGTACTCATGCTCAAGCCTGAAGGATTCTGTCTTTTTGATGCTATTCTATAAATCCGGTTAAAGGCTACAGAAATTGCCATGAGGATTTAAGATGTAAGTGGTTCAAGTCAAAAAGTTTGGCTGAGGATCTGTTGCATGTCTATAGCCATTCCCAGGTACTAAAGCTGCAGAGATTTGGGGGCCTTTTTACAAAGTTATGGTTAGACTGGTTAGAGATTAAGCTGAACCATAGGTCTGCTAAAATATGATTGGTAAAGGCTTACTGGGGTTTTCCTTATCTGGTATCCCAGAAAAAAGGTATTTTGATGGCTTTAAATGACGTAGAAAATTCTGGCCAGCACAAATCCAGAGCTGCCCCTTTCTTCCAACTGCCTACCCATGCTGTTCTCTCCAGAGGCAATGTCTAGGTGACCCCTTAGGTTCTCCTTCACCTTCTGAAGCTTCTATAGCATCCCAGGGCCCACTGGGAAACACCTTCTGAGTACCTGCCATCAGCTGTGTCCCAAGGGACAGGAAGACACCAAGAGACAGGTAAGTATCTGCCCTGGCTGCCTCACATCCTATGCCACCCAAGATATTTAGGGTAGTCAAGAGTGTTGACTCAGTCTCTCTAGGAGTAAAGACAGGCTGATTGGCCTGCTTAGGGAAGACTCATAGATAGTAACTACCCCTCAGGTCCGGGCTGCCCTTCCTCTCTGCTCTGATCCCTCTAGATCTAGAAACCTGGTCTTCTCTCCTGGTGCCAGCTACTGAGCTTCTTAGACTACCCTGTGGTTGGACCTGGGGCCTGACTCTGGGTTTCCTTCAGGAGTTTTCTTCTTGGAATCACTCTCATCTCTTTAACCCACAGCCAGTCCCTTCATGAGCTTTCATCTACTTGGGACAGCGGCCCTGGATTTGGAGATTTTCTATTGTATATGAAGTACTGGGGCAGTCTGGTCATTCCACGGGTTGCTTTGCCCAGTGTGAAGAGTCCTGAAAATACTTGATGTGCTAGGCTCCATTTGATAAACCCTGTAACCTGATGGGTATCTCCTCTACCAGGTCTGGCTGACCATTTTGGTTACAGGTGGCTTGTCTACTCTCTGTGTGGGCCTGAGATATTTTAAATAGTGCTTGAAGCTTCAGAGAGAAGTCATTTCCCATCTGTTTAATCAAATTCTACTTGAATTTCCAAATTTAGTGGAAAACATTTAGTTTTCACCAATAAGTATGATGTAAGTTTTTTAAAGTTCCCTTTGAAAGATTGGGGAAATTTTCTTCTATTACTCATTTGCTGAGAATTTTTGTGATGAAAAGATACTGAATGTTGTCAAATGCTTTTTCTGTATCTATATGATCTGAAAAAGGTCATATGATTTTCTCTATTCTCTTTATCTGATAAGTTTGGTCACATATTTTACATTAATTTTTTCAAAGATTTTATTTATTTGAGCGTGAGAACGTGCATAAACAGAGGGTAGGAGCAGGGGGAGAGGGACAAGCAGACTCCCCTCTGAGCACAGAGCTCAATGAAAGACTTGATTCCAGAACCCCGAGACCATGACCTGAGCTGAAGTCAGAAGCTTAACTGACTGATCTACCAGGAACCCCATACATTGATTATTTTTTAATCAATTTGATTTTCCAGTACTTTGTTGGATATTTTTGTGTCTGTATTTATGAGGGGTGTTGATCATAATTTTCTCTTTTGTAATGACATTGTGTTGTTTTGGTATTGGGTTGTGGCTTCAGAATATATGTTGGGTAGTGATACCTCTTCCTCCATGATCTGAAAGTCTTTGTGTAAGCCTGGTAGTATTTTTCCCTTAAACGCTTTATAGCAGTGACACCATTTTGGTCTGGAGGTTTCTTCATTGGACTATTGTTAGTTAGTTGCTCACTAGATTTCTTTGACAGATAGTGCTGTTAAGGGTTTCTATTTCTTTATCTGTCAATTTTGGTTCATTTTGTCTTTCAAGGAGTTTATAAATCTTATTTAAGTTTTAAAATTTATTGTCATAAGTGTTCATAATACTCCCCTGTTTTCTCTTTAATATCTTTGGGATCTCTGTAATGTCTCTCTTTCTTAATTCTGATGTAATAATTTGTATCTCTTTGTCTCTTTTTCTTGGTCAGTTTTTCTAGAGGTTTATCAACTTTACTGATACTTTTGAAGAACTGAAACAATAAATATTTTTATTTCATTTATTTTCTCTATTGTTTATCCATATTCTATTGGATTGATTTTTACTCAATTTTAGTATTTCCTGTCTTTTGCTTGTTTGGGGCTTAATTTCTCTTCTTTCCTTAATTAATTAATTAATTAATTAATTTATTTCTTCTTTCCCTAATTTATTAAGGTAGAATTACAGACTGATTTAAAACTTTTCTTCTTTTTTTATTATATTCATTTAAAGGTATAAATTTATATTAAATACTTCTTTTGCTATGTCCTACAAATGTGAATATATTATATTTCCATTATCATTCAGTTCAAAATACTTTATAATTTACATATAATTTGTTTTTTGACTTGTGGATTATTTAAAAATCTTTGGCTTGGGGTGCCTGGGTGGCTCAATGGGTTAAAGCCTCTGCCTTCGGCTCAGGTCATGATCTCAGGGTCCTGGGATTGAGCCCCCCATCAGGCTCTCTGCTCAGCGGGGAGCCTGCTTCCCCCTCTCTCTCTGCCTGCCTCTCTGTCTACTTGTGATCTCTCTGTCAAATAAATAAAATCTTAAAAAAAATCTTTGGCTTGCTTTCTGTTTGGGACTTTGAGATCTCTCTTTTTAATTTATTTCAGCTGTGGTCACAGAACAGACTCTGTTCTCTTTTAGTCCTTTGAGATTTATTGGCACTTTGTTTAATAATAGACCTTGCTATTTTTTAAAAGATTACAGATGATTCTTATTTATGATAAGGGTTGAGAACCACTGGGCTAGGTCATTTTGAGGGGTTTTCCTTCATAATCTAGGATTCCCTGCTTTCTTTTGTTAGAAAGAGGTTTTTAAATAATGATTTTTCAGGCTGAGAAATGGTTTGAGAAACCTGACTCAATGGCAGGTAAGCTTTGCCCCTTTGATACCTGTTTTGCCAGGATCCTACCAACAGTGCATCGGCTTTCCCTCAGAGGAGGCGTGAAGTCATTTGTTCCATGCTTACATGACAGGCTGTAGTTATCTTGATTCATATCCTTTTCCATGCTGACTTATTTATAAGATGTGTTCAAACAGGAGGCAGAAAGAGGCCTCACTAATAGCTTTTCTACATTGCAGATATGTGACTTGTGCTTTTAATAAAAGAGGAGCACTTAATGAGCTTGATTCATTTAGCAGCCTCACAGGGTGACAGATCATCTGCAGAATATATTAATTGGGTGTATCGAAGAGTGAAGGAATGAATACCAATGTTATTAAAGACCTTGTGTCAAAATGACTTCCACTGCCAAGTCATAAAAGTATGGCATTGGAGGGAGATGATATGTATATATATCAAATCCATTTCAGGTGCTTGTAATGTGCATTTCCTCTTTGCCTGCATTATTTTGAAGTTAACTCTGCCGAACCATCTATTTCAACAGGAAAGCCATCGACAGCCCCAGTGTAGCTCTTTTTTGACAGAGAATGCGGGGAGAAAAATCTCACCAGAGTTCCTAAATTAGTGTGGGGCGACCTCTTAGGTCCTATTCAGTGGGAGGCTGTAATTCCTAAAATGATCCATGAGTTCTTTTCACGGTTCTGCTTTGTTTGTGCATAATTCTCAATAGTTGAGCTTTTCGTCTTTCACTTACTTGACCAGATTCTCCAATTAACCCATTTCATTACCGGCTTTGGGGCCTACAGTTACAAGCTACAGAAGGTAGAAAAGTTGATAGCTAACAGATTTGTTGGTTGAAAGAAACTGTTTTTCTTTTCTTTTCTTGTTCTAGGTACAGTTTAACATTTTTCTTTTTAATTTGGACACAGACACTGCAAAGTAGATATTATGATATATACTTTTACAGATAAGGAAACCAAGGCTTAAAAAAATTAAAGATCATACTGCAAAGTTTATCTGATGCTAAGGTCTGTATTTTTCCCACATTGCTCTTAAAATAATACATATGACTCTCAGGAACTTTTAGTCCTTTAGTGGCCATGAAGTACTATTCACCTGAATATTCTCTCTAGTAGTCTTTACACTTTGTACCACTCTGAATTTTAAGTTCTAGGGTGGGGACTGCTTCCAGAGAAAATATTGTCTCAAGTTCCATTCTCTCTAGGTATTAACTGGACTGTTACCTAATAATTTCATTTGAGTTGAGATTTTAATGGCTGCTTTTCAGATGCACAATAATACACAATGACAGAGAATTCATAAAGATTGAGAGGTAATGAAGATGCACACAAATACATAATATATATAAGATATAATATAGAATATATGTTTTGTTACTATTAAGTTATGTGTATTTTATATATGTGTTTATATATGTTATTTTTTATATATGTTTATATATGTCATGTATCATATATATTATGTTGATATATACAAATGATGAGAGAAGGATTTATATAATCTGATAAGCAATTCTTAGAGGGAGAAACACAATTCTTAAAAATTGAATTTTTAATAATTTTTATTTTATCTGGGGCAAATTGTAAATGGTTTGTTCTAGAAATGTCTGTTGATCAGGAATGGTAGAAATAGTAGAAATATCTCTGTTGATTCAGGGATGATATTTCAAATAAAGAATGGTGTCTCTATTTAGTCTCAAATAAAACACAGTGAAAACCAAAAAAAAAAAAAAAAAAGATTTTAGTGACTGAAAATTGTTTAATGGGTTATATTCCTTGATAACATTTTCAGGAAGACAGAGAATTTCAGTAACTCCAAATAAAGTTAGTAATGTAGAAACGTCAGATGACCAGATAAGGCTTGCAAGGGATATATATTTGGACAAACATAGTCTTGGGCACAAGAAACTTGGAAATGCCCACATTATGGGCAGACTGAGGAGAGCAAATCAAGCCCAGATAGGCCAGGGCCTGGGGACCAGAACAGAGTTGCAGCTGCATGGAATAAAGTATGGTTCAGGCTCAAGGCTACTTGAGATCATAAAATCTGATGAGGAGAAGTGTATTTCAGGGCAAGAATGACTGTACCATGTCACATGATGGAGACATTAGTGCTTCCCTATAGCAGAAAATAGTTTCAAGTCATCAGACAGGCCAGTGGAACTTGTTTCCAGTCTCCAAGACATTGGGGCTGAAACTGAGCCTGATAATCCTTCCTGTGATGGTCAAGAGTGGCCAGGAGGGAAGGTGGGGTACAGGTCAGCCATGACAACCCCACAGTGGATTGATTCATAAATCCAGATCACCTTCCTCCTGGATACAGAAACTGGCCACTAAACTAGGCTGCTCCCTAGCTCCTCAGCATGCATTCCACATGCCTAAATGAATAGGAGATGAAGATGAATCCTCATGTCTCACATAACCCCTTAAATTTTGTGTGCAACTACCCCAGGTGAGTACTTCAGTTTCTCCTGTTGGTTTCTGCTTGTTTACTGCTTCTAAATTGTTTATTTTTTTGGACAGATTTGGGTAGTGACTGATGTGTTTATTGTTCTCTACAATGATTTCTCATGTAATTTTTCTAAGTACAAGGATTTTTCAGAATAGCCCTTATTTCTTTTATATATGGTAATAAATGGGTGCTTAAAAATGGTTTTTGAATAATAGGTCATCTTCCTTCAGAGTGGGACATCTGATATTGGTCATATATATATATGTTTATATATGGGTAATAATATTGGATAATATTGGAGGGAGTCTGCCATAGTAGTGCCTATAAACAGTTTCTTGTGATCATCTACACCGTCTCATGTGGTTGAGGTATGTTTTGAGGTATCACCTTGCTCTAGGACAGTGGTCTTCATGTTTAGTTTGAGTGCAATTACCTCGAGATGTTAAGACTCACATTTCTAGCCCCAAACCCAGGGCTTCTGGTTCAGTTTCTGGGGTAGGACATATCTAATAAATTCCCCAGAGGTGTTGATACTGCTGGTTAGGGGACCACACTTTTAAGAACCGCTGTTTTAGGGAGTAAACTCAGCATATGAGATAATAGGAACTTGAGGCTGGCTAGCAAGTGATTTAAAAACAGACATGGAACTTCTTGGGTTCCTCTTTTCAGAAGTTATGTATTCATTACTAGGTTCTTATAATTAAGGTATGTAATTATTGTTCCATATGAGATAGATGGCTTGCCCTTTAGTAAATGGTAAGGATGGATGATTAATTGTTATTTAATTCTGAAATATGTAATTCTCTTAAGATCCTGCCCCACTCTTCACTAACCTACATTTAGGACAATCTCTTCTAGATGCAGGTAATCACAAATAATATATGACCAATATTAATGAAAGATGTGACTATAATTTAGGATGGGCAGTAGTGCATCCAACCAGAAGTAATTATCTCTATTAATTACTCTGAGTAGTGTCAGCTGGGGTAGAGGAGTACAACTACAAAGAGCACCCCCGGATTCCCTCTAGGCTCTTTGCTTCCCTGTCACCACTTACCCATTTGTGTCAGTTTGCTTGGTAGCTATAACAAAATATTAAGGAGTGGGTGGCTTAGACAACATTTATTTCTCACAGTTCAGGAGGCTGGGAAGTCCAAGACAAAGTGTGGCAAAGCAGGTTTCATTCTAAATCTTCTTTTCTTGGGGTGCCTGGGTAGCTCAGTTGTTAAGCGTCTGCCTTCGGCTCAGGTCATGATCCCGGGGTCCTGGGATCAAGCCCCACATTGGGCTCCCTGCTCCATGGGGAGCCTGCTTCTCCCTCTCTCACTGTCCCTGTTTGTGTTCCAGCTCTTGCTGTGTCTTTTTCTATCAAATAAATAAACGAAATCTTAAAAAAAATAAATCCTCTTTTCTTGACTTATAGGTGCCACTTTCCAATTGTGTGCTTACATGGCAAAGAGACAGAGATTGGACTCTACGGTGTCTCTTCAGAAGATACAAATTCCATCATGAGTTGCCACCATTGCTTATCTTCTTCTTCTTTATTTTTTTTTAAGGTTTTATTTGTTTATTTGACAGAGAGAGAGATCTTCTAAAAGACCCATATCCAAGCACCATCACACTGGAAACCAGGGCCGCAACATAAGGATTGGGGGGTAGGGCACAATCATTTGTTCCATGGCATTGACTGACCTGAATTATTACCAACATCAAAGGATCATGCATTTGGACTAGGTGGGGAAAATGTTTCCCTAAGTTAATGTAAAGTCCAAGTTATAGAAATTTTGAGGAATACAATTCAATATGCAATAACAAATGTTACATCAATCCAGGAAATACATCAGGTGGATTGAAGCACGTCAGTGTGCTTACCAATAGCTTCAAAATCACCAAAATCACCTTTTTAAATAGTTGAAACATTTTTCACTCATCTCAGTTATGTTATTGATCTGTTTATTGTCTCTGGTCATTCCTAGATGTAATTATTACTTACTCCCAAACCATAAAGTCAGAAAAATTATATTTTATTGGTTTCTTATATTTCTAACTTCTGAGTTTATTCCCTCTTCCAGGACATTTAACTTTGCCTTCATGCTATAGATTTTAAATATCAAATAACAAAATAAAAATGAGATAGTGGATGATGAAATGTTTTGTGGCCTCTCAAGTCAAGACGACACATAAGTGCTTGTTAGTAGTTGGCCAGGGAATAATTCAAAATTTGACTTTGGCCTTGAAGTTCCATTTGGTTTCAGCCTGGTTATTTTAAGCCTTATGTACTTTGTGACAAGTTCTCGTACGATGAGGACTTATTATACATTTCTGGGACTTTTCCAAAATGATACTTAGCCTTGAATTTAAATACGCTATTGATAAAAGCAGTTGCAAAAGCTCGTAAGTGTTAGTGTTTAAGCACTAGATCTGCTCTTGTCTACTGGAAAAATTATACTCTAAGTCGGTTGTTTGGGGGGCATTTCTAGTAGTCCTTCATATGTGAACATAATATGTGCAAAAGTTTCTTTTCTTCTTTTCCCCAAGTCTTGTTATGTGGAAAGCATAAACAGATATGATTATCTTTGATTATGTGACATAGGGCATCATGTTTCTAATATTGTGATTCTCAGAGAAATGCAGGTTCAAAATAGGACAGGGGAGGGAATCTATTATTTATTGAAAAGTTATTATTTGACCATTAGTGTACTGGGCTCATTCACTTACTCTCTTTCATGTAATTCTTTCATTAACCTTGTGAGACAAGAACCATTACTCCAGTTTTTATGGATAAGAAAATTGAGGTTCAGAGAAATTAGTAAATTATCCTAATTTATACCACAGATAAGTAGCCAGATGTTTTTGAATTAAAAGCTGGAGACCTTTCTACTGCATAGTGGTTCTCACACATGGTTGTACATTACAAATATCTGGGGAGTCTTTACAAAAAAATGGCTAGTGCCAGGCTCCACCCACAGCAAATTGGATTTGGCTTCAAAGTAGGAGCCACTGGCACTTGGCTTTGGGGTAGAGCACATTTTAATACAATGCCTCATGTCTGAGTGGGTCTAATGAGGATGTGGTCGAGATCCACTGCCCTCCACTCTACTACTTCTGGAAGAATAGTATTATTGAATGTTATTAGTGGGTGAGAATTTCAAAATAAAGTATTTTTTTAGAAATTTGAAAATGGGCTTGTGACAAGGATATGATTATATATGATATGATGTGATATGATATGATATGATATGATTATCTCCTTATCACCTGATAGTTATCTGGTATCCAGTTACTATTCCAAAACTGCGCTATAGCATTCTACACAGCAGGTCAGAGACGACAAAGATGGAACCACTCCTTGTTGAAACAATTGTGGAAAGCAGGTCACATGAAAGACACTTGTACTCAGAGTCTCCATTATGAAGTGAAAATTCAATGTTCATGTTTTAGACAAAATTAACTGGAACACACATATGGATTACAAAAGATTTTCATATGGCTATTCTGAAGATAAATTAAATGTTCGTGAATGGGCATTGTAAACTACAAGACACTCTGAAGACAAATATAAGATACACTAAATATTAATTTTATAAATCACAAAATATTAGTGAAAATAACAACAAAAATAAGTCCCCCCATTTACTGAGTTGCCTCAATCCTCCCATTACTATTGTTTTTTTAAAAAAAGGAATCAAGCACTTAGGAAGGCAGTATTATTGAATCTGTGAAGGAGAAAACGAGGAAGTGCAAGGACACTGTTCCTGTCAAAGCCTGTCAGTCAATACTTGCAGAGTTGTGTAAGTGTTCCAGATCCAACTTAAAATGAGGGTATTGCAGTGAGCAATCTTAAGAAGGCAACCTTTAACATTAACAATTTTTGTTGTATTTCAGACATGGAAAGAAAATTATTTTAATCAACTAATTATCAAATCAACTAAACAACGCAAGAACACCAGATAATTGAGGCCAAAGAAAAAGCAAACTATCAAAGCAGAAATCTGGAAAATAAGGGCAAATAATGCTACTTTATTTTATTTATTTTTTTTTTTAAGGTTTTATTTATTTATTTGACAGAGAGAGCGATCACAAGTAGGCAGAGAGGCAGGCAGAGAGAGAAGGGGAAGCAGGCTCCCCGCCGAGCAGAGCCCGATGCAGGGCTAGATCCCATGACCCTGAGATCATGACCGGAGCCAAAGGCAGAGGCTTTAACTCACTGAGCCACCCAAGTGCCCCATAATGCTAATTTATTAGAATTAGCTCACTTTTTACTTTAGTTATGTAGGTAGTAAAGTCCTAGACTTAAATATCATTAAAATGAGATATTCAAGAGCAACAAAGAGATCCCATAAGCTGACTAAAGCAGTGAGCATGATATATGGCTTTAAAGGATGAAATGAAGCCAGGTAAAGGTCAAAATAGAAATGGAAGAAAATAATCTTATTAAATGGAGTTTGGAGCTCCCATCTGATTCAGCAGTAAATCAAAACATTCCCTCTCCCAGTGATAATTATTCTCCTCACACTCCCCTTCCCCCCACTCTGGCTGCTTAATCCAGAGAAGAAAGAATTGAGGGTAAAACTATGGATCTCAGGCTGAATATGCTGATATCATAATGTGTTTAAGATCGGAGTATAAGGGAAGATTTTTAAATTAAATTTACAAAACAGTTCAGATTATTTTAGATAATCCCCAATACCTTCTCCCCGCCCCAAAATTCTCTGAAATAAAACTCTATTCATTGTTGCCTTCAGAGAAGCAGTCCATATGGTCATCTTTTCAACCAATAGACTCAAAGCCTTTTATCGCCACAGGCACTCACGGGGAGTTTGCCTCTCTGATGACTGGAGTATACTCAAACAAAACAAAACAAAATAAAAAAAGCTTCCTGTCTTGGTACTTGCAAGAGATGTTTGCATTTTAGAAAGTTTTGCAATCAGAGTGCAAGGCTGGCAAGCACCTTGCAAGCTGGAGAACAGTTATAGGAGGTGGTAACAAGGTACAAAGCAAAGCAGCTGTGTAATGAGCTGGCAGCACCCTGCTGTCAGAGAAAACCTCATTTCAGGGAGCACCAGCCCTCACAGCAGAGTTTATTGCAGTCATCATCATCTGTGATTTGGTTTGGAACGATCAGAAAGGAAGAAAAAAAAAAAGAATCCTCACAAAAGTTTTCAAAAATCTGGTGGTTGAGAATTACACTAGCAAGTGTTCTTGGGGGCAAATGGGTCAGAAATCAAAATGATATGTGTGTTTCTTGATAACACAAACCATGATCATCTTTCACTGCAGATCTAAGGTAAACATGTTGAAAGCTTTTTCTTGTGCAGGGAAAGGAAACAACTCTAAGGTTATAGGCATATTTCTTTTTGAAATAGTGTTGAGCAAGCAAAGTTGTTTGAAGGAGAGACAATTCTGAGGGTAACATTGGAGGGGAGAGAACTGGAAACTTCTCAGCAACTTCTTAGGACACAATGGGATGTCCTGAATATGGAGACTCTATGGGGTTGGGGCATAACCAATTGTAGTCTGGACTAGAAGAATGAGGGGGGTCAGAGATTTCTGGTCTGGAGTCTGGGATCTGACTCCAGCCAAGTTGCTTACCTCCTGTTAAATCTCATTTCTCTCATTTAAAAAACAAGGATAATAATATCTAATTTATCAGAGGGTTGTAAAGAATAGGTAACACAGAAAAGGGTTTAACCTAGTGCCAGAAACACAGAAAGCCTGCACAACATTATAAATTATGAAAATTACAGAAAGGAGTGCTTCTAGATTACCTGGGGATGGTGGACTCTCCTGGAGGGACCTGAACTCCTAGAATTGCCCACCAACTCTGTAGCCTCAGACTCTGCTGTCTTGTACCCTTTACCTGAATCCCCCTCATTCACACATCATTAACTAGATCACTGCTTCTCAAGTCAATGGTGGGGAAAAGACCAAACCTCCAATTCATGGCACACAAATACTTTTTATAAAGTATAATAAAAAAACATTATTAGAAAATAACAAATAAAAAAGACAAAATGTAAGCCTGCTGACCACATGCTTGGATGTCACGGTAATGTAAATTGCTATAAGAGCTTCTCAGTGCCTACTCTCAAGTTTGTACTTATCTTGCCTTGACAATGACAGTGACTGGCACCAATGAGTAGTCCCTGTTTTGAGGGTCACTGGCATAACTACCCCATAACCCCTATTTCTTCTTTAGGTCTCAACTGAGATGTTCTTTCCTTGGAAAGCTTTCTTCGATCTCCACAGGATTGGACTAGTTTAACTTCTGTGTGCTTTTTTTGCCCCCTGTGCTTCTCCCAAGCTTACAGAAATTTCCACTGCTACCAAAATCTGGTGCACAGTGGATGCTCAATAATAAATACTGAAACGACATATTTTTCTCAAGTAAGGAGAGAATTGAGGTGCCCATTGTTCAACTCCATGATTACCTGAACTTGGGATAGGATCATTCCTGGCATTAATTAGATTCATCACCGCTTTGCAAAAATTGCTTCTTTTGTAAGAAAATGAAATTAATAAACTACAGTATTTTTAGACCCTGTGCAAGTCTCAGTGATAGAACTTACTCATGAAGTGAATTTTATTCATGAGCTTCAGAAAAGAAATTGGAGATTTAATTTGTATCTCTTCCTTAAAGGTGGATGTATAAATCTTTATTTATTTATTTATTTATTTATTTCCAAATCTCAAGTTTTTATTATTTTTTCCCCAAAAATGTTTATTTTATTTTTTCAGTGTTACAAGATTTATTGTTCATGCACTACACCCAGTGCTCCATTCAATACGTGCCCTCCTCAATACCCACCACCAGGCTCGCCCAGCCCCCCACCCCCACCCCTCCTAAACCCTCAGTTTGTTGCTCAGAGTCCACAGGCTCTCATGGTTCATCTCTTTTTTTTTTT
>CM053610.1:42913997-42929861 GCA_028646535.1 Procyon lotor
ATAAATCTTTAGGAGTTTCTCCTATCTTTAAAATATATTGCTTTAGAAGATTTGTCTTTGACAAGTCATGATTCTGATGACTCACAGAAGACTTACTAAGAGTGTAAACTGATGTATGCAATAGTTTCTCCAAAATTAGCAAGGGGTAAGGAAGAACCAGTGACTGCCTCATCAAAAGAGTAGATAAGGTTTTATTTATTTATTTATTTATTTATTTATTTATTTATTTATTTATTTAAGAGTAGATAAGGCTTTAATCAGAACTTCCTTTTTTTCCCCTTTAGGCATAAAGGGGAAATGTGAAAGTATGGTTTCTATTTTACAAATGGAGTTTTTACATGTCATCATGGAGAGAAGAAAATTCTGATTCTCATTTAGTAAGAATATGACATTTGTTCGGATGGTCAAAGGAAAATACTGTTGTTCATTTGAAAGATGACCAAATTGATTTGCTTCCCACGGGGGGAGGATCAGTTATTCCTTAGCAATTGAGACTAAATAAATGTGCAAGATGCAGAGTGCAGTGTTATTTGGCTTTGCCCTGTGGAGAAAAATGGCTTTCCTCTTCTTTGGAGACTGACCTCAGCTTCTCATCTGGGACATGTATCCAAATTGGCCACATGAGCCTTTTGTCACTTCCCAAAAATCCTATTAGCAGCAGGGAAGAGAGAACTAAGACTGTCTTCATGATGTCAAACATCTTGGGATAAAGCAAGAAGTTCATATTACCAATGGGAAATCTGTCCACAGTCTAAGCACATAGATCCAGTGAGGTAGACACTTGTAGGGCTATGGAATCAAAACCAGGCATCTGGACCCCAAATGTGCACCATGCATGATCAGTGGATTGAACACATAACTTTTCTTGGCCATATGTAGGGCTATTTATAATACTTATAAATGAGTGTGGATTGTTACACTTAATCAATTCAACATTTAAAAAAGAACTTTGAATACATCTCATATTTTTTCATCATTATGTTTTTCCTCAATCAACAGATAATAAAAGTACCATGGCTATTGTCATGTGTGGATCTGAAAAACGTTTAAAGTAAGGAGGGCTCCTGAGTCTCTGTAAAGATTGGAAACTGTGAGGTATGCCACCTTGGTTTCTCACTTCACATCTGCACAGGCATGTGTAGGGCAGGGAGCTTCCTGAGGCTCAAAGGAGGATCTGGTTTCTTCTGCGTAACAGAGAAAGCAGGTTGAGGACAAAACCTGGAAGGAAACTTCAGGGAAGAAGAATCTCAGTGTATAGTGCAGTAACCCTGGTTCTGCCTTAATAGAGGTCCTTATGTTCACAAACATTTCTCACACCTGATCCTCAATGCTCTATGCTCCTAAAATGAAGAGAGCTTGCCTTTCACTATGGAGAATTCTGGTTTTAAAATGAAACCAGATTGGCTTAATGCCATTTGGAAGTAACACATCTCTTGTCTTCTCTTCTTGAAGAAACATCCTGATCAGGGGAAAAGTTGGTAAGGTATGAAGTACAGGGAGTCTGAAACATGAAGAGAGCACCATGGAAAGAAGGAAAGTTACAGGAAGGGAGAAAAGTCATTTGCATATGAGGTTTGATTATTCTGTGTCAACATAGAATGGAGCTGAAGAGGCAGGAGCTTGTCTTTAGGATGTCACCATTGAGGAAATTAATAAAGGAGAACTCAACTAAAGTGGATTCCTGATGCTGGAAGGGGAGACTGGAACAGATAACCCTGCTATTCAATATCAATTATTATAGGTACAATTGTCAATTGCAGACCTAATAGAAGAATCCTCGATGGGAAAGAATCATCAATTAGAAGCCCCAGCAGGGAGAGGTGTACGTTGTATCTCTTACAAAAAGTGGACTCTCCTTATAGCCTAGTCCATGAGAAACTGTCATCACCCTGAAGTCTTGCTTTTTCCCAATGAACTTTCGCTCGAAAGAACTCCTCCCAATTTCCTCCTTCTCTATAAAATAACATTCCTCTCCTAACCTTGGACTTGTCTATGGTTTTGCCATAGCTTGCTTATCTTCAATTCCAATTCTCAAATAAACACATATTTTTTGGTAAAAGAGGTCACTTTTTTATTTTTTTAGGTGAACACCCCCCAGCAGAACAGAAAAGTGAGGGGTGGTGTAAAGTAAAGGCAGGCATTCAGCCACGCAGGGGAAGCTTGATTGCCAAAACATGAATGTTTGAGGCAGTGGTTGGCTCTGGAGCTCCGATGTGGCCATAACACTTAACACAGAAGTAGAGAGGCATGAAGATATGTGAAATTAGGGAGTCCTGTGGGCTTCAGATCATCATCCAGGAAATCTGTTTTTGGAGATCAATGGTATTTTTCACCAAGTATCCTCTTAAGGACTGGGCTCCAAACACCATGAGGGATGGATACAAGACTACAGTATCACAGAAATGACAACCAAGTGATGTCACAGATCTGAGTTGTTACCAGTGGGACATGCAGCAAAAAAGACCCTTTAGAGACTATTATGGGAACCCATATTACTCAATACTGCAGTATTAAGGTCTGGGTCAAAGATCAGAACTAAGCCTTGGAGGGATACTGATAGAAGTGTGTGGGATGTAGACAGATACAGTTTAAATATAGTCAGATACTTCCCAACCTTCATCTGAGTATGTTTACAATGCTCACTCCACCTTAGGAAAATTAACTAAGGAGGACTTTAGGTAGAGAGGTTGGTAGTGGTGTCTTCAAAAGAGGGAAGTCCTCTGAACCTCCACCCAACCTAAGTGGAGATGACTACATGTGGTTTGCATCCTTCAGTATCCTTAACCTAGAAAAATGGAGCCAGCATGTGTCCCTCTACAACTTGTAGGAGTTTTGCAATGAATCTAGGGAACAATATCACAACTGCACATAAAATGTTTCTTTGCTTTCCTTGGTGCGTAATGGGTCTCAGAAAGTTCATGGGAAGGAGGGCACAGTCAGATCATACTAGGATTCAGGCATTCCTGGTTCTCTTCAACAAGATGTCATCTCCAGACTGCCTCTGATTACCATCTCAACTGTAAAATTTACTATAGATGAAGGATGAGGGGAGCAGGATCATCTGCAGCATTTCCTGGCATGAGAGAAAAAGAAGTGAGAGGGGCAGACAGCGGGACAGATCTTGTTTCTCTCCAGTGTTTGGAGTGGCCCCAAGGGGAGAGCTTCATCCATCCTGGCAGAATAAAAAGCATAAGAAGTAGAAAGAGAAGTAGAAGAGGATTAATTATGCTTTCAAGGTTAAACCCTAGAACACTGAGATTGAAAACTGACCGTAACGTGTCACTCTTCCTCCTTCCTGTGGGTGGATTCCTTCTGATAGGTAGGGCAGGGTAACAAATATGGAAGATTGGAGTTGCATGGGGCAGAGACCTTGCCAATCTTGTTCAGTTGTTCAATCACAAGAGCCAAACCCAAATTCTGACACATGGGAGGCACATAATGAGTATTTGGTTACATTTTGAATGAATGATCTTTTTCTTCTAAAGGCTGACAGGAACCTGTGTAGACACATTTACTTACTTGAGTTTTACCAAAATGGCTTTCCTTCCACCCTTACTGACTCCTTCCATTACCAGTGTAAGGTTATCGTTTGTAGTAGACCCAGTAAAAAAGCATAGCTTAAGATCATTATCTGTCTCTGGAGAGATTCTAAAAGGAGCCAATGAAAAATATTCTCCCCTTTTATACAGAAGCAGATCTGTTGCTTCACTTTCTCAGGAAGCTAACAGACATCAAAACCTATGTCATACTTGTCTTTTCCATACGAGATGTGTTTGTACAATAATGCCTGCAGGCACATGTTGAAAACATTTTCATTGTATGATATGAAATGCACCTTATATTCATCATTCTGTTTCTGTGTGTGAGGAATGAACGAGACTCACGTCGTGTACCTTACAGAGCTCTAGGATGAATGGAGTCATCTCTGGCACGAGTCACAGAGGCTCTGTCACTGTTCATTTACTAGAGATTGCTTCCTCTTTACTTTCTTCTCATTTATTTTTCTTGCTTTTCCTCTCATTTTCATGCTCTCCCTCTTCATTTTAATTTTTCTTTCTTCTTTATTTTCCTTTTAAATTTAGGTCTATTCTGGAATACCCCAACTTTTGCTCCCCACCTCCAAAAACACCCATGCAGAGTTCAGTCATAGAGGAGGATGCTCAGCTTTACATTTAGTATGCACCTGTTAAGGAAATCCTCTTTCCATGAAGGCATAGGAATTTTTCTCCATGAGGTTATGCTTACACAGAGTTATGTGTTTATTATCTGATTCTTACCACTGGACTTATAAGCTACACAAGAGCAATTTCTGGAACTGTGTCTAGTATGTACAGCCATGGAAAGAATATCTGTGGAATGAATAGATACTGAATGCCCACACAGATAGACATGGTGAGTTTTACAGCTTGATATAAACAGATGTGGTCTATCTGTATTTGTGCCATCTGTATAAAATGATCATCCAGCAGCTTTGCAAAGACTCCGTTGAATTTCAAGAAAGCAAATCCCTCACATTCCTTTCTTTGCCATCCCTAAGGGCTTGCTCAGATTTCTCCAAATCCACAATTCGTATTGTGCCAGGCGATGACTATTTATCTCTGTGATGAATACTTAATGCAAATGGCAAGCCATCCTCAGAGAGGCTGGCATCCATACCCACTGAGAAGGCCAGCGAGCAGTGTGTGAAGCACTGATGTCAAAGGCCATTAACACAAATGAAAATTAACATTTTTCATCAAGGTCTAATAGTGTGCCACCAAATAGGCCAACCACTGTGCCACCTGTTTATAGAAACACAGTGCTAATCAGTCAGTAAAATCCTGTAATATCTGTGCTTCTGCATATTTGCTTTTCAGTCTTTTGAGAGCATTAGATTAGTCTCAATTAGTAAAGCTAATGCATGCAGAAATATTGAACATTTTAATTTAATGGAAAACACCCTGCTGGGTGAGAAGTATAATTTCTATCTGAAGCTGTAGGCTCTAAGTTTTGAAAGGTTAATCACAGGTTTATTGCAATCCAAGATACTGATGTTGACTTTTTTTTTTTTGCATTTCTTACAAATCATTAAAAATCTTGATATTTATTTCTCCAGCGGTTAAGCTCTATCAAAAGGTAATGATCTAATGTGCGCATTTGAATTTTATCTTATCTCCTGTTGAAGCAACAAAAGGGAAGTAGCTGCATCTAGAGTGTTCTCTATCACGTAATAGTTTCCATACAAATAAAACAGTAAAATATAACCAAGCAACAATAATGAAATAGTTACTCCTTTTCCTCATGATAGCCTGTACATTCTTGGCTCTTTCATTGCTACTGTTAGCTTTGTTTTATTACTGTGCCTCAGGCCTTATTTCCAATGGGAGGCCTTGTATAATGGAATGCCAGTAGAATTCTAGATCCCTGTGATTTACATCTGGCTTTATTCTTGATAATAAAGAGAGAGAACTAGACACAGGTAATGAGAAAATACCTTCTATAGGGGCGCCTGGGTGGCTCAGTTGTTAAACGTCTGCCTTCGGCTCAGGTCATGATCCCAGAGTCCTGGCATCGAGCCCCACATCGGGCTCCTTGCTCTGCGGGAAGCCTGCTTCTCCCACTACCATTCTCTCTGCTTGTGTTCCCTCTCTCGCTGTGTTTCTCTCTGTCAAATAAATAAAATCTTAAAAAAAAAAAAAGAAAAGAAAATGCCTTCTATATGTGGAGTATTGGAGGAGTTTAGATTTTTTTTGCCATAACTAACCTTCCTGGAGCTGGTGATGGACAATTTCTAACCTTGTGACAGTGAAAGGTAGACAGGTGGGATGTAGGAGGTAGAAATGCATAAAAAGCATAAAACCATCAAAAGATAGTGCCCCAGTAGTCATATATAAGATAAATTAAATGTCATAAAATGAAAGTAATCATTTATCATCTCCCATATGATTGTGAAGTTCACAATGACATTTTGTTGTGTCTATGAAAAAAAGATATCAAATGAAAATAGGAGAAAGGTCTGATGCTGGGGCTCAGGGGGAGTGAAGGATAGAGAGGAAAGGAACAGGACTGTGCCCTGTGGGAGTTCCTCATCTGAAAATAAGGAAGTCTGAATGTCTTGACACTGATCTCTGGTGGGCTTTGAACAATGGGGAGCAGCAGCAGGAAATAAAGGCAGGGAGAAGGGTGACCAGCAAGCCAACAGAAGAAACAACACTGAAATCCCTTCTGACACCATTCCTCAGAGGAACCACCCAGCTGTATGGTGGCCACTGGGTATATAGACCCCAACCCACTGCCTTTTGAGGATTGGACACACCCTTCAGTTGTGGAATTGACTTCCCTGTCATAGGTCTCCCATTAGAAACACTATTCTTACATTTAAAGGAATCTTTATTCATTGTCATACTACATCGATTCTGACGAAGGGATGCACTTTATGACAAAGAAAGTGTAACATGGGTTCCCAACCATAGAATTTACTGGTTCTTACAACCAAGGGGATTCATTGGTTCTTACCAAGTTCCTTGCTATGGTCTGAATGTCAGAGTTCCCTACCCCCAAAATTCATATGTTGAAACTATAATCCCCAACTGAAGAACTTAGGACAGAAAAACAGGAAGGGCTTGGTGGCTGCAGGTGTGGGATGGTGATGCCAAGGCTCTGATTTGGGTGCTTGCATGGGTGTTGGTGCCACAAAGTAGGAAAGAATACCCAGGAAGGTATGTTTGAGTAGGAGAAGTTACACGATGTCTTCTGCTTTTAATAGGAAGCATTTGAGATATCTATGGGAGTTATCAGTGGAAATGGAACTACCAAGGAGACATCTGGATTAAAAATAAGAATTTGAGGAATATTGTAGCATAGCTGGTTGTTAAAAACCAAAAAAGTGGATACAATGACCTAGTGAGGATATATACAAGGGAAAGGGCCAATGACAGAATCCTGTGTTTGACAGTGGGAGAGACAGGGACTCAAGCAAATATAGGATGGGCACAAAACTAGGAAGAGAGTCAGAAAACAGTGCTGTCCTGGAGTGCAATGGAGCAGTCCACTGTGAGAATTGGGTTGGGGTGCTACAAAATGAAATCCCTGAAAAAGACCAAGGAAGGCAAAGATTGGAAGTATGATGAGATCTGGTTGAGAGGAGTCATCAGTGGCCTTCCTACGAGGTATTTTCAGGGCATGACATTGCATGGCAGTTTCAGGCATGAAGAGTTAATGAAGCAGAGCCAGGATAAGCTAGCTCTTTGAGAGGCTTCAATGAGGAGGCAAGGAGAGAGCAGACTCCTATTCCCCCAAGCACCCCGAGACTCAGTGCCAGTTACCTCCACAAAGACCATGCATGGCACTAACCTCCCATTTCTGCTATCCTTGCACCCAAAATCCAGGCTGTATGACAGCATCATTTTATTGTTTCTAAAATAAGCAGGCAATTTTCCTGCTCCAAACCTTCACAAAGTACATTCATTACCTGGAGAAGACAGGTCAAGCTCTTCAGCTTCTCACTAGCTTAGATGCACTCCACTTCTCTAGATTTCTGGTAACTTCTCCCTTCTGTAAGCATATGAGGTCACCAAGAAGGTCTCCTTTCCATTCTCTGATCAGTTGGCACTCTTTTCCCTCTGCACCCACATTGTATCATTCCCTCCACTGGGCATTTCAAAGAACTTCCTGATAACCTGTCCCACATTACCTTCTCTTTCCTCTCTCCAGAGCTGAGAATGGCCCCACTCATAGCTGTTACTTAATCCCGTCCTTAAGGGGAATTTCCAGAGTATTGATTTAGAAGTGGAATGAGTCTACATCAAATCCACTTGGTTTTATAGTCTGTTCTGCTCTAATGAAATTCAAAAAACAACAGTGCTATGTGAAACTGCACAACAAATTCCACAGGATTTATGGAAATAATGGGATTAGGGACACAACACTGAAAACGTTCATCTCAAAAGGGTAGAAGGAAAAAAAGTAGGAATCTAATAAAAATAATAGCACCATTTTGTACATGTTCAGTTATCAAGAAAAACATAAAAACCACAATAAATATGGCATTATGCCTTGAAAAATTCCCAGGCCAAGGTAGATGGGAGTGTAGTTTTGTGAGTTGGAACAGGAGAGTGATGGGGTAGAAGAAGGGGGATGGGAGATTAGATGGAAAGTTGTAACACAATGTGGACACATGGTGAGCAGAGGGCATCTGAGGTGTGCATATGTATGCATTGTGTGTGTTCCAGTGTGACTCCTTTCAGCTGGGGCAGTTTTTCTATAAGCAAAACAAAACTTGTCTTGTGCTGGGTTCCCTGATATATCAATCATATTGGAAAAAACTTGTGTTTTTAAAACCTGAGTTACAGCAGAACTGACTGTAATTTTTCTCTCACTCCTGCCACCATCTTGGTTACTAAGGTTCTGCCCTATTCCTTGACACGTCCTCCAACTTACACATTTTTGATATACCATGTGACTGTCCTGATTAGCTATCCACTACCTGAACCTGCTGTGTGTTTCTTGAGCTTCTATTCTGTGCCTGGGGCCCTAACAATTCCCTCTGGGGCTTGTGATTCTCATTGCCCACCTGCTTGTCTGCTTGAGTCTGCAAATATCACCTCCACCCTTCCAGCTTGGTCTTTCTTGCTCTTTCTTGTTGGCTCTTCTTGTAGAGAGGACCATCTGTCTGGATAGAATGTGGTTCTCAATATTTGTTTCAAATTAGAATCAGGTGGGGTGCTTTGAAAAATCCCAGGGTTCACTTGGTATCTCAGACCAATTAATCAGGCTCTTTGGTGAAGAGGTTCAAGATCAGGATTTTTTTTAAAGGTATGGAATTTATTAACATCTAAAAACAAAGGAACAGCAAAGAGCTACTAAATATGGGATAGTTTCTTATTTATAAGTTTTAGTGCAGGAGGTGTTGCTTTTTAAAGATTTTATTTATTTATTGTCAGAGAGAGAGAGAGAGAACACACAGCAGGGAGACCATCAGGCCGAGGGAGAAGTAGGCTCCCTGCTGAGCAAGGAGCTGGATGCAAGGACTTGATCTCAGGACCCTGGGATCATAATCTGAGCCAAAGGCAGACATTCAACCTACTGAGCCACCCAGGTATCCTAGGAGGTATGTTTTAATCACCATTTCCAAATAATCAGAGGAGTGCATTTTTTTTTTTTTTCTAGAAACAGCAGTATTTCACTCTCTAGGTAGAAGTCTACGGAAAACATTGAGTGACTGCCCCACTTAGAAACAGATAAACAAATACCTTAAACAAATATATTAAAAAAAGAGTAACTGCTACTTGAACATGAATTGTCCCAAAATTATTCTTGTGCCTAATTCAGACAATTGCTTAGAAAATGTAGCCCCCCCCCACAAAAGCAATACATGAATAGGTTTTCATTCAAGTACATGCTCTCAAGTGAGTTTTATTCTTTATTTTTCAAGATTTATTTATTTATTTTGGAGAAAAGGAGAGCGTGCAAGGCCAGAAAGGAGGGGGAGAAGCAGGAGAGAGAGAAGCTCAAGCAGACTCCCTACTGAGCATAAAGCCTGAGGCAGGGCTCAATCCCAGGACTCTAATATGATCTGAGCCAAAATCATGTCCGATGCTCAACTGACTGAGCCAGGCACCCCAAGCACATGCTTTCAGGCAAATTTTAAGAGAAGAAAGGAATTAGGGTTTCTAGAGCGTTAGGACTCCACCTTCACCGTAGGTAGCAATCAGTTTATGATGAGGGTGAGGTGTGATACCAATCACATCCTTTCTGTGAACTGTCAGAGTTCTCTCCAGTTTGCCAGTGACTGTTCTAAGACAGGAGAGTGCAGTCTTCTCTTGCACAGAAGATCCATTTGCCATGGGGAGAGAGAGCACAGCAAACAAAATCCTCACCTTCTTTTAGCAGACCTGAAGCTTCTGACAGTCTGCCCTGCCTATTTGTGATAACCCCTGCATTTGATCTGTGGCACACCACCAGGTGCTCTGGGTTTTTAGGAAGCAGGACCACACTGTTGGCAGTGATATCTCTCCCTGAAGTCCTGCCCAGGGATTTAAAGATATTTGAACATTCTGTGGTCTTCATATTCCAGATCTCCACAGTGCCATCTGTGGATGCACCAATAATATAATGTCCATTTTTTTTTATATGTATAATGTCCATCTTGTCTAAAAGTTGCTTCATTGACAAAGGAGGAATGGTCACAAAATTCCTTCAGGTTTTTCCCAGATTTTAGACCATGAATTTTAATTGTCTGATCAAAAGAAGCACTAAGGATCTGAAGGCTCTCCTTAGAAAAGCTTAGACAGGGGACACCTTATCTGTGTGCCCTTACAAATCTCCTTAAACACTGTTCACTCTAAATCTTCCCTTATTGTGATCTGTCTTGGGCCCCAACTGGTAACACTTAGGCATCACTGCTGAAGCACATGCAAAGGACATCGTCACTCATCATCATAAAGTCATCCTGGGGCTGCTACTTAAGATCCTCCCCGAGTTTTCCAGTTGTAAAGTTCTAGAATGTTGGATTCCATGAATCCAACAATAGACCCAGTGACCAGATACTGACCATTTGGAGAAAATTGAGCGCACTCCACATATGATTTCTCACTAAACTTAATATGCCCGTTCAGTTGAGTAGGAAACTCTTCTTCCACATCTTTGACAGCTGCTTTTCCTCAGAACAAATCCATGGTCATTCCAGGAGCAAGCAGCCCTGTGCAGCGGCCACTTCAGTGCCTGTCCTAGCAATGCTGTGAGATGGGATGGAGGCACCACACTGACTTCCCCAGCTAAGGCCCGGGCAATGGCTGCTCTTAACTACTACATCTGGATATTCCTCATGAGAAACAAAATAAGACCTGGCCAAGAGGTTGTCCAAGTGAACAGACTGCTCTGGCAGTGTTTGTTTTAATATGATCATGTCTCAGGAGTGATCTGGCAGCTTCATGCAGCTGTATCCACTCCAAAACAACCCCTTCATAGAAGTTAATGAAGATTTTGTCTGGCAATTTCATAGACAGTATAGCCTGAAAACACTATCCCAGTGGCTACTATTAATGCCAGCCACTCTCAGTGCTGTCCATGGTATTCATAAACACAGTAGTCTCTTCCTATAAGGTAGCTAATGCCTGATGTAAACTGTTCTCCTTTAGATACTGCATGAGAAAGTGGATCACATAGGAGGAATTGGCTTACATCAACATAGTGCACAGAACTCGCCTCACTCTTCAAGGTCAGGATTTTTGGACACTCCTGCAGTGATTCTAACGTGCAATCCAGTTTGAAAACCATTGGATTAGAGTGATGTTGCTTAGACTTTTATGTACATAAGGGTCACCTAGCAATTATTAGGTCTGGGATGGGGCCCAACATTCTCTACTCTGACAATTTCCCAGGTTTTCTACTGGATCAAGGGCCACACTTTGAAAAACAAGGTCTATTAGGCAATCATGCAATATCATCCACCTTATGTATCCACAGGGTGCCATGTTTTATTTGCTTTAAAGAGTTTCTTACCTGGTACCTGCCTCAATAGAGGGCTGTGATTGGTCATCAGGCCCTAGCTTCTTCCCATGTGGTCGTCAAGTTAAAGTCATCTCCCACATATCTTGTCCTCTTTTGGTCTCAGCTGAGGTGTCAGGTTTCTCTGGCACTCAGAAACACTGCCCAGGGAGGTAAGCTAATTTTTGACAAACCAATAAGAGCATTAGAGCTGGAATGCCCTATTATTGTTGCTACAGAAAATCAGTGCCTTTTTCTCTTAGTTTCTGTAGCCATGACGGTCGTCATAGAATTTCCTTGTGCAGGTAAAGGGACTTTACCATTTTCTCTGGTTCTGGACACTAATCCAAGGTGAGCTCTTTCTGCCTTGGACAAAGGGCCGAGTTGAGCTTTGCTATTCAAGGGAAGTAGCTGGATCACAGCCTTTTCACACTCTGGCTGTCCCCACCTCTGTCTACAGACCTATCTTTTTTCTTTTCTTTTTTTTTTTTAAGATTTTATTTATTTATTTGACAGAGAGAGACCACAAATAGGCAGAGAAGCAGGCAGAAAGAGGGGGAAGCAGGCTCCCCGCCATGCAGAGAGCCCAATGCAGGGCTCGATCCCAGGACCTGAGCCAAAAGCAGAGGCTTTAACCCACTGAGCCACCCAGGCGCCCCCACAGACCTATCTTTTAAAAAAAATCCCTTACTGTTGGGGCCCCTGGGTGGCTCGGTCGGTTAAGCATCTGCCTTTGGCTCAGGTCATGATCCCAGGGTCCTAGGTTCTAGACCCACATTGGGCTCCCTGCTCAGTGGAGAGACTGCTTATGCCTGCTGCTCTGCCTATTTATGCTCTGTCTCTGTCAAGTAAATAAATAAAATCTTAAAAAAAATCCCTTAACTGGAGCAGCTCATGGCTAAAATCAGGGCACAGTCCCATACTGGCCAGGGCCTGCCTTGAATGAGGCTCAGAGCAGCAATTCTTTCACACTCTTATCATCACTGGGGAGCATCTTCTCCCAAAGTTAGGACAGGAGAAGTTTTCTCAATATCTCAGTCAGGTGGGTTCTTTTTTTTTTTTTTAAAGATTTTATTTATTTGACAGAGAGAAACACAGCGAGAGAGGGAACACAAGCAGAGGGAATGGCAGTGGGAGAAGCAGGCTCCCTGTTGCACAGAGAGCCCGATGCGGGGCTTGATCCCAGGACCCTGGGATCATGACCTGAGCCGAAGGCAGACACTTAATGACTGAGCCACCCAGGCGCCCCAGTTAGGTGGGTTCTTAAAAGCTCACCTGTGCTTCTGTATTCCACAAGCAAAGACTCTGGAAGCACACAGTTTTAATTCTACTCTGTTTTCTCCCTAGAAAAGATGTAAAAACTCAGTCCCACTGGCACCCTGTGTCTGCATTAGTGGGGATTGCTTAGGGACTCCAGGTAGAAGGTGAAAATCAATTGCAGCCTGCCTCATTTACTCCCAGAGTTTCAGCTCATGCTAGCAAGTGTTAATAGAGATTAAGGGAAAGAAACTATATCCTTATTGATTACCTGTGTACTACCTGAGATAGATTTTAGCCACACTGAAATTTATTAGGGTAGAGATGTTTAGATTTATATGGGAATTTCTGTAGGCAGTACTTACCTGTCTGTGCTAATAAGGGAGTGACTAGGCACCTAAACTTATGGAGAGAACTCTAAGCAATACCTCTAAGAACTCAGCTACTGTTGCCCTTCAAGTTAGAGCCTTGAAGGGTAGGAGTAGCCTGAGGTGGTTGGGGTATGCTCACCAAAGAGAAAAAGTAATAGGATGTCTGAGATTTGGTCAAAAGCAGTCTTGAACAGTAGCTGCCAGATGTCAAGTACCACATCTAAGGGAGCTTATTCAAGAGCCAGACCCAGAGCAAATGAGGCAGGACATGATCCTACAGAGACACTTGGGAGGTTCCTTGGGGTCAGGGAAAGCAGTAAGATGACCCCTCTCTCCCATAAGAGTATAGGGGTCTGGTAAAAACTGACAAGAACAGTGTGAGCTGACACTCACTGCCCATCTTTAGAGCAAACATGGTGGTACATTCAGTGAATGCTCCCAAGGCTAATTCTGATTCCCTCACCTCCAAGCTCTGGGGTCATGGGGGATTTCTTTAACCTCTGTGACCTGCAAATTCTTATATGAAGCAGGAGATGTTAGGGGAATATTTCATAAGTTAAAATATATAAAGGGCATGGCATAGAGTCTTGCATTATTTAATAATTTGCTTAATAATTACTAGTTGTTATTTTGATAAATACTGTCTACTATTTGTTATTATGGTCAATGGATTGTGATCTTGCTTCACAAAATAAAACCCTAAACCTCCAAGCTTGTGGGTGGAGGAAGTCTCTCCGATCAGGAAAGAAAAGCTGAATGACATGTGTACTCTGTGCCCAGTATTTCTTGCCCCTGAGCTCGCCTCCATCCTCACTTTGGCCCCTGGTAGGAGTTGAGTAGGGATAGCACTTGTACCCTCAACACGTGAGCCAAGAGGGAATCCAAAAGTTCCCTGATTCCTCTTGGCAGAAATAACCTATGTAATAACCTATGAAAGCTGTACCAAAAGGAGGAAATTGAGAGAAAAATTAAGAAATAAAAATAAAATATCTTAAAAGTATAATTTTCTCCTAAGTCCCACCATTCTGAATGAGCCCTCAGGAAGAGAGAGATCCTCCTGATGAGGTTCCTTTTTCCTGGCCTCTCTCCCCTCTCTAACACATGTTCCGTACTTCAATATTGCTGTGCAATTCCACTGTGCCCACAGAAATTGTATCCTATCAGTTCCACACCAAAGCCACAGTAGTTACACAGTCAGGATGGCACATATGCAAAAACCAGCTGGTTTTCTCACAGAAACAAGTTGGTCTTCTTCTTTGCATGATAATGTATATTTCTCATTGACACTTACAAGTTCAGACCTTAGTGATGAGAAATGAATTTATTCTTATAAAAATATGTCCCCGTTTCCGCCCACATTTAGGATATGGTCCAGATTTTAGGGTATGGTCCACTTTTGTCCTGGCCACCCTTGACTGTAATGCACGTGGCTGGGTGACAGCTCGGGTTTTCCTAGGGGGCAGACTTTGTCACCAGGTGAACTTCTTGTTGAAATGGATCTGAAGTCCTACTTGTTGATGTTATGCTCGTTCATGGTCAATTCAATAGCTGTAGAACATCTACTTGTGTCAGGCATTGTGCCAGGACATGAGTAATGAAGATCGGGTAGATGTGGGTCATCTATGGCTGCTGCACATCTTTTGCATATTGCCTATACCTTTGACAATCTACACCTCACCCTATGCAGCAGATCCTTCTGTAATAATAGTAGTAATATGGAATCTAAATTATGTTTTCCCACCTTCCTGCAAACATACATCTTTCTGACTTCCCTGGGAATAGTTGGAGGATATGCTCTTTCCGCAAATGAAATATCTCCCATTTCTCTCTTCTGGGGTGCTGAAATGAAGCCTCACAGATGCACTCTTCTTAGAACTCCATTGGGGTGAACCTCAAGCTCTTTAGGCTTTTGGCACCTGAAATCTCATTGCCCTAAGGCTTTGTGATTCCTCCACCAAGATCCTGCTTCTACTGTCTATGCCTTTTAGAGTTATCATTCTTTTGAATCCTTTATGTGTTCAGAAGATGTTTCTTCTATTTAACTTTTGATTCCTGGCTTTCTTTAAAAGACCCTACATTCTTTTGGTTTTCTAGATTGGAAACTCCTTATTAACTCACAGGCCTCATGCTATAAAGCACAGAGAATCCATTAGCATTCTCCCACCCTGGGGTGCTACTTTGAAACATTGTTTCTCCTCTTGGAAACCTACTCTTTGAAGGTCAAAAGCTACCTCTTATCATCATCCCCTCTTTTTGTTTCTATAATCAGTAGAACTTTATGGAACTCCTCTTTATTCATTGAGGACTTTCTTTTTTAAAGATTTTATTTATTTGAGAGAGCATGAAAGTGAGCACAAGCTGGTGGAGGGGCAGAGAGAGAAGGAGAAGCAGACTCCCTGCTGAGCAGGGAGCCCGATGCAGAGCTTGTTCCCAGGACCCTCGGATCACCACCTGAGCTAATGGCAGACAGACACTCAACTGACTAAGCCATCCATGTGTCCCTTATTGAGGACTTATGTAGAGGACTCTCCACATTTCTTTTTCTTTTTTTACTTTCTTTTTTTTTCTTTTATCTTTTCAGTGTTCCAAGATTCATTGTTTATGCACCACACCCAGTGCTCCATGCAATACGTGCCCTCCTCAATACCCACCACCAGGCTCGCCCATCACCCCACCCCCCTCCCTTCCAAAACCTTCAGTTTGTTTCTCAGAGTCCATAGTCTCTCATGTTTCGTCTCCACCTCCAATTTACCCCAATTCATTTTCCTTT
>CM053610.1:42929961-43002994 GCA_028646535.1 Procyon lotor
ACTTCTTAGCTTAGACCTCTACACTGAAACAGTGCATGGCCAGATTGTTTTTCCAAATGTCAACCTTTCTTGCCATCTGTCTGCAAACTACCATTCTACTTGGAGATTGTAAACATTGAACAAAAATAACATCTCTATGATAATTAACTTCCACATTATATTTAAAGATACAGATAATATTTTTCTTTCAGGAACAAAACAGGCTTATTTTAAAGCCCCAGAGAAACTCATTCCTTAAGAAACTCATTCCTTAAGGCCTGTTGCCAATATTTATGTATCATAGTTTTGCTTCCTGTTTTATGTACTAGTTTTATAGTCTGTAGAGTAGAAAAAACAAAAACAGAGCCAAATATGATTTTTTTCTCATTTTGCTTATTTCACCTGAGATAAGCAAATATCAAAGATAATTAATGTATGCTGAAAGGTGATGCCCTTCACCCTCAAATTTTTAACAAATATTTATCTATTTACTTTAGAGAGAGAGGGTGAAGGGTGGGGAGGGGCAGAGGGAGACGGAGAAGGAATCTCAAGCAGACTCCCCGCTGAACACAGCTGACATAGAACTCTATTTCAGGACCCTGATATCATGACCTGAGCTGAAATCAACGGACACTTAACTGACTGAGCCACTTAGGTGCTCTTTCACCTGCAAATTTTGAAAGCAACTTGAAGTATGTTTCCATAACACATATATTCATACTTACTAAAAGGTTTCCTCTGGAGTGTGTGTGTGTGTGTGTGATATATGTAACATATATAAGTAATATATATTTATAATACACTTTGCAGAAGAAATCATATTTTTATTTTTTATTTTATTTTGTTTTATTTTAATTATGCTTTCGTGCTCGCTTTGGCAGCACATATACTAAAATTAATTATGCTTTCTCGCCTTACCCCTGGACACTTTTCCTGTCTATCCTGAACTAAATTCTCATGAAAAACATTTTTTATTTTTTAAATTTTTAAAAATTTTATTCCTTTTATTTTTTGTCATTTTTAAAAATTTTATTTTATTTTACTTAAATTCAATTAATTTATAGAATAGTAGTGGTTTCAAAGGTAGAGTTCAGTGATTCATCATTTGTGACAGAACTAGAGGGAAATCACATTTTGAAGAGAATCATTCTTTTGCTGCCCTGAAAGAACAAAGTTCAAATTCCAATAAGGAATCCTAATAAAGAAAGCAGGCTTCCCTGAACAATTTGCATTCTCTATTCTCAACTCTGTTAATATAAGATGTTGCTTTGGGCTAATGCAGCTTTAGTTTCACTCTGTCCCACTCTGCCACCTGCCCCCTCATGGGCAGCACTCACAGAAAAGTATCGGCTCCAATCCTGAGAAGTTCCACAGGAAGAGAAATGGGTTCATGTGACAGCTCTGCCATTTATTTGTCTGTTCCTAGGTAGGTGCTCAGCCTCTATAAGTGATGAGCTTATTAAGGCTCTGCTCTTTCAGAGTCCCCCGGGGGACAGTTTTCTGTCTCTTTGGCATTCTGTGCTCATTATGTAGCAGTCAGGCAGTCCCTGTTTAGCTAAGCTTCTGTTTGCATTCATTCAGCTGTATCCTTTGTTTTAGCCTGCACACCAGGTCTGGTCAGGGAAGATGCCCTTCAATAAGTGAAATCTTAGAAATGTAGGCTGGTGGGCCAGTGTGTAATTCATGCAGGTCCCTCTTCCGTGAGCAGAAAATATTAAATGGAAGAAATTGCAAAGTAATGCAGTTCAATAAATACTTGGAAGTGGAAGACATTGACCCTACCAACTCAAGTTAGAGTTTGGAGCCATCCGTGGGTTTCAGTTTGGTGTTAACATCCCCTGCTTCCTCAAAGTGTCACTGCTTAATGCTGTGGTAGATTTCCAGAAGTTGCAGTAGGTACATTGTTACGAGGACCTCAGAAAGCCATACTATATGGCTTTCAGCAGGAAGGTTACATCAATTTTTTTGAAAAATATCAAGTGTCAAAAAAACACATCCGGTATTAACATATGGCAAAATTGGCTGCAGAAGCATCTGGATCCTTAATATTTTCTCCTTTAGACAGTTTCATTTTTTCAGTAAATTACCCTTGTGGAAGAAAACATATTATCACCATCCACATTTTGATTTACTGTCAATAAGATGACAGCCTAAGACTTACAAATAATTACAGTCAACATCTCTATCACTTTATTTTTTTGCATTACTGAAAATAAGGAAATGCAAGTATATATGCATATATATTGAAATGTTTATTATATTTGTAGTTATATAGTATATATTTCTTTGGTTTCTGGTTGAGATTATGTGTGCAATTTTTATAGCAAATTATATGTAACAAAAGAATGAGCTTTTAATATAGAAAAATTAGTAGAAGGCTGAAAATTAAGATTAGTTACAGCCAATGTGGTGAGTATAATTAAAAGGAAACTTGCAACCTTATTTGCCAAATGGGAATTGACCATGTAATCCTCTTAATCTCCCTGTAAATGGAATAAAAATGCTCTAAGAAGAAATAGCATCTGAACTAAGGGAATTTGTGAGCCCAAAGTAGTGAGATCTATCTCAGGACTTTGTTTTGATAGAACAGATTTTAAAATGAGAGGAGTCGGTCTGTAGGAAGCTATACTATAGTATTTTCTAAAGATTTAACTGAAGAGTCAAGGTTAAAATTTTTTTTTTCTTTTCAACCAAACTGAGTTGCAGGTCTTTCTTGAATTAGCTGGAGGTTAAAAAGTCCTGATAGTTTTGTTTGGGGAGTTTTATAAATGGCAAATGGAACATGGAACCAGAAGCATGAGGTTAGGGGAAGTGGAGGGGACAGTAATATATAAGTATATATATATATTATATATAAGTATGTAAGTATGTTACTTAATCATTATTATAATTATGTAATCATTTATATATAAATATAACATTTATTAACTAAATTTAATCATACATATTTGTATGTAATTATAAATATTACATTTTATGTAATATGTATATTTATTTAAGTCTTTAATCTTAGGGCTATTCCTCCAATGGTTTTAATCAAGTCTGTTTTCAGTAGTCATGAATTTAGGGTTTTATGATAAAAAGATCTGGCTACTTGGGAGGTACTTTCAAAGCACTTCTACCCTGGAGGATAATCAGAAAGGCCTGCGATGCTATGAGCAATTCCCAGAGCCTCTGCAGACCATGACCTGCCTTCTGCAAAAGTCACTCCTGGCCCTGCTATGCAGTGGCTAGTTAGTAGAGTTCTGCACACCTGAGAAGCAGCCTTTGGCCTCGGATCAGAGATGCCTCAGACACGGTGCAATTGACAGTAATGCAGAAGCAGTGAGCTTTAGATTTCTGTTCTCATAAGGAAAATTCTCAGTTCAAGAGAAGCCATCAAAGTCTGGCTCAACCTAGAATAGTTATTTTCTCCGAACTTTGAGCTTTATGTTGAGCACGTAGCCCAATCATAGATATACCGCAAGCAGTGTAATTTTAATAATCAAATTAACAGTGTTGTGCCAGTCACCTGTCCTTGTAACTTTGGATTAGGCTAACAGTGGGAGTTAAAATAAGACTCACCTTCATTGAAGAGCTAACAAGCTAAGATGCCAGTCCCAGACCACACAGCAGGTCTAAACAACAGACTTCGGCTTCTCTTCGAAACACTTTACAACAATTGGTGCTTTGTTTTGCTTTCTTACTACAAAAATATCACCTCACTTGTAAATAAAAGTGCATGTGATGAACATTGCAGAACATAAAATGGGCTTACAGTGTGCCAGGCAGTATTCCAAGTGTTTCACTCATGATCAAACAGAAAGTGGGGCTCCGAATGATGAAGAAATTTACCAAGGGCTAACAAGGATTTGAATCATGATGCTTCAGCATCCTTGATCTTAACCACTATGCCTTTGGAAAAGAACAAAAACACACCATTTTTAAATTTAAAAAACATAAACCAAGCTCATTTTCAAAGCTGGTCATTTTATAAAGTTTGGCACTAAAAGTTTCTAAAAGTTGTGTTCACTTTATGCCTTTTAAAAAATTATAATCAGAAGTAGACCAGAACAAATGAAAAGGAAAGGATAAAATACAAAATATTCATCATGTGCATTAACAAGTGCATCCACCCAGTGGGTATATCTGCGCATCATGCCCACGTGATGAAAAGAAGGCATTTTATTTGAAGGGCAGTGCTCTGTGCGTGATGGATCAGCTCCCTTTTGTCAATAATCTTGCCTTTAACACCAGGATTGATGGATATGCCCTGACCTTTTCACTCCACCTCTATTCGAAATGAGTGAGTGACCTGATTCATCTAAGGTTGTACTTTTAAAGAGCATACACTTTCACTCAAGATTCAACTAGAGTCACTTTCTGTCACTCTGCCTCAAGTGAAGAAATATATACTAAGGGTGTTTCATTGATGATTATTTTTTCTCTAAAAAAATTTCCTCTTTAGAGAAAAGTCTTTTGGAATCCTTGAAGAGAAAATGAGTCTGTTGATATGTAAATTGTTACTTATTACATGAATTTTATGGAAGTAAGTGACAATGTTAATGAAAATATTTGAGAGCGATAAATCCTAATGCCTGGGCCCCAGGTAGGAGACTCTGATTTAATGCCTTCTGGAGAGCTGACTGGGCCTTGGGTTCTTAAAAGTGTTCCCAGGAAATTTTACTGTGCAGCCAAGATAAGAATCGTGGTATCAAACTGTTCAGATTAAATAAGCAGGATATTCCTTTATGAAACTAGAATTCTTGACAAAAGAGAAGAGAATACACACACACACACACACACACACACACACAGTTCCTAGTTTCCAATTTGCTCTTAAATATATTACTATGTTTCTTCTACATTAAAAATTATAATCTTCCACTTAAAAAATTTTTTTCTTGAAAAAGAAATAGAGAACCAATAAAAGAGTCTTTTCATCTGTGATTTTTTATAGTTTACAAATGTTATCCATTAATACCATCTTCCTAATTAATCTTCATAGCATCCCATTTTATAGATAGTAAAACTAAGAAACTATGAGCTGCTTTGTACACTAATCACCGATAGGTATTATTATTATTTTTTTAAGATTATTTATTTATTTATTTATTTGACACAGAGAGAGAGATCACAAGTAGGCAGAGAGGCAGGCAGAGAGAGAGGGGGAAGCAGGCTCCCTGCTGAGCAGAGAGCTCCATCCCAGGACCCTGAGATCATGACCTGAGCTGAAGGCAGAGGCTTTAACCCACTGAGCCACCCAGGCGCCCCACCAATAGGTATTATTGAAAGAAGTGAAAAATAAAAATTTAAAAATCTTATTAAAATTAAGAATTTTAATTCATAAGAAAGCTTATGAATATTTTGGTTATTTTTTCAGGCATCCTTGTCTGCTTTTGGTATCACGGTAATGCTGGCCTCATAAAATGTGTTTGGAAGTGTTTACTCGTTTATTTTTTGCAAAAATTTGAGAAGGATTGCTATGCATTCTTTTTTGAATGACTAACCATAAGACTCTTAATCTCAGGAAACAAACTGAGGGTTGCTGGAGGGGAGGGATGTGGGAGGGAGAGGGCGGCTGGGTGATGGACATGGGGGAGGGTATGTGCTATGGTGAGTGCTGTGAATTGTGTGAGACTGATGATTCACAGAGCTTTATCCCTGAAACAAATAATACATTATATGTTAATGATTAGTAGAATTTACTAGTGAAGCCATCTGATACCGTACTTTTCTTTGTTTGGAGGTTTTAGATTACTAATTTAATCTCCTTACTGGTAATTGGTCTGTTCAGATTTTCTATTATTTCATGATTCAGTAGTGATAGGTTTTATGTTTCTAGGATTTATCCGTTTCTTATAGGTTGTCCAATTTGTTGGTATATAATAGTTCATAGTTGTCTCTTGGGATCTTCTGCATTTCTGTGCTATCAGTTGTAAAATTTCCTCTTTCGTTTATAATCTTATTTGAATCCTCTCTATTTTTTTTCTTGGTGAATCTAGTTAAAGCTTTGTCAATTTTGTTTATCTTTTCAAAAACCAAAAAAAACATAAAAAAAGAAAAAAAATCAAATTCTTAGTTTCATTGATCTTGTCTATTATTATCTTTTTAGTCTCTATTTCATTTATTTCTACTCTGATCTGTGTTACTTCTTTCTTTCCCCTAGCTTTGGGCTTTGTTTTCTTTTTGTAGTTCCTGAGGTATAAAGTTAGATTGTCTGAGATTTTTCTTGTTTCTTGAGGTAAGCATCTATCATTATGAACTTCTCTATTAGAACTGCTTTTGTTGTACTCCAGACTTTTAGTATGTTGTACTTTCATTTGTCTCAAAATATTGCTTTTGTTTTTTGACTTAAAAAATTAACATGTAATGTATTATTTGCTTCAGGGATACAGTTCTGTGAATTATCAGTCTTACACAAGTCACAGTGCTCACCGTAGCACACACCCTCCCCAATGTCCATAACCCAGCCACCCTATCCTCCCCCTCCCACCGCCTAGCAACCCTCAGTTTGTTTCCTGGGATTAAGAGTCTCTTATGGTTAAGAGACTCCTAGACTCATGAAATGAACTAAGGGTGGCTGGGAGGCGCGGGGGTAGGGATAGGGTGGCTGAATTGGGGAGGGTATGTGCTGTTAAGTGCTGTGAAATGTGTAAGCCTGACGATTTACAGACATGTACCCTGGGGCAAATAATACATTATATGTTAATAAAAATTAAAAAAAATATATTATTAATAAAGCCAAAAAAAAAAAAAAAAGAGTCTCTTATGGTTTGTCTTCCTCCCTGGTCCCATCTTGTTTCATTTTTTGAAATTTCTCTGTTGATTTCATCTTTGATCCACTAGTTGCTTTAGTATGATGCTTAATCACATATTTATGGTTTTCCAGCTTTTCTTCTTGTCATTAATTGCCAGCTTCATGTCATTATCAGAAAAGATACTTGGTATGATTTCAATCTTCTTAAATTTGCTAAGACATTGTTAATGAGCTAAGGTATGGTGTATCCTAGAAAACGTTCCCTCTGGACTTGAGAAGAATATATACAGGCACACCTATGAGAAATTGAGGGTTTAGTTCCAGACTACCACAATAGAGCAAGTCAAATGAATTTTTTTTTATTTTGCAGCACATGTAAAATTTACTACTATATTGTAGTCTATTAAGTGTGTAGTAACATTATGTCTAAAAAAACAATGTATATATTTTAATTAAAAAATGTTATTGCTAAAGAGTGCTCACCATTATCTGAACTTTCAAAAGTCATAATCACTGATCACAGATCATCATAACAAACATAATAATAATGGGAAAGTTTGAAACATTATGAGAATTGCCAAAATGAGACACAGAGAGATGAAGTCAGAAAATGTTGTTAGAAAAATGGCACTGATGAACTTGTTCAATGCAGGGTTGCCCGAAAACTTCAGTACACAAAAAACACAGTATCTGAAATATAGTAAAGTAAAGTGCAATAAAACAAGGTATGCCTGTATTCTGCTGCTTTGAGATGGAACAATCTATTGGGTTCTATTAGTTAGGTTCTGTTAGATGTGTTAGTTTCCTTTGGTATAAATTATATGTCAAGTCCATTGTTTCCTTTTTTGATTTTCTATCTGGATCCATTGCTGAAAGTGAGGTATTGAAGTTCCCTACTATTATTGTATTATTGTTTATTATTTTCTTCTGATCTGTTAGTATTTGCTTAATATATTTAGGTGCTCTGATATTGGAGATATATGATATCCTCTTGGTGAATTGACCACTTTATCATTATCTAATGACCTTCTTTGTCTTTCTTACAGTTTTTGAATTAATGTCTGTTTCTTCTGTTATAAGTATAGCTACTCTTGCTCTCTTTTGGTTTCCATTTGCATGGAATATAATTTCCCATCTTTTTTCTTTGAGCCTATGTATGTTTTTGAGGCTGAAGTGAGTTTCTTATGGGCAATATATAGGTAAGTCTTATTTTTTTTAATCCATTCTACTACTCCGGGTCTTCTGATTAGAATTAATCCATTTAACTTGATGTAATTACTGATAGGTAAAGACTTATAATTATTATCTTGTTAATCTTTTTCTGTTTTGTAGTCTTTCTCTCTGGACATGTTTCTTTGTGAATTGATGAGTTTCTGTAGTCATATACTTTGATTACCTTCTCTTTATCTTGTACATATTTACTATAGGTTTCTGTTTAGTGGTTAGCCTGAGGCTTACTCGACCCATCTTACTAATATAACAGTTTATTTTAAGCTAACAATGTAACTTTGGTTGCATGTAAAACTCTTCACTCCTATCCTCCTGCACCCATTTTATATATTTGATGTCACAGTTTACACCTCTTTATATTGTGTATTGTTTAACAAGTTATTACATAGCTATTTTTAATACTTTTGTCTTTTAACCTTTATATCAGAGTTAAGTGGCTAATTCTCCACCATGCTAAAGTATTAAAGTGTAATAAATCTGACTTCCTGCTAAAGTATTCTTGGTTGATAGTTTATTCTTTCAACACATTGTATCATCCCACTCTTCTGCTGAAAAATTTGTTTATAACCTTATGGGGGTTCCCTTATAGGAGAGAATATGTTTTTCTTTTGTTGTTTTAAAGTTTACTTTTGTCTTTGATTTTAGATAATTTTATTATAATAGTCATTGTAGAAGGTCATTTTGGATTGAAATTATGGGGGTATCTACTAGCTTATTAAACTTGGAGGTCCAAATCTCTCTCTAAGATTTGGAAGTTCTTGGCTATTATTTCTCTATGTAAGCTTTCTCTTTAGCCCTTTCTTCTCCATTTGGGACTCTGGTGATGTGTAGATTGTTTCTTTTATTTCTCCTGTTTTTCTTCTTATGTGCCATTGACTTTCTTTATTCCTTTTCATTCTTTTTTTCGGTTTGCTTCTCTGACTCAACAACTGAAAATGATCTATTTTCAAGCCCACTGATTCTTTCTTTTGCTTGCTACAGTTAGTTATGGAAGCTCTATTGCATTCTTCAGTCCCATATTGTATTCTTCAGATCCAAAATTCTGTTTGGCTCTTTTTTATTTTCTATACTTTTGTTGAAATTCTTATTTTGTTATATTGTTTTTCCGATTTTATTAAATTCTTTATCTGTGTTCCTTTATAGCTCTCTGAGCATTTTCAGAAGAAGTATTTTGAATTATTTGTCAGGTAATTCATGTATCTCTATCTCTTTGGTGTATATAAGTGGAAATTTACTGTATTCCTTTGGTGATGTCATGTTTCCTTGACTTGTCATGATCCCCATAGCCTTGTGCAAGTAAGTATCTGCACATTTGAAGAAGCCATCACTTCTTCCAGACTTCATGGACTGGCTTTAGTAAAGGAATCCCTTCACCTGCATGTGGGAGAACCCTGCAGTGTACTGTAGCACTGTGTCTAGTCAAGCAGGGTCATGTGGTGGCTCCAAGTCTGGGGTGGCATGATGTCTCATTGGCCCAAGCCTCTGGAGTCCACGGTATCAACAACTGCATGGTCCTTGGTGAGCACTACAGGAGCCTGAAGTGGCTGTAAGGCCTATATACCTCCAGTCCAGTGGCTAGGAGCAATGGTAGGTGACATTGCTAGCTGATGCTAGTGTTCTGAACTTACTTGGTTGTGGGGTTCAGCTGCAGGTGCCTCTATAGTAGTAGGAGCTAATTGCAAATATAAAAGCCTGGGTCAACTCTGGGTGTGCTGGCAGCTTTGGGGACCCTACTAGTCAGTATGTACTTGTTGGGCTGCAGAGTCTCTTCATGGATGCATGCACGGCAGTAGAGGGTGGTGAAGGGAGTTGGGTTGCTGGTGTGAAAGTGCATAACTGGAGGGGCTTGCTGGAAGCAAGTCCAATGGTACAGGCCAGTGACAGGAGCCAGGGCTGAAGCCAGGCCTACAAACAACTGTGTGAGATAGCTGCAGATGAACCAGTGGTGCAGGCCAGGTATGGGAGACAGAGCCAGATCTGGGCCCACAATCATCTGTTAGGACCTAGGCTTTTTGGGTGTACTTCTGTGTCTGCAAGACCTTTCCATGTGCACACACATGGTGGTAAAGTCTGGTGATGTGTAAATTCACAGCTGGAGGGGTTGGCCCTAGGCAAATACATGAAGATGGGGGTTACCTGCAAAAGTCTAGGCTGGTGTTTTGTGCTCACACAGCTGCAGAGGCCTGGTGCAGTTCCTGGGCTCTGGTATGGTGGGAGTGGATGGGAGTCAGGAGGGACTCAAATGACTGGCATCTGAGAATACAAATACTTGTGGGGAGAACATCTGGTAAAATCTGCAGTGGGTTCATGACTGCTGTGCTGGCTATGTGTTTCTTCAGGGATGAAAGCTGCTGGGGTCTTCTGCAGAGGTTATGGGAACCTCAGCCATTCAGCATGGCTGGTACCAGTAGCCCTTGCTTTTATCCCTTGACACTAGCTTTTATTCTTTGATCTCTATTCATCTTAGCTTTACCAGTCTCTGAGTGGGTAGTTTGAAGTGAGGCCTTCATGTGCCCCAAAGGCTGGGGATGCTGGTTGCTCCTCCTGCTCTGCCTCTCCCAGTGATGGGCATTCTTTCTAGCTGGGGAGTTCCATATGGTGCTCAGCAGTGCTGGCCTGGGGAATGGGCTGATGCAGGCAAAATGAAATTGTTCTTCCTTATCTTTTTTGCAGTTATTTTCAGGCATTCTCATGTGTTCCTGAAGTTTCTTTAGTGGACTCCTGAGCTCTCCCAAGGATGTTTTTGTTTTTAGATAGCTGCCTAATTATTGATCTTTGTTGGGGGATGGAGTCTGGAGTCTCCTATTTTGCCACCCTGGTGATGTCCAGGAATTTTTTTGTAATATGGCTTATTAAATGACATCAGAATATAATATGTTTCCCAAAAATATGAACCCTCTGCTTCTTAATAATTATAGTTAGAAGTATTACCACACCTTAATCTTTGATTTCTACTAGCACCCAATAAAATGGTTGCTTGGTCTCTTAAAATTGAATAAATGGTTCTATTTCCACCCCAGAAATAGCCTTAAGAGCCTCAGAGCCTTTTTGTTGGCTAACCAAGCATACCATTTCTGTCCTAGGTAATATCTGGAATGATACTTCTGACCTGTGGGCTTATTAATATCCTCAGAGGAAAGATCTCTGCGTTCCATAATTCTCTAAGCATCGGTAAGTTTTCTTTGTATAAAAACTGGATTAATATGGACAAAATAGTGTTTTTAGGGAATTGGATTGGCTTCTGTTCATGTTTGTTCTCCTATAATAAAAACCAGAATGGAATATGTGTACAGTTTTGTTTCTTCTGTACCCTTAATTAGCTGAAGTATCTCTAGTATCACATGCATTGTGACTGTGGTCTTTGATAAACAATGGCTTTTGCCTGTAAAATTAAAAGCATCCTCTATTTTTCTGTAATTTTAGTTTATTTTAGCTCTAGATTTTGTAGACATCCCTAAATATGGTTTTAGAGACCATGAGAATGTTGTGCTCTTAGAATATTAGCAGAATTGACATGGCCAAATATTTGGAAAATACATTTTTAAAAATGGAAGTGTGTATAGCTTCTAATTTTCTCCTGGTCTAAAAAGGGTTGCCACCTTGTTCTGCTCATCCAAGTACAGAGAGAAGATGTAGGCCTCAAAAAGGCAAAAACAAAACAAAACAAAACAAAAACTGAATCTCTTTCTCCATGAGGAAGAAAAGTCAAGAGAGATTCAGAGAGAGAGATCATGATCAGAAATTTTGGGAGAGAAAGACAAAGAAGGGACATAGGGTAGGACCAGCACAGGGGATTTTGAAGACTTGTGTGGATAACTTTTGACTTCATGTAGTGTGGTGGAATTTGAAGAATTTTGTGGTGTGGTGGAATTTAAAGAATTTTGAAGAGGTGTGGGTCATGTCTTCAAGATGGCAAATTATATGAAAGCATATTAGACTTGAATTTGTGTTTGCTCTGAATGGAACATATAACAAAGACTTCTTTTTCTGAATTGCTATCTTACAATTCATCACTTTTCAACTACTTTAACTACATTTTTTTCCATGAGGACAAAAGGTGACAGGAATTTACTATATTAATCAGATTATTTGTTACTGCCCATATGGCATCATCTATACCTATTTGAGTGGCAAGAGTGTGACTCTTCTGTTATATTTTCCCACAGGAATTGTGGGTAGGGAGATTATTCCACTTTGTGGTATAGATAAAGTTTTTGTTTCAAGTTTAATGGTAATACAGATTTTGTTCAATAAAATGAATACATGTTAAATAATAGGAACTTTGTAATATTTGATTGGTGACTCAGGAGCCTGTGAGTTTCCTTCACCAGTATGTTCCAAGGTGGATTGAAGGACCACCTGGAAGGAGGGAATAGACAAACATTACTTAGAAGTCCAGAAATTGTAACTGACTTTACAAGATTCCAGTGGATCTCTTTTCCTGGGAAAACTTGGAAAAGGAAAGCAAAGGGAACCAACTACAGGCCTACGAGAGCACCCACTTTCAGGGCCATGACTAACGCTCAGTGTCTTCCTTCTCTGCAGACATCCTAAATTCCCTCACTAACAAGTCTGCTGGTGGTGATTCGTGCAAACTTTATTCCTGAGGGGTCTAAGGATGGGACACCATGCCCCTTTTCAGGCATATTTGCTGAACTTGTCCATCTTTATCCTCTCAAGTAAGTAATAGAATACCAAAAAGCACAGGGCAGTCGCTTGGGTGCTAAATGTATTCCTCCCTGCTCTCACCAGATAAAAGCAGTTCTAACTCCGTCTCACAATCAGGATCAATATCCCTATTAAGATGGTAACTTTTCTTCTTGCCTTCTAGAGCCTTGGTAAATGAGCTTGAAGTGCCCAGGTGACAGTGGTAGCTTTTAATACAATGAGATTCTTGCTGGTTTCATTGGCAGAACTGATTCCTCTTTGGGGTCAGGATTTCCAACTATGCAGAGCTCAGAGCTATAGGGATAAGTAGCACAAATTCCCTATTGGGTCAGTAGAAGTGTTGGGTTAGTAGGATCAGTTCTGCTTCCCTATTCCATCGTTCCTAGACACATTTATTTTTCCTACTGGGCACACAGCACCAGGTAAAGTTCTTTAATCCGGGGCCCCTGGGTGGCTCAGTGGGTTAAAGCCTCTGCCTTCGGCTCAGGTCATGATCTCAGGGTCCTGGGATCGAGCCCTGCATCGGGCTCTCTGCTCAGCCGGGAGCCTGCTTCCCCCCCTCTCTCAGCCTGCCTCTGTCTACTTGTGATCTCTCTCTCTCTCTCTCTCTGTTAAATAAATAAATAAAATCTTAAAAAAAAAAGTTCTTTAATCCGAGGTGTATACTGCATCCTAGAAGATGGCACTGTATTATCATAAGGTCTTTCTTCTGAAGCAGTGTTTCACTTGTACTTTCAGAAGGTTGTTATACTCTAATAAGCAGGCAGCGTGTGGGTTGTATGTTGTAGAACATGACCAAAGCATCCCATGGACTTTCATACCCTCTTTGTTATAAAGTAGTTCCCTTGGTTTGATGTGAGGTTATGAGGGATCTTGTGTTGGAAGGGCAACCAGAAACAGTAGAGTCCAAATGGAGGCACTCAATTATCAGGAGGGAGGAGATACAGTTATTGTAATAGCAACAAGACTGGGAGGCCACGAAGGGCACTTCATTCATAAAAAGTATGGCAATGGTGTATGGTATACAGTGTTCCTAAGCAGTGAATACTCTACAGATGAGAGATGGAGAAAATGGTTTTTCTTTGCTTATAGAGGTGAAGAATGCATCTATCTCCTTGGAAGGAATTAATAGGCATGGGTCCTGATTCCAACCCTTTTGATATTTAAAGAAAATCTCTCCAAAATTCAGAAAAACTCAAAATTTGGCTTTTATGACCTAGAGACTCTTCTGAGTTCTGAGCTTCATTTCTCTTGAAATATAAATATGTAGTAAGAGAACACTTCAGTGTTCCTGACATTCTTGGGTGTAATCCAGAGCCCGATTGTGGGTATTCATTTGGTATAGGAGTTTTGGTCATTTGGTATAAGAGACGTTTTCTTACACTTTGGATCAGATCAATTAACTAGAAAAATGGCCTCAGAGCAAATGCTCTGAGTTTCAGAAAGCTTGAGCTCTCACAGGAACACTGAGAGAAGGGAAGTCTTGTTTCCATTGTTCTATGCAGTTGTGTCAGATGTATAGATTTGCATAACCAGTGGCACAATCAAGTTAGAGAACAGGCCCATCACCACAATTTTCTCTTGCCATTCCCATAATGCTTTGGTTCACAGCAAATGAAGAATTTGAGATCCAGGAAATTCGATAATTTGAATAGTTCCAAGATGAGTAACTAAGTATGTTTGGACTGATTTGGAGGAGAGACGTATACTCATGTAGTTGTTAAATTCCAAGTCTTAAATCATTGTTTACAATGCTCTTAAATCATTGTTTACAAAAAATTACTCCGCATCAAGAAAGGTTGATTAGCTTACCTAAGATTAGACCTTGAATGAAGGGTAATATCTCCCAACTTCTTGTTCATTTGGGGATGAAGTTAAGAAAGTAGAATTCCTAATAGGTCAGCAACATGAATTTTGAAGGTTGTTTCACTTCAGGCTTTATTGTTTAAAACTCTCTATTTTTTTTTCTTAAATTAGAAGGTAGAATGAGCTAAAATTAATTTTAAGGTTTTTTTTTCTAGCCATCTTTCTAAAAAAAGTGATCTTAGAATTACTTTGTAGATAATAGGTATAAAAACAATAGAAGATTGAATCAAATATGCATAAGGCTACATAGATAGATGATTTTATTTTATATTATGTTGTAAAATATCTAGTAGAATGAACAATTAATTTTGTAACACTGAAAAAATGAAATAAACATTTTTGAGGAAAAAAAGAAAGAAACAAACAAAATATCTAGTAGCAATTGGTTTACTGGAGCTTTATAGCTTTCTCTGAAAAGTGAAATGTGGAAAATACTTACTAAACATAGTGTTACTTAATAGAAATTTTATTCTAGAAACATTCACAGGGAAGAGACAGGGAATTTGAGAGGACAGATGAATGAACATTTAAAAATAGAATGAAAATATTTATATTGTATGTATTTTACACACACGAAGAAAAAAGAAATATCCACAGTGTATGTTTCATGAGGAACCGATAGGGAAATATCCTTCACTTCTCCCTCCCTTCCCCTACATTTAGGGGATAAATAAAGCAAGAGGAAACCATAGAGGGAGACAAACCATAAAGAGACCCTTCACCATAAGAAACAAACTGAGGGTTCCTGAAGGGGAGGGGCTGGGGGATGGGTAACTGGGTGATGGCTATTAAGGAGGGCACAAGATATAATGAGTACTGGCTGTTGTACACAACTGATGAATGACTGAACTCTATTCCTGAAAGTAATAATACACTTTATGTTCACTAACAGATTTTAAATTAAAATAAATAAATTAAATTGAAATAAAACTAAAATGAAATGAAAAACAAGTTGTTATGAAATGGAAGCCTATGTGGGTTAGATTTTTTCTGAAGGCTAAATGTTAACTCAACGTTGAGTAACAGAAAATAGATCATGTGGCATCCATTGTATATAATCACGCTCTGTGAACACAGACAAACATGGTTGGGGCTGCAATTGCTTTGCATGCATTCAACCCAAAGTGCTCCCTGCACTTAAGTCATAGCTTATATTTTGTGCCCATGGCCATCTGTGCTCAGGACATCTTAACCTATATAGAGTGATATGGTTTGCAATGCTTTCTTGATCCTGATATTTTTAAATTTCATGTTAATTTCTATTGGTGTCCATCAGCACATTTCCACTCTTACCCCAAACAAACATTTATGAGCTTTGAAGGCCAGCTTCAAGTGGTTTTCAAAAAACAAAATTTCCTTTTTCAATCTCCTATCCTTTTTTTAACCTTTAAAAAATTGTTTGAGTCATATGATGCTTTTAAATAGGATGACCAGAAATACACAAAACAGCCAAACTAAAGAAACTTTTGACTGACTTTTCCAAACCACCCATAGACTTTCCATTTCTTACTCCGAGCATAGAGTACTCTTGGTGGTGGTATTGCCTGAAAATTCCCACATGAATAATGAGATAAACTTCCCCACAGACTATGTCATTCTTTGTTAAGTTCATATTCAAACATGGACCACAACTGGGGTGCATGCAGAGCAGCACTAAAATTCTGTTACTCTAGGTCCTTCGAAAGCCAAATGAAGCAAATATAACCTATATATCAATGTAGTTTAAAAAATGACCCTTCTTTCTTAATCCCTAATTTAAGATCCAGCTTAAAACTAGTTGAAGATGACAAGATTCATAGGCAAAAATAACTTCCCAAATAGCTGGATGTGTTTTGTCCAATTCTCCCAGTTAGAGATCTATGTTTATAGTTCCATATCTTTACACTTGTTAAGTGTGTTTTATCTGCCACCTAGCCTTTAAGGTATCCTATAATTTCAGCCTAGTAACAGATAAATGCAATTCTCTTTTGGGAAACTGAGGCTCTAGAGGTTAAGTGCCTTGACTAAGATTATGACTGTTGAGATCCTCAATTGGAGGCAGAGAAGCTGTTGGAAGCCAGACGTGCTTCCTCTACATTTCTACTCTTACTTACTGTCTTCCACGTCATGCTACAATCAGGCCAGAGGCCAGTGAGGCCAAGCCATTCTTGTGCTGCGGTTCACTCACTCCAGCTGCATTTTGCAGCACCGCTGGGAGCCCATTTTTGGTTATTCCTTTCACTAATATCCACTGCTCTATCATTATTAGCCCTTGGTCCTATCTGGTTTATGTTTTTAACTACTCCTAGTTCAAAAATTCATAAATTACCAGCTTCAAACTACATAAGGTCGTACTTATTTTAAATAGATAACCATAGCTTCCCAACCAGAAACCAAAACAAAATTACTATATACTTCTTGATTATAAAGAATTTAAATACTAAGCAATGGCTGTTTTTACTGTTTTGGGGTTCTTTGCATGATTGTATAAAATATGAAGACTCAATCATTTATCATGACCTTGTAACTCTTTGGGCCTCTCTCAGAATATCTGCCCTAGAAGAGAATGCTAATGATCAAATTAAACTCTCAACACTAGGGTTAAAATGAAGAAAGCATACACAGGATCCAATACACATTGTCTTTTCTAGCTCCTAATACTTTCCACCAATAGCTTTGTGATAAAGCAAAATACAGGATCTTCAGGAATGTGTCCATAATGACAGACAAATTGGTATATTTCTTCCTGTAATTACTCATTCTTTCCTTCATTCATCCATAAGCTCATTCTAGGTCCTCTTCTCTATATATCCAAAGGCAGAAATGCTTATGATTAAGGTTTGAAAGGCCAAAGTTCTTCTGAGGATATATGTAATTATACTTTCAAGACACTTTGAGAGAGTTAGTAAGAGATATAAAGAGAGAGTATAATGAGGGCAGTTCTTTACTTAGTGATTGCTTGTGTATCCTTGATCAATAATTATCAGACAGCTATTTGGTTTTTAAGATGCAGGTATTTTGATATTAATGGAATAGATATTCTGTCTACTGATTTGGTTGACTCAAAGAAAGGCCTGTGTGCAGTGGCAGAACTTCTTTTCCAGGAATAATAATTCATATTTTTTGAGATATAATATCATATATTACCCTAAGATTTATGCAAGGTGTAACATTTCCATTTCATATTTTTATATGTTCTAGCAGTGAGACGGTTTATTTTAATTCCACTGTATAGTTGTCTCCAAGCACCACTTATATGTTTTTTAAGAGAGGGCCGCAAAAAGCCAAACCTAGACAATGATCTCCCGAATTGCACCAGTACAATTTAATACAATACCATTACATTGAAAACATTTACATGAATAGATGCAAATCTACTTATTTTAAGCATAGATTACATAATATTTTGACAGACAAAAATATATGTTTAGAACCATTATATGTATCTGTCTGTTCAGTAGCAAACTTACAATAATTATACATTACGCGGGAATAAATTTTCTCAGAGACTAAAAAAAAAAAGACACACTTTATGTTTAAAATACAATGCCAATTCATTATTTCCAAATAAAACAGCTAATAGCCATTACATTCATTTGACAGTCACATAAAATTCATTACTTTTAACAGTAGCAACAAAGTTGAATTTTGACACTGAGTGTCTGAAAGCTTGTTGACTTTTCAGCCCAGCTACAAGCTTGATATTTTGGAAAATACGTGTGGGGGAAAAACACATTAAAAGTACCCAAGAAACAATGTTACAATTATTGTAGAAGTATGAAAATAAAATGTGTTTTATCTTAATGCTTTATCCACAGGTATTGCCTCCAGAGGTTAATATAGCCAGTGTCTAACATGTTTCTGTTGTTTTATTTTCATCGAGAATGGGTTTTTGAAAATTACATCCACTGAGTGAAGCTGGAAGAATACAAAGCCACCAGCGTTATCCATGATGCCAAAACAGAGCAGAGATGAGCATAAGGCGTTGTCTTCTGAAAGTCACAACTTTGTTTCTTCCTTAGAAATGGGGAAATGTGCGTGTGAATGTGCCTAACAACCCTGCGATCATTGTTTCATTCCTTTTGATCATTAACATTTTTTGTCCTTTTAAAAAATAATTTTACTAATATTTAGCACATTTATTAGTGAGTTTTATACTAAACTAGCTTTTTGTAACTCTGGTTTGAGAGTAGGTATGAAATAACATGTGAAATAAAAATAGGACATTATTTATTGGCTTATATTATTTAAGTGATATAGTTTTTAACAGTTAGGACAAAGTAAACCCTTCTCCTTCCTTATTTTTCTTTCTTTCTTTTTCTCTGACCCTCCTGAGCCCCCACCCGAGGAAGTCCTTCAGAGACCTTATCTTTCTATTATTACAAAGTGAATGGAATGGAGGAAATTTTCACTGTTAATATTTATTCTATTTCACTGGATTTAAATATGGCTATTGCACGTTTCTGAACATATTTGGACAACCGTCGCCCAGTAAAATTGTAAACTATAACATCTTTAAAGAGACCAAATCCCTGTTGTATTTTATTACAATACGGGTGATGTCTTCCATGGAAGTTGGCGCCTAAGTAGTTTGAAACAAAAACTCAGGGTGATGGAGTGCATGAAAACAATTATTCAGGCAGTGTGCTGGAGAGCATGGCACATCTGAAAGAGCAGAGGTACCAGGAGCTGCAATTCCCAAGTCATCACTTTTTCATGCCAAACGTTTCCATCATTGTACTTTGTCTTTCATTAACTTCCTGCCCTGGGTTCTTCTCTCCATCCATGTCTGAGAATCTTGGGATTCCCACATTTAGCGGTTCCAAAAATGTGCTCCTTCCAAGTACTCCATTAGGTACTAGGCATAAAGAAAATTCTGAGCAAATAGATGAGTGAAAAGAATTCTCTTTTCACTTAAGCACAGATGATGTTTTATAAAGATTCTGAATACAATATCATATTCTCCATCAAGTTTTGATAAAGCATTAAAATATGGGACATTACAACATGTAAAATTATTTAATTCATATTTAAAAATTACCCTGTGAATTTATTTAACTCATGTTTAATAACAAAGAGATGCATTATTTGATGCTTTTAGCAATTATATTTTTTTAAAAAAGGAATTCCACCTTCCTGAACACAATCTTTATACTTAATGTTGAACACTGAATTAACTTCATTTTGTCTATGAATTGCAAAACAAATATTTTTGGACAATGTGCTTTGGTTTAAATAAGTCATGTTGCCTTTCCTTATTGGATCAAATGCCCAGATAATTTTTTAGCTCATCAATTCACTCTGTTTTTGTAGACACAACTCTGGTTATTTCTATAATGTAACCTCTGAGAAAAAATTTAAAATTCTATAATGGATACAAACCATTGCATATATATATATATATATATACATATATATATATACACACACATATATATGTATATGTATGTATGTATGTATGTATATGTATGTATGTATGTATGTATATACACATATGTATTTTTTAACTCCAGAAAAGGAGAAAAATAATATTTAACAACCAACCTGATGAAAGTTATGTAAACACCAAATGTTAAAATTGATGGCTTTTTCCCTTTAGGACTTATTTTTACTCTCTGCTTTCTTCTGCATTTCAAAATTCACTACCTACTCTCTGTAGTGGTGATTTGTCTAGAACCCAAGACTGGCTTTTGCAAAAAGTACTGCAGAGTCACTCTCTTGACACTAAATCATCCTCATGAATGAATGTCCAAAATCAAGAGGATTTTATTTTTCCAGTTTTATCAGGAGGTGCTGTTTATCTCTCATTAACCTTAATTGGTGCTATGCTGCTACCTCACCTTCTATATGGCTCAATTTCACTTTCAGTACCAGGATAGGAAGCCCAGACATTATTTCTTTTATCATGAAGCAAAACTGCATAAGCTACAGATGCACATGAAGGTAAAAACGTACTCTTCTTCCTGTCGCTTTCTACTTAATGGCCTTCTTGATTTATTGCTTTAAGGTTGCCTAATAATCATGACTTCCATCCTCCTGGTACATGTCTCAATGCATAGGGTAGCCATTAGATGCACTCAAAGGAACCAGTGCTCCTCTATGAAGATGGATTCTACTTTCCTATTATCTTGTACCTCAAGAAATGACACAACACAAAATTGTGTGTGTGTTTGTTTTGTCTGTGCTCAGAACAATACTTGCTACTACAAAAAGAGAAACGAATTGCATATTCAGCAAATGCTCTAGTTAAGAACGTGAAAGAAGGAATTAATCATCACATCAGGACAATCAGTGGTTAATTTGTTGCACCATTCCTTGGAGTGACTTCACTATGACAATAAACTAGACCCACCAGTGCATTAGCAGACAAGGTCTTGATCAAGTCCACCTAACTTCCTTGGCTCTTTCATATCTACTTCCTTTCTTTTTTTTTCAGAATAAAGACAAATACTCTGTTTGGCCCTCTGTTCTTTGAAGGGGGCTTAATTCAATTTTGAATACTTAACAAAACTAGAGTCAGAGTCGAATGAGAATGAGAAATATCAATAAGAAAGCAAGCTGTTGCTTTCACAGATGCTTCCTTCTCGCTCGGCTTGCATTTGTGCAATTGCACTTTTATAAAGTTTTTGTCCTCCTGAATGCTGTTTGTTTTTAAATTATATTTTTTTATCTGCTGCAACCCATCCCTCCCGGACTAGCTTGCTGTGGTGCTGTTTGTGAAAGCAGTATGTTATCTGGTGTCATTATGCGTTATCTTCAGTCCCAGACCCTTCTGGGCTGGAGTCGATGTTGAGGAAGCCCTCCTTATTGGTAAAAGTGGAGCTGAGAGTTATGCTCTGTCGGGGCTTCACAGGTGCAAGTTCATCCAATTTAATGTTTTCATTTTTGACCAGAATTGTCTTATCCATGTTTTCTTCACTGTGCCTTGCGACGACAGCATCAAACACATCTAATTTGGGTGGCAAGCTTCCACTTTCAAATAGGTATTTGGCTAGATAGGAGATGCAAATGTTGGATAAGAATGAGGTAACCATCGCGAGGGTTTTAAATGGGAATCTCTGGTTATATATGCCATTCTTATCAGAGTAATAACCAGGGTAAAAGATCAAGGGCTGCAGGTGCAGATACGGCTCCCCGCCAGTGATTCTCAGGAAAAGGCCAGACACATAACCTGCCACAGCCCCATAGGTGTTAGTTCCCTTGACAAAGAGCACACAGAGCAGCTGGGGGAAGATGATGATGTAAACGAGGTCTGAGCTGAGGTACCAGAGCCCGTACACGGTCTTCGTTAGTAAGGCCATGGCTGTGGCGGACGCTCCAAACACAAACACGGTGATTCGCATGACCCAGATGATTTCCTTGTCTGATGCCTGCAAGAAATTGCCACAGTGACAGGTTTTCACACAGTGCGTTGACTCATTTAGGTCAAGAGTGAAATGCCTCTCTGTGCTTTAAAATGGGTCTAAACAATTCCCCTAGTTCATACAGTTCAATGTGGGCAAAATCAGCCTAAACCACGCATAGGAAGCAAGCCATCTAGGTGGCCTCCCTGGTGGGCCTTTGGGAGGGGTTTCTGTGTGCCATGTGCAGAACCCTGGGCAGCTATACCTTTCCCTGAATATGTGTGGGAGAGGTGAGGTGAGCTACTATGCTGTCATAGGGGAATAATAATGCAAGAAAGGATTTCACATACTTTACATATTAAGGAACAATTCCTAGGTGGCTGTGAGGAGGCATGGCCCACCCTTGCTTGCTGTCTCCTGGGAGTCCTATCATCTTTAAGTCCAGCCACCTTAAAAACAAGTGGGACCCTTTTGTTCACTCTGACCTAGAAAAACTAGAGAAAGACAAAGCCTTAGTGAAGGAGGAAGGTGAATAGGGGCTGTTGGCTCCTCAGTGGCACAACAGCGCTGTTCTGCACCGACGTGATTCAATAAGGTCAATCACACCAAGAGGCAATTTTCTTACCAATGTAGACTTGGTAGTTCAACTGCACAAATCGCAGAAAATAACTTACTCACTATGTTCTGCTTCAAGTTTTTTTTTTTATCATACTTGATTAAACTTAAAGTTTTTTGATATTTTAGGTTTTATGACTCTTTCATTAGAAAGACAAGTAATGTAAGTTATAGCAACATGACTGTACCTCTCAAAAAATACGAGCATTGATAAGTTCCCTTCCATACCAACATGAATGATAACATGTGTTAAAAAAGTTTATGTACAGTAAGCCTGATGATACACAGACATGTATCCTGGAGCAAATAATACATTATATGTTAATTTAAAAATTTTTAAAAATGTTTATGTACAGCTTAAATAAAATTCAGCATTATTTAGCCTTGTGTGCTTAATCAAACTAGGGTCTGATTTTAATACAGGATATTACTAAATATATAATTCTACAGACACAATAAATACAATGATGACAAAACAATAACAATAATGTTAGGTCTGGAAAAACCATTCTTACGTTTTGTCTGAATGAAAGCTGGTAGATGTTCCGAGCAAACATGGAACTTGCTGACAAGATGGAAGAATCTGCTGATGACATAACAGCAGCAGAAACTGCACCAAGACCAAAGAAAGAAATGTACACAGGGCAGAGGTACTTCAGAACAATTGGTAAAATCATGTCCGCTTCATCTCTGTCTTTGGGATCTAGAGGCCTGTATAAAGTCTGGTTCCAGTCTGTTGAATAGAAAAAAACAAATATAAAAACAACCAAATAACCATATGTTCTTTAACCATCTGAGGGTCATCCTATTTACTAGGAGCTTTTGACATAAATTCAGAATATATTAATAAGTCTAATTAGAGGAGAAGTCTATAATTCAGTCTAGAAATCTAACTAGGTATGTTGGTCGAAGTGGGTGGGAAGTCCATTGTCTTGTATGCAATTCTGGCTTCCAGTGGGTTTTGGTTACACTTAGCTTTATTCATAAGACCTGTTATCTATCTATCATCTATCTATCTATCTATCTATCTATCTATCTATCTATCTATCTATCTATCATCTATCTATCTATCTATCTATCATCTATCTATCATCTATCTATATCTATCTATCTAATAATCTATCATCGTCTATCATCTATCTACCTATCAATCATCAGTCATCTATCTACTTACCTACTGATTACCTATTTCTATTCTGTAATTATGACGTCAAATTGTACAGAATCACAGAACACAAATGTTGTAAGGCAAAAGCATAGAGTATTTCTTCAATCAGTTGGACATCTGAGAGGACACTTAGTGTCCTCAGTCATACATGCATTAATGTATAGATGATAGTGGAGATATTCTCACCCATCCTCTTCCTGTATATGAACTTAGTTCTGGAGCACCCTCAGCATTATTTTTACCCCAACTAGATTCCTTCTTGCATTGGATTCTACTTACTGGAAACAGAAGGCATGGTAGATAACGGAAAGTCTTTGTTTATTGACTAGAAGGTGCAGGTATGAGACTGCACTTCAAGAAGATTTTGGACTTTGTGCAATAGGACTCAAAACACAAAAGATAGAAAGAGTCTCTAGGAAACAGGAGGGCATGGGTACCAGAGATCCACAGGCAACAGTTTGCAGCACACATCTTGCTAAGTCTATGGGCCAGGCTGTTAAAAGCAATGTTAAAAGCAAGTTTGACATTGTGAGGATAAGAAAGAAATAGGCAGAAAATGGCAAATGCTTGATTTTATTAAAGCAAGAAGTAAAAAGAAGAATCATCATTGGATTCATTCGGTGGTTTGCAAACCTTAATGGACATTGGGATCTCTCAGGCATGCCTTTACAATGCAGAGTATCCTGAAAGATTCTGATTGCATAGGTCTGAATGATGATAATATTCAGCCAAATCTGGGAAGTCACCAAATTATAGTTAGTGCAATATATTAACCTTTGGAGTAAAATTTCATTACAGATTGTTACCAATTTATTTTATCACACAAAATAGCACTGTGAAGTTGATTTAGAAAAACTACATACGTAAATTATACAACCACTACATTTTTATACCATAAATAATATGTGTCTGAAAATGTTTTTAAAAGCCACAAAGCCAATGTAAACAATGTACAGTTTCTTCAAATATATAAAAGGTTTTTTGAAAAAAATAAAATAAGAAAATGTGCTTTCAAGTTTTTAAACTTGAAACTTAGAATTATATCTGATATTGATATGATATTGATACTATAAAGAAAATAAGACACTGTGTTTTTATTTCAGAAAGTTTTTTTTTTCATAATCGGAGTCACATGATCAATTAAACAATGTCAGCATTATTTTCTGAAATTTTCCATTATTTTTTTAAATGAAGCCAAAACCTGAGTGTTTTGACTTATACAAACCTATCCATTAGCAGCCGAAGACTCACCAACATTAACATCATTCTTTTTCAACAGAATCTGAGATGAACCACTAGTAAAATAAGCTGCAAGATTATTTAGATTTTATGATGAGTTGGTCTGTTGAACTCTAGAATTCATAGAAGGGATTACATCTTCAAATTGATTTTTTAGCAAGTGAAATTCTGCATTATGCTAATTAATCTTTCTTATTTTTTAGAAAATGGATATTAAGGCTTTATTGTAAAGGGTACAAAAATATCTTGTGCACCACGCAAGGTAGAGACAATCATGGTGAAAATAAACAAAAATAAGTTTATCTTTGAATATATAGTTCTTTTTTTTTATTGTGTTATAATTGTCACCCTACAGTACATCATTAGTTTTTGATGTAGTGTTCCATGATTCATTGTTTGGGTGTAACACCCAGTGCTGTTTACTTATACCATAATGTACTGAAGAATACAATGGAACCTTTAAATGTACATTAGTATAGCTCCTTTTCTATTTGCTGAATTTTGATGGCATAATTCTAGGACCAAATAGGAGTAGTTTCTCTTGGATCCTACTAGTTTTTTCTTCCTCCATTCTCCACTACAGTTTTTCAAAACTGTTGAAGCTTCAACAAATGCTTTGTTCAAGCCAGTTTTATAGCAGTCATTCAGACCATTATGGTACCAGAAATAACAACCAAAAATGTGTATCCAATCCAAGAAAAAAATAGAGTTCACGTTGGCTTTTTCAGTCTGTTGTCCTACAATACACACACACACACACACACACACACACACACACACACTTACAGAAGCCAGATCTGTTTTCTAATAGTGACGTAAGTGCTATCTTTTATTCAAAGGCACACAATCACCTTTGTCAGTCATCTTTTTAAGTGTTTGTTTATGTCATGGATGAACAACTGGAATGGGGAATGGACACTATGAAACATGACTGCTCTTGTAAAAGTTACATAATCCAATAAGTAGCTCTACTAATTGAAAATAAAAATAGCCATGGGTATATCTCCCTGTATCATTTTTACAAAATACAGTGGAGTGAAAGGTAAATTTCTTTAGTCTGTCTTAATTATGTCTACCTACAGGACTTCTTTGAATTTGGGTTACTATGATGTATTTTCATGAATGCTCTTGGAAGCTGTATAGCATAGATATGTGTCAGGAATAATTAACAATTTCAATTAAATTAATGGTGAGATTTTAAAAATGTTTTAGATAGAGGCTAACTAGGAGATAAACATCTTGTGATGCTCTTTTTACCAAATTTGAGTAAATTATTCTATGTCTTAGTGCTTTAATTTTACCTTTACCTGCACGCTTATTGATCTATTTCTCCAAGAAAGAAAACTTTTAATTAACAAACTATTAGAAATGTAAAGCAGAAATCTCAAGTTCAAAGTGGTCCTTAGGTGTCGTTAAATTTCTAAGCCAGTAGATTTCAACTCAGGCCAACTTTGACCAACCAAGGGCTTTAAAAAACCCTGGTCTCTGGCTCCACCTTAGATTATTAAAATAAAATCCCTGTGGCGTAGGATAGAATAGGTATTCTTTAAAGCATCTCTTCTTCTCTTCAGATGATGTCAATGTGTACCTTTGCTGAGAATCACTGCTGACAGGATTGCATACACACAATTGACAAGTATATCAACATGGAGGGGTATGCTCGCATGTTTTATTGGTGGGGAGAAATCAAAAACTGTTCGGAAACACTGAGCTATAATACAATTATTTGCATGTTATAATAAATGTCTTATATGAATATCATGAGAAACATTCAAGGGAGGGAGGGCAGCTGGGAGGTAATTGGTCATTTAAGTGAAGTCTCAGTGGGTTAACTAGTGAAGCTGCAAGAGTTGTACCTGTTGATGCTCCAATGGCCCCAATGAGTATGGCTGGTAGAGCCATCACCAGGCATCCAAAAGCTGCCAGGAAAGACAACACTTGAGCATAGGTGGCTGAGGATGAAGAGAGAACCCTCTGGAAGTAGGCTTGCCATGGGATTCCACCCAGCATCTGCATGGGAACAATAGGGACTCAGAATGAATTGGAGGCAAATGATATGTATTAGGTATTTTTAAATAAGATTTTTTTAATAGTCACATTCACAATAGTCATATGTATGGTTCTGATGTGCCATAAATGGTCCTACCTGCCAAACACCTCATTTGCAATCATGTCATTGTTACGTTTTCAACTGTGCAGAATTTCCTCAAGTTTTTTCCCCATCATTACATAGCCCAATATTTTCTATTATTTAATTTACCTACTTTAAACTGCATCACAACTATCCAGAATCCTTCAATTTGTTTTCATCTGGAGGTTTTAACCATCACAAAATTGTTTTAAAAAAATTAAGATTCTGAAAAGAGTAACTTTAATCTAAATTAATAAGACCCAGTAAATATTTTTGGACCAGGCAGTAGGATGGTTTTGAGGGGGAATGGTTCTTGCTCTGGAGCTCCCTGTTTACTAGGAGAGTCAATGAAATTCAGTATTTTCCAAAGTGGGGTGTGCAGAGTGCTCAAGACGATCTAGAAGAGCATCAAAGAAAATATTAGAATTTCTATTTATACTCAACTTTACCTTATACTTACATGTTGCATTCTTTTATTAAATGATATAACGTATTAATATACTATGTATAAGTAATTCATAACTACATATACCTACATTGGGGGTGTGCTTAAAAATCTTATCGAGGATATACAATCATAAAAGTGGTGGAGACAGTGAACTGTAATTTGTTACCTGCTATAATGAGGTATGAATGAAAAGAAAATTGAGAACAATTAATTACTCAGGGGTAATAGAGGGAGGGGGAAAAGTGGGAGGAAGGACAACTGCATAGTAATCAGTAAAACCGACAGAATTGATTTGGAGTCAGTTCTTAAGCATTGAGAGGATATCACAAGGTAGAGATAGAGAGAGAAGAGAGCACCACAGAGAATTAAGGGTGAAAAAAGAAGAAAGAGAAAAAACAATGAAGCAGTTCTGAGACCACCGTTTCTTTGGTTTAATTAAAGGTTAGGGTGTGTGGGAGTGGCTAAAGAGGAAGCTGGGGAATACCTTCCCCAGATTACTGCTCTGGTTCTTTGACTTGCACAGAGTCGGTGTTCAATAAATATTTATCATATGAATGAGTGAACTGGTGAATGAATTTTCCATATTACAATGTACTGAAGTTGTTTCATTAATTGCTTGTCTCACTGGGCTCTAAATTCTGGGATGTATTGTTTATTACTTTCACCTCTGTGCTAATCAGAACGCTTGTTACATATTGATTTCAGGATAATCTCCTCCATATAAAAGCTATACATGTCCAAAAGTTAAAAAAAATAAAAGAAGAAATTCTAAAATTCATAATTGATGCCTCAAAAGTCTATATTCTTCCAGAACTTCTCCTTTGGTTTGTAACTTGTTAATCAATAGAGATCTTCTTTGACTTATGTTGGGGTTACATCTCAATAAACTCATCATAAATTGAAAAAATCTGAAGTCAAAATCCAAAATGCATTTAATACGCTTAAACTACTGAACATCATAGCTCAACCTAGCCTACCTTAAAAATGCTTAGAACACTGACATTAACTTATAGTTGGACAAGTCATCTCACAAAAATGAAGTATTGAATATCTTATATAATTTATTGAATAATATACCTAAAGTGAATAGCAGCATGGTGTATGGGTTCAGAATGTTTGTCAATATATCTGTTGGTCACTCTCATGGCTGACTGGGAGCTGTGGTTGGCTGCTGCTGCCCAGCACAATGAGAGAGGATCATACCACATATTGCTAGCCCAGGAAAAGACCAAAATTCAAAGTATGGTTTCTACTGAATTCTATCACTTTCTCACCATTTCAAAGTTGAAAACCTGTTAAATCAAACTATTGTAAGTCAAGACCGTCTGAATATCATTAACATTTTCTATTCTAATGAATATTCATCAAAAATTTCAATGCCTGTAAGAATTCATATACTGTATTTTACATGCCAATCTCTTTGGACATTTAAGTCATCAGAGCTTTGTAAGTAAGGTAAAATCTGACCTTCACAGACAAACAGAAGCCCTGATGGCTAAGGTGGAAGATGGGTTTGGACAAGTGAGATGCAGGTGGGCTGCTGCATGGAGACTGTGAGGGGCCACCACAATAGACCAGCTGAGGAATGCTGTCAGTGAGCAGGTTCAGGTTGGAGCTGGGAGATCCAGAGGTAGCCAGAGCAGGACTCCATAAGTCACTTATGACAAGTAGAAGTTCAGAGAGACAGTTGAAAGATCAGATACCTTTGGTGAAACATTTCAAGGCATCCTTCTACAGTTCACTCATTTATTCATTCAACATGTACCATTTCACTAACACTTATGCTACATTTTGAAGAATGAACATGACTTAGCCATATAATTTTGGGGGGATGGAAGAAACTTTAGCGGTCATTGGATATAATGCATTATTTTGAAGATTAATAAGTCTGAGGACTAAAGTGTAGTGTAAGAGAAATGACTTTAGGGTCTTGATGCTTTATTTCAATCCGTCTCTCAGACAAGGGTGTGATTATCAACAGACTGCCTTTTCTCTCTGAGTGCCATAATCTCCTCCCATGTCATCACAAATATACCTGCCATGCAGACATAATTTCACGTACTTGTGATATTTAACCCCTTTCTCCATTCAATTCATAATTATAAGCCATTCTAGAAAAATATCAGCCAATACATTTCTTAACAATCCTTGGGAAAGAAGCCCGGCCCCCACCCCACCATTGGAAACAACTTGTTTGCATGTTTTCCTGTCTTCTTACCAGGAATTTTTCTACTGGGACAGACACATCTACTTTTAGTCTTGAAATTTAGCAAAGTGCCACAAATACAAAGTGAAATCACAAAATATTGTGAACCCTCTAAAAAAAAAACCAAAATAATTTCCCCTTCATTTTGATATAAGTGTTAATCTATTTATTTTGAAATTAAATACAATGTTTCTTTTTTTAATTTTTATTTTATTTATTTATTTGACAGAGAGATATCACAGTAGGCAGAGAGGCAGGCAGAAGTGGGGGGGAAGCAGGCTCCCTGCTGAGCAGAGAGCCCAATGCGGGGCTCGATTCCAGGACCCTGAGATCATGACCTGAGCTGAAGGCAGAGGCTTTAACCCACTGAGCCACCCAGGTGCCCCACAATGTTTCATTTTTTTAAGTAACCCCTCCAGTTAGCAAAATCACAAAGTCTGGCAGGTTCTTTCGGCTTTCCTCTCTTTTGTCAATCTGTGATCTGCCTTTATGTCTTCTGTGCCCACATCTCACTACCAACACCTTCACCCTGAAGTTCTGCAAGTTCCTAAGCTGTCTCTGACTTCCCAGCGCTTCTTTCTTGGTATCTTTCTTGAATGACACCTCCTTTCCCAACTTCTATCTGCACTAAAGGCCTTTTGACAATAATTTATTTATCAGTAATCAGAGAAATAATGCGTTACTTATTTCAGAAGAAGCTGGTTTGAATGCCTGAATCCAAAATACAAATTACAACTTTCAGATGGCTTGGTCTCAGATTGGGGAAGTCCCTGGGGGTAGGGCTTGGTGTTCCTTACTTATAGCACACTGGAAATATGGATACACCATACATCACCCCACAGATATTCTCCCTTTAAGTCTTCACTCTCTCTCCACTTTGACACTGGTCACTATCACAGTCCATAAGTGGCTCCATCCTTCCAAGAGAAAGCAGTCGATGCAGAAATAGATATAAGCCAGTAGGTGAAATTTGCATATAAACCTTAAATCTTAAAAATGCATTTGATTTTAGGAAAAATGAGATTTCATTCCTTAGGTAAGGGCATTACTTACCAAAAGCAGAAAACTATCAAGCCAAGTGCAGACTTCAAATGATTCAATGGTCCCCAGCCAAGGCTTTTGGTATTTGGTATGCAGAGCAGTATACCCAATGTCAGTAACGGCAGAATGTGACAGGGCAAAAGGGACACTGATCCACTGCAACCAAAGAGAGACGTGACAGAGTTAAGCTACAGCTTTTACCACACATTTTGTTTTCTCGTAGACCACACAGTTCATTTGTTCCTCTTGTTCAGACAGAGAAGAACCTGGAATCATGTTCTCTATGGGATGTCGTGAAATACTGATTTATAAAAGTTAGAATAACATAGTACCTATGCTTGTGCTTAATTATACCATGTCATATCAATTATAGGAGCAGCCAGCCAACCTTTGGGAAGAAAACATTAAATTTGAGAACCGTTAAGTATATCTATATATAAACTTTTCATGTTTTCTTTGAATTAGAGAAAGATGTCCATTTATTAAAGTGACAAGGAAAGATCTGATTGAGAATTTGGTGGGTGAGACAAAATTAAACGGTCATCTCAGTGCTAATAAAAAAATAAGGAAGAGAATGGGAGGCCTTCTACGTGGAACAAGGCAGAGAGGAGAAGAACATACAGGGTGTGCCCACAGATCTTTTGCATGAGAAGGTGGGCTGACATGGGAGTGGCTTAGGGAAATAGGAGAGATAAACATAAGCACATGGCAAGAAATTTGAATTACAAGCAAAGGGGTTTATATTTTGTTCTGTAGGCAATTGGAAGCTAGAGGCATTTCTTCTGAGTTGTAAAAAGATTTTAGTAGGTTTCTTCTACATTTTAATATCATAGATGTGAACAGTGAGCTTAGGAGAAGGAGGAGTCAAGAAAAATAGTAAGTGCACTGATATGACCCAGATAAAGGCTTTAAATAGAGCCATAATATTGGAAACGTAAAGACATTGGTATTGAAAAGGGTTCTGAAGGGAGATTGATCAGGTCAGGGGGAGAAAATGAACAGATGAACTGCAAGTTTACAGTTGTGGAGCTCCAAGGATGGTGATAAAATCAAGAGATTTGGAGAATTTGAGAAAAGGAGATGGTTTAAGGTGTGAATTGATTCATTAGTTATATATGCATGTATAGCCATTTGAAGCTTGGAAAACAAACCAAGCTTGGCCTTTTACTCAGTCAAGTCAATAGACTCTTAACTAGTAAGCAAGACAATTCCTCATCAATTTAGTTATATTTTGTAGCAGAAAACCACTCTGATGTCTATCCCCACATATATTTGTCCTATCATCTTTATACTGGCATGCTTGATTTATGCTCTGTTTTAAGTTTAATTTTAAGTTCTGGTCTCATGAAAAGCAATGAGAAATTACATATATCATCAGTAAATAGCTTCATCCGCTGGCATTGTCTGTCTTAATATACCAAGTGCATTCAGCTAAGAGATCTGTCATTGCCAAATCAAACTTGCTTCCAAAGTTCCGAACAGTGATTTATTTCTGGAAGTTTATGATGATGCTAAGGAGAATTCTGAATTTCAGCACTGTCCACTTGCTTTTGGAAATTTAAAAATAAGAAAGTGGGAGTCACTGAGCAAGTTAAATTGATTTGAATTCAACTAAGATACCAGTGAATGAGATTCCATGACATGCAAATAGATGCTAAGAGAAAAAGAGGAAATGTGATCATTGCTAGCATATGTCAGTTTATGGCTAAACTGTAATTTTAGTTGTAGTCTGTTCTTTTAAAATTTTCCTCCCATTATTAAAGATGCTAGAAAATAAAAAAAATGAGTGTGAGATTCAACTTCATTTTTCATTTCTAAGTGTCTAGCGTAGCACTAGAATAAAGAGTTTTTCATTCTGAGAAAAAGAAGTAAAAAAGAGAAGGCTCAAAGGTGCTTTAATCATCCATGAGTAGGGAGTCATGATCTGCAGCCTCAGCTTCTCTCCGTGTACTTTCCCCAAGGACACTGGCCCTACAGGCTACTCAGATGGGATAACAATCATGTGTATGAACCCACTACGGTGCCCAGCGTGGAGTGCTCACACCATTTTCTTGGATATGTCTTAGGTGTTGGATGTTATTATATATATAATAGTATAGTCTTTGTATTTTAAGATGTTGAGTTTGCAAAGGCTCAACATTGAGTAAAATGTGTTCATAATACACAAAAGCACTTTTAATGCAATATCAATAATATGTCTCAAAGTTATACAGTACTTTTTACTGAATAAAACACTCATATATTACTTAATTTAGTTTAGGACTTAAAACAATACATAATAAATCTTTCTAGTGCCTTATATAATTAAGCCTTTTCTTTGTTTTTAGATCCCAAATAGTAATGATTAATATTGAAACCCACAGTTTTTTAAATGGGATCAATTCTATCTTATGAGCAGTCTTATGGATCAATTAAAATGATTACAGGGGAAGGATAAGAGACCAGTGCAGGGGGTGTCTGGGTGGTTCAGTCGGGTTAAGCATCTGTCTTCAGCTCAGGTCATGATCCTTGGGTCCTTGGATTGAGCCCCACACTGGGCTCCCTGCTCAGTTACACTGTAACTCTGAGTAAAGTGTGTTGCCTTCAAACTCAAAGAACACACAAAGGTTTCCATCAAATGTTTCCATGAAGGAAAGGAAGCCCTAGACCTTTCTAAGTATTAAAGTGAGAGCATATTTGCTATCAAAATCTAACAAAATGATTACAGCTTTTTTTAAATCCAATTAATTCACTGAGAAATTTAAAATTTCAAATGGTACAAGACTTACTATGTATTACTCATGATGGAAAATAACATGTCTATTAATTTTTACTGAATTCATATAAAATACCACATTACCTTTTAGAAAGAAGAAGGAGAAGAAAGTAAAAGAAGAAAGTCCGTGAGTGGCTCCACTTACCAGACCTATGAAGATGCAGAAAAGCTGAACTACATCGGTGTAGGCCACGGAGTAGAGGCCACCCACCAGCGTGTACAGAGTGGCGATCAGTGCAGAGACAATGACAGAAGCTTGCACATTGACGTTAATGATCACACTGATGGTGGCTCCTGAAGAAAGAGGACAAGAAAATGCTGTGGTCAAGGTACTCAAATGGATTCCACTTTCTGCTCAAGGATATACTGAATGTTCAATGACAGCAGGTATTTCCCCAATACATGTGATATGTATTGGATGACAACAGCTAATGTAAGTTTTCATATAAAAATCTTAAAATCTCTATAACTTGCATATGTGTGTGTGTGTGTGTATCCATATATATATATACACACATACACTTATGTGTATGTATATATACATATACTTATGTATATAAATACACATATATTTAAAAATATTCTTTCTTTCTGAAATTGATGCTTTGGTAACTTGTTTATGTGGGACACCCAAAATCCTTGACATGACATTAGAATTCCATGATATATACTAAATTTAATCCTACTATAAGAACTTGCAATAATTTTACTAGCTACATGTAATATATTTATTCATATCCTTGAGATAAGCACAATCACCCATTTTCCACTAACTCTGACCCTGTTAGCTTTTTAAATTTATTTTTATTCTTTTAAAGATTTATTTATTTATTTTTGAGAGAGAAAAAAAAAAAGAAAGCAAACAGGGGAAGGGGCAGAAGGAGAGAATATCCAAGCAGACTCCCACTGAGTGTAGAGCCCAGCTCGAGGCTTGATCTCATGATCCATGAGATCAGGACCAGAGCTGAAGCCAGGATTAACCAACTGAGCCACATAGATGGCTACTTGTTAGCTTTCTTTAGAAGACAGACTGTATAAGGTACCAAGGTTTAAGACAATTTTGTAGAAGAAAATCATAAGATTGGTAAATTTTATTCCAGTCCCATTGCTAGTACACCAATATGTTGAAGGGCCCTAGATTTCAACACCATCTTTTTAAGTAATTTTCATTATCACGGTTTTAAACCTGCCTTAGAAATAAAATTTACGTTTTTCCCATGTTATTACTTTGTTTATTGTGTTTATTGTTGTCTATATTTCCAGTGAATATATTAGGGAATGGATAGTTGGATCACTATGGTTCTTGGACCTCCAGTTCAGAATTCATTTGCTGCTTTACAAACCCTTTCCCCATTGTTCTCAAAAGTTATATAGTTTATATGTTATAGTATTAAACAGCAAATATAATAATGTTAAGATATACAGAACAAATCTGTGATTTTTTTGTATCATTAATTGCAATCTTACATTCTGCTCAATGGCATAATAATGCAATCTACCAGAGATGAAAATCTGTTTTCTGAAGGAGCAGCCTAAAGTATTTTGATCGAAGATAACAATATAAAATATTTTTCAAGATTTTTTTTCTTAGTACTTTGGATTTAGTAACAAAATTATTTTCTTGAGTAATGCCAGTTAATAAAAGGAAAAGTCTGGTAAGGAATTGGAGGATGAAGACAAGGGAAGGCAGTCAATTATTTCAATTACTTAAAAGTGACTTTTCCTGGACCAGATGGACATCACAGATATATTCAGAACATTCCACCCAAAGCAATGGAATACACATTCTTCTCAAGCGCACATGGAACATTCTCCAGAATAGATCACATCCTGGGACACAAATCAGGTCTTAATTGGTACCAAAAGATTGGGATCATTCCCTGCATATTTTCAGACCACAATGGCATGAATCTAGAACTCAATCACAAGAGGAAAGTTGGAAAGAACTCAAATACATGGAGGCTAAAGAGCATCCTACTGAAGAATGAATGGGTTAACCAGGAAATTAAAGAAGAACTTAAAAAATTCATGGAAACAGAGCAAACAACTGTTCAAAATCTTTGGGATTTTGAAGATACAAATGTTGTGATCTGAAGGGGCACGTGCACCCGAATGTTTATAGCAGCAATGTCCACAATAGCTAAACTATGGAAAGACCCTAGATGTCCATCAGCAGATGAATAGATAAAGAAGATGTGGTATATATATACAATGGAATACTATGCAGCCATCAAGAGAAACGAAATCTGGCCATTTGCAACGATGTGGATGGAACTGGAGGGTATTATGCTAAGCGAAATAAGTCAGTCAGAGAAAGACAATTATCACATGATCTCTCTGATATGAACAATTTGAGAGGCAAGGAGGGATTTTGGAGGGGGTGGGGGAGAGAAATGAAACAGGAAGGGATGGGGAGGGAGACAAACCAGAAGAGACTCCTGGACTCACGAAACGAACTAAGGGTGGCTGGGAGGCGGGTGGATAGGGATAGGGTGGTTTGGTTGTGGACATTGGGGAGGGTATGTGCTATGTTAAGTGCTGTGAAATGTGTAAGCCTGACGATTTACAGATATGTACCCTGGGGCAAATAATACATTATATGTTAATAAAAATTTTTAAAAAAATAAAAGTGACTTTGGATAATTGACTGAGTTATTGTTGTATAGATATTTAGCAAGTTTTTTCCCCCGCAATTATTTACTTCATGTTGCAACTTTAGTCGCAATTCTTTGCCATTCTTCTTTTAGTCTGGTTTTCTCCTTCAATAACAACATTTCTAAGTCATATCTTAAGAATTTTGAAAAGTACAATTATTACCCTGCCTCTTTGGGCTACTGCTTAATTTTCTATCGATTAGTACAAGTTTTATTAATTCTACATCCCGAAAAGGTGGGGAGGGAGGCTGTATGCTGTAGAAGAAAGAGCACTAGACTAGGATTCTAAAGATTTGCATGTTGGTAAATACTACCATTTGGTTGCAACTCAGTGGTCTTAAAGAAGTCACCCACTTTTCTATCACTATTAAGATTGGGATGAGTTTTTTCTCAAAAATATTTTCTAAATGATTCCATTATTTGTAGTCAGTAAACTAAGTTATACTTGTTGATCTGTTATGAAATATTACTTTGTTCATGCAGCCATAAAAATAAACATAGTATAAATAAAGTTATACACATTCAGTGAATTTGTGTTGTGAGAAATGTAAACATATATTTTTTAAGGTTTTATTTATTTATTTATTTATTCATTTATTTATTTATTTATAATTATTTAGAGTGCGTAAGTTGGGAGAAGGGTGGAAGAAGAGGGAGAGAGAAATCCTAAGCAGATCCCATGCTGAGTGTGTAGCTTGATGCAGGGCTTGATCCCATGTCCCCGAGATCATGACCTGGGCCGAAATCAATTCGGATACTTAACACACTGAGCCATCCAGGCACTCCTAAATATGTATTTCTTAAAAAAAATGCATGTAGGGGCGTCTGGGTGGCTCAGTGGGTTAAAGCCTCTGCCTTCGGCTTAGGTCATGATCCCAGTGTCCTGGGATTCTCTGCCCATGTAGCATGGGGTTCTTTGCTCAGCAGGGAGCCTGCTTCCCCTTCTCTCTCTGCCTGCCTCTCTGCCTACTGTGATCTCTCTCTGTCAAATAAATACATAAAATCTTTAAAAAAATGCATGTAAAGAATGTCCATTTATGCCAAACAGGCAGTTTAAAAACTCTCCTAAGTTTCAGTGGCGAGCTAAGCACATTCACGGGAAGGTGGTAATAGATCTTGTATTTGTCTATTCTTAAGCATTCCAAGTTATTTCTAATAAACACTAATTTTGAATTGTGTCCAACCATTATTTTTTAAGAAAACATGTGTTGACTTAAAAAATGCACGTTCTCTTTACTGGAGCATATATTTCAAGCAATGGCAGCAATGTTTTTATGCATGTTGTTTGATATGTGTATGCATCTAAGTAGAGAGGAATATATATAGCAACATATTTTACATATATTTTGTCACACACATAGACATAGACACACATACATATACAAAAAGAGCTAATTGCAGCAAAGTTCAGAGTAGTTCAAGTTTATATTTCCAAAATACTTTAGAAATATTAGTTGGGGCACCTGTGTGGCTCAGTTGGTTGAACAACTCTTGATATAGGCTCAGATCATGATCTCAGGGTCCTGAGATTGAGACTTATGGTGGGCTCCATGCTCAGCAGGGAGTCTGCTTCTCTGTCTCTATCCTTCTGCTCCTCCCCTAGCTCGTGCTCTATCTCTCTCTCTCTCTAAAAAAAATAAATCTTTTTAAAAAAGAGAAATATTAGTTTATTAATTCAATTCTCCCTTAAGGGCTCTATTATATAAATTGATCAATATTCCATGAGAGTGAACATTTTGTGTTCTGTTAGCTATTCGGCCCACTCTTTTTTTTAATATCTCAGCAGGAAGCTTGTCTTAAAATCAGCATATTTTAGTGTTGAAACTAATGACAAATAAACTACCCATTGCTTCTTGGTTAATGAGAGAAAGGTGGGAAAGGAGGTGTATTTTTACACATAATTTTATTAAGATATAAGTGCAGTGGTAATTGTGGAGTATTATTATATTGCACCAAATGTGCAACATTTTCCACTGAGTTATAAAGTATTTTATACCTATCAAACTCTCTTCTTTTCTACATCAAATCATCCTTTCTTTTTACAGTTGAAAACCAAGAAGGTAAGATTATATGGGAGTTTGAAAAAGAAAGGAGTGAAAGGTAACATAAACTAATACCTGATATTACAGAGGTCAGATCTAATGAGAATACTGAAGCCAGAAGACAAGTTTGTGGTCTGATATATATACTGTAGAAGGACATTCATCTTATCTTACTTTTGCTTTGACCACTTAGGGTCTAACCCAAGACTTAAGTCCTTTATCTTCATTTATAAGAAGAGATGGAGACAAACATACATAGATGCCTGGATATCAAACATGCACATAGTTCACTGAGGAAGACTGTGGAACTTCCAACTCTGTTGATCTTTAAGAAGGAACTCAATACTCAGTGAAATGGTTTATATTTCCCCTTGATCAAAAGACAGGTTATTAAGCCTGACTGAAGATCTCCCAAAACCCCACTGAAATCTCTCATTTTCTAAACCTTACAAGTGGGCTGAGAATCAGTGAGCCCTTAGGATAGGTTGTCCTTAGCATTAATCAGTGTCTAAGTTCATTTTCTAGAGCCATAAACATGTCTACAACTCAGTACTTTAGGATTACGTCAAGAAAAGAAGCAATGTTGTTTTTCTTCTCTTTTGAAGAAAGTAGAGATGATTCACTCACCCATTCATTTATTTGCAATAAAACTACAACTACTAACAAGGCACAAATCCTGCCTTCAAGAAACTTATAATCCCTTTTGTGAGGTTGAATTTGGGCGTGATATAGATAAACAAGCACATAATCATACAGAGTGACAAATTCAATGACAAAAAAAATCCAGGTGCCTAGGGAAGCTTACAGGAAAGGCATTCAACAAGGTCAGGATTATTGTTTTGAGTAAATGACATCTAAGAGAAGACTGAAGGACACTTCCTGGTTAGTTAGGCAGAAGTCAAAAGGTCAGGGGGAGAACAAGTCCAAAGTGGAGGGCACCTGGACTTGCACAGTGGAGTTGCACATGCAAGAGAGGAGGCGAGGTCTAGAGTTCTGGGAAAAGGAAGGAGGAGGGGGGATAATGAGAGGAATCAGAGCCTAAGTCATAAAAAGCTTTACACACTCACTTAAAAGTTTAGAAAGGAACAGTAAAGGGACAATTTCAGATATGCATTTTAGGATGAGTCTGTACTATGTGTAGACTAGAGGAGGAATGTTGCACAGTAAGTGGGGATATGGATGCATTCATCAAGGTGAGGGAGGCTGCAGGTGTCCTGGCCTGTGGCTTAGGCGAGTCAAGTTGGGTATGTGCTGTTTCATTAACCAGAGAAAGGCAGAAGTCCTTACCTAAGGCAGAGAAAATGGCAGCAGCCCAAAACATCTCTCCCATTAGTGCAGGAATAAATAGGAGCCCACCCATGCGTTTCCCATAAATCTGCTGAAAAGGGTCCAACATGGTCACATATCCCTTGGAACGCATGGGTTTTGCAAAGAACAAACCACCTAAAATAAATTAAACAATTGTTTATGAGAAAATAAAAAAATTCATAATATAATAGTCTTTGCCAACTTTTTACTATGCTATAATTTCTCAAGGGAAATAATTTTTTTAGGACACTGATATATGTGGAAGAACCACTCTGAAATATACTGTGAGTATAGAACCAAGACATACTTAGTGACCAAACATATATTTCTTAATACATTTGTCATCGTATGCATCCAAAGGGCCATTGAATGGTATATCCAAGGCATGTGGGTTGAAAAACATGAACCAGTGTGGCACTCACTAAAATACCTTTGTATCACCCAGCATAGCATTCAGACACTGATTAAGCAAGCACAAGATCCAATGAATGTATTTTAAGTGCAAAAAAAAAATTAAGAACTCTGTTATATTATATAATATTCTTGACCTTTCTTAGTTTGATTTACAAAAAGAAATTCGGGTACAATTCAAATTGATTCATTGTTAATGATACCTCTATACTATTTTTGAAAGAAAAAAAATCATATGTTAAGAAATTCACTCTTGCCATAGATCAAGGGATTTTAAAAAAGCATATTCCACAATCAAGGGATCAAATAATTTTAAGCATTAGTGTTACTGACTGTTAACATCTACTTGAGAGATCTCTGATAACTTTTTTCACAATAGTTATTCACAGTCTGACTTGTCATTTCACTCGTTTTTTGTACTCCTGTTCTTTTAGGCTTTACTGGTGGGTCACTAAGGTTTAACTTTCACTTACCTAAAATCAGACTAAGAGAATATCCAATTGGTGCCTGAGCCCAAGCTAGACCATAATCTGGGACATACACTGCTTCAGCTGTCCCGTTGATATAACCTCCTCCGACCCAGGTGGCTGAAACAGAATGAACAGTGAGGGAAAGACACCACCATACCTATCATACCTTAGACCTGCTCAGTTTAACTCAGTCCCGTTAGCTTTCTATGACTATTGAGCTCCTGAAATATGGCTAGTCTGGCTTGAAATGTTCTGAGTGTAAAGTACACATTGGATTTCAAAGACTGAGTATGCAAAAGTAAATGTAAGCTGTCTCAATAATTTTTGTGTGTGTTAATTATCTGGTGAAATGAAGACATTTTCAATGTATTGAGTTAAATACATTCTATTATTTACATTTATTCCATTTTTTTCATGTTCTTTAAAGTGATTTCCAGAAAATTTAACATTCTTTTCATGGCTTACATTATATTTCTCTTAGACAGTGTTGCCCTGGGTGTTTTCTGAGTCCATTTAGTCATCAATAGTTTCAAACAATATTGTTATATCCCGAAGTCTGACATCATATACAAAGTATTATATGACTATTTCTATTCTCAATAGTAGTACAACTTTCCCCCAGCTTCCATAACATGAGGGAAAGTTTCTTTATTTTAAGGTCTTTCTGTTTTAATCGTATTGATCTTCTCACATTGATCACAATTATCTTCCTGGGCAGGGGGAGGAGAAGGGATGAGGTAGGGTGGGGTAGAGTGGGAATGGGGGAGGGCATGCACGCGCAGTTGTGGATGTATGTGCTTTTATTTTTTAATTTTATTTTTATTGATAGGGCCACTTCTTAAACACCCTGGGATTTTGGCAGATTTGTTCTTCATCATAATATATTGCTTACTTTCTTAAATTGTTAAAGGAGAGAGGACACTTCTATTCCAAGGCATCCTAAAGTGAGTTTTCCCTCCCAAGTGTCCAACATACACTTAGGCATAAGAAATAGTATTTAGTATTTGATGTAGACTACATACCCACTTTCATTCCTTGTTTTAACCTGGGTCTTTTAGTAAGGTATTTGATCTGAAGCATAGTAGTTGAAGGAGGGAGTCAAGGAACCAAAGAAAACACATGTTGGTTAAACAAAGTTGGACCAAGAAGGATCTATAAACCACCATTTTCAGTGAGAAGGTAGTGTCACATTTGATTATTCTATTACTTGATTATGATAAAGCTGAAGTTAATGGAATACTTAAATCTTTATAGTTTATATCCTTTGAAGAAAATTGCCAAATTAGTTAAAAGAATCCATTGTAGAATTTGTGTAAAATTATGAGGAACATAGGCTGACTTACCAGATATGAGCCCGAATTCTAAGCTCTATCATCCAATTGGGAATAAAATTTGACTCTGAAAAGTTATCTGAAATCTCATAGAATGTAAGTAAAATAAGTAATATGTATGTGAAACTGTCAAAGACAGGTGTCTCTATTGTGTTCATGTCAAAATTTATCTGACTTTTGATCCAAATACAAAACAAAGAAGAAGATGTTGTGGGGTTAGTACTGTTAGTATTGTCAGTATAGCACTGTTAGTATAGTACTAACAATAACATTAGTACTGTTAGTATAGTACTAACAATGACATTAGTACTGTTAGTATAGTACTAACAATATTGTTAGTATGGTTTAAAGGTTAACATGAAAAGACCTCCCTGCAAAGGAAATGTAAGCACATTTAAGTGGAAAGTTTATATACAAAATCCTAAAGTGGATGGATATGCACTTAGCAGCCACTCTCATCTGCTTGGAAGCTTTTACATGGGTGTTAAAATTGCTGTTATTTTTTTTCCTCATTCTAAGCCTTCTTGAAAATTTAAACAGGCTTTACCTGGGCAGAAGACATGAACAGACACTTCTCCTAAGAAGATATCCAAATGGACAACAGACACATGAAAAAATGCTCAACATCACTCAGCATCAGGGAAATACAAATCAAAACCACAATGAGATACCACCTCACATCAGTCAGAAGGGCTAAAATTAGCAAGTCAGCAAATGATAACTGTTGGCGAGGATGCAGAGAAAGGGAAACCCTCTTACACTGTTGATGGGAATGCAAGCTGGTGCAGCCACTCTGGAAAACAGTGCGGAGGTTCCTCAAAAAGTTGAAAATAGAGCTACCCTATGACCCAGCAATTGCACTACTGATCCCAAAGTAGTGATCCAAGGGGCACATGCACCCCAATGTTTATAGCAGCAATGTCTACAATAGCCAAACTATGGAAAGAACACAGATGTCCATTGACAGATGAGCATAAAAACCTGTGGAATATATATACAATGGAATATTACACAGCCATTAAAAAATTGAAATCTTGCCATTTGCAATGACTTGGATGGAACTAGAGGGTATTATGCCAAGCGAAATAAATCAATCAGAGAAAGACAATTATCATATGATCTCACAGGTATGTGGAATTTAAGAAACAAAACAAAAGATCAAGGGAAGAGAAGAAAAAAATAAAACAAGATGAAACCAGAGAGGGAGACAAACCATTAGAGACTATTAATCATAGGAAACAAACCGAGGGTTGCTGGAGGAAAGGGATTGGAGGGATAGGGTAAGTGGGTGATGGACACTGGGCAGGGTATGTGATTTAATGAGCACTAGGTATTATGTAAGACTGATGAATCACAGACCTGTACCCCTAAACAAATAATACATTATGTTAATAAAAATATATTTTAATTAAAAAAGAAAAAATAAATAAAAATTTAAAAAATAAAAATAGGGTTCCCTCCCTCCACTGGGTGACTAACTGGGACTTGAAGAAATGATTCTCACAGGTGTAGAATCAGGCCCGATTCTCCTGCCAGGCAACCGGAACTGCTAACAACATACCAGCAATGTTTCATTGCATAAAGTAAATGGTCTTATGAGCACAAAGCTTATTAGTGATCATTTTTCACTGTGTAGGTCTCCTCTCCTTTGTCCAAAACAAACTTGGTGACTGAATGATTATCAACATTATAATACAGAAGTGAAGACTTGGTTACTTATCATGTTAAAGTCCTCCCATTTTTACCAGTCTTGTCCCTTTTACACCAGAATTTGCTCTGCATGTCTGTATATTTCACATCAGATTCACTAGTGAGAACAAGAATTCTTTCAAACTATGTGAATTTCTTATTTTTTAATCTTTATTCTTTATCAAATATATACAATCAAGGAATGTGATAAGGTTTAGATAATATGGTTCAGATTTTAAATTAATTATGATATTAACCAAGATTCTTTTCAGTTCTGAAAGACTGAAAAACATCTTTAAAAAGTGAGCTAGACCATGACACTTCATATGAAATATCATGATTCAAATTTTTCTGTGTATTTTAAGAGACTATTACACTGAAAAAATCATTCTAGATGATAAAAGAACAAATTCTGAAATATTATCTTTATGAACACAATAGATATAGCATTAAATCTGAGTAATAGAACATTATAAGAATGAAAAAAATTACAGTGAACAAAGACTTTGATATAGAGCAGTTCATTTACTCTTTTCAGGTTTTTTGAGTGAGATCAACTTTCATTGTTTTATTTTGTTTTTCTCATTTTTTTTGTACAGAAAAAACCTGAAGGGCATATCATCACAATGTTTTAATTTCACTTCAGATGCCAGTATTACATCTGGATTTTTAAGGTAAAGAAGAAATGTTTGTGGTATAATAAACAATGAAAATGAGGATGTAAAGTTGTCTATGGTGTTCCTCAATAGGCGGATAATAAGAGAAACATCTGGAAATGTATACCAACATTTCAGTAAACGTATATGCAGGTGGTAGGCTTATGGATGATTTTTACTCTGTTTTTGTACTTATCTAACTGTGCATATTAGATACCACAGAACATATTTTCCATGATACAATTTGCTCTGTATATGTGTTTATGTAGAAAAACTGAGAAACAGAGGGTAAAAAAAGGACCTCTTTACAAATGATGTGCCTTTATAAAGAAAGGAAATGAAGTCAGCTGGAGATCTGCAGGCAGCGCAATGTGCAGGAGACTCAGGGCGTGGCTGCCCAAAGACCTGGGTTTGGTGCTCACTTTGGTCCTTGTTAACCACGTAACTCTGTGTCCTTACTTAACCCCAGAGTCCTTTCACAGTGCTCAAATATAAAGAACTTCATGAAGATCATATGAAACCGTATATAGTTGAAAAAGAGTTAAAGAACATAAAATGTTTATATCTGAAAAATAAAACCTATAGTCCGTAAGCTATTCTAGAACACAATAGGTTTCAGATGGCCAGCCGTGACGTAGTCTTCACAGGTTGCTTTGGTAAACTACTCCATTTACAGACGAATCATTTTAATAGCACATCAGACCTGAAACTGGGCATCATTTGGATATGATTTCTGATGGGATATTTTCCAATGGGCCCTCAGAGTTCCGGTTAGTGTGGATTATATTGCTAATGTTTAAAAACCTAGTAAGAATCAGAAGTAAAATGTATGTTGTTAGTGAATATATATCAAATAACATTAAGGATATAATTTTAAATTGTTGTTTTTCAGAAATATTTTCTACAACCAAGAAGAGTATAAAAAAGAAATAAGTTACCACTTAAACAGAACCACTTTGAGGCATCAGACCCTCAGAGCCCAGAGATGGTTTGAGTGGGGCTGCAGGTGCTGGCTGGGGCATTTCTGTTAGGACACACCCTAGCTTTTCCCCTTTTATATCAAGGTTCTTGGAGATTTTTTCCCCCAGTGCTGTGGATTGCTAATATGTGATTGTCTTCCTCTGAGGGAATTAGTTTATTAAATGGGAGAATTAGGTTTCAAAACAGGGCATCTATCAATTTGGAATTGTGTTGCCCCTAACAGATTTATTCAGTTAAAAGCCATCACGAGTTAATGTTCACTGACATTCGCCATTTAAGACAATCCAAAGTCACAGCTTTGCTGACTTTATCACATAACTTGAAAAACTAAGACACTTTTCTCTACCTCTTTGTTTTTACTCTGTTTCTACCCACCGAACTGTCTAAATAGCTCAGATGCATTTCATCGACATTCTGTCCAGTGATTTATTATAAAATCATTTTGTTCAAGTACTACTGAGTTGAGACCATTTTATTTTTGTTTTAAATAAATGTAAAATTATTTTTGGACTATATGAGCAGTGAACATAAGGAATCCCCAAAGGACAGAGGTTAAGATTTGCTTTGTCACTCTGAGAAGCCAAGGAGGGGTGGGCAGCACGGAGCGGAGGCATCAGAACCTACCTGTCATGGTAAATCCACCCACCAGCAGGCCAATGTCTCGGCCACCAACTATGATGGCCTCGCTGCGCTCTTCTGAGCTGCCACTGTTTTTGGTTCTCCAGGCTGCCCATATTCCAACCAGCAATATTAGAAGGTAGAACACGATGATAGCTATCAGTCCTTCCACATGGAAAGTCATTTTTATTTAGGGGTCCAGATTCTTCCACAGTTAGCTACTTCATTAAGATTTCTGAAGAAAATACAGTAATGTATTATAAACCAGCCAAGCATGCATAGAAAGCTGGGAATAAACCAGCTGGCTCGTGAGAGATCCTGTACCACTTACAAGAAAAGCACATTGAAATTACATATGACACTAGCAGTTACCAACACATGCTCACTATTTTATTCTAATCACTATTTAACAGTTTAATATTGTTTTGAGCTTTCAAGAAAAAGAAAAAGAAATAGAAAATGCTGCTCAACAAATGTAACCACCATCACTTTTTGTGTTTAATAAATTCTTTCCATTTAAAATTAACCTTGCAAGTTGGTCAAGAAATCATTTCCAAAGATTATGTATTTGGTTTTTAGAACTAATCTACTATTCCATCTAGAATGATTTAGTAATGTAAAGGGTATTGTAAGACTACTCTGAGAATTCTAACATAATCTTACATTCATTCATTCATTCCTCTATCTCTCCTTTCAAACGATTTCAGGGAATGGTTCCAAAAGTAATGTGACATGCAAATACCTGGGGTAAAAAAAAAAAAAAAAAAACCACACACACACACACACAAACAAAAAACCAAAACTTTAGGAAAATCTGTTTCAAAAACACATCAATTCCAATTTTCAACAAGTGCCTGTGGTTAAAGTTACTGAAACAACTAAAGATGTTACATTGTTTAAAGAGTGCACCCTCTTGGCCAGCTCTTCTTCCTCATCCATTGTTCTTTGCTCTTTCATATTTCCCCCACCCTCTTAATGGTATATACAAGAAAACGGTTTAAAAATACAGAATTGCCTAAAAATATAAGAGGGCGTCAAAGGTAGTAAAAACAAGATTCTTTAAGAGACAGATGTCAAGTTCTAATGCCTGCACTTTCTGAAATTCTTGTTCTCTGTTATTTTTCAGCCCTCACGGTCATGGCTATTTCATCCACTCGCGTTCACACAAGCACGTTTCTGGGAGCAATACAAGTATTTGTCTGCAGATGGGTAATGAGACCTTGGGCGAAATTATAGCCTCCTTTGGATTCAGGGGAAGCCAAAGAAACGGGTTGGATGCGCTCCGCTTTTGTGAGCACCAGAGCAGGGAAGTTCTTTCTTTCCCCGCCTAGCCCGGGGATCCCCAGCTCCCCGCTATCCCTCCCGCGACCCCCGGTCCCTCTACAGCTCCCAGACTTTCCCGCCGAGGCGCCCCGAGGGCCATGGGTACCAAACAGTGGACCTGCCCTCACATCCCCACCGAGAGGCGAAAAAGCCGCCTCCCTTCGACCTAAAACGCCGGCGGGGCGGCCACGGTGTCCCCGGGGTGCGGTGTCCCCGGGGCGGCCACGGTGTCCCCGGATGCCCACTCGGTTCCTACCTGGAGTGGCTGCAGGGCGCGGAAGCGCTCCTCCGTCTGGGGCTCCTCCTGGGACCGCCGCCCAGGCACCACGGGGATTGGGGGCTGCAAGGGTGCGGAGAGCGGGGAGGGTCAGGGGTGCCAAGGGGAGAGGAGTAGGGCCAAGCAGCGAGGTTCAAGCCCCTGGTCTCCCAGGACCTGCGCGCGCGTGGAGTTGACAGGTGTTTGAGCTGAGCCGAGGGCGCTGGACGCGGGTGAGGTGGCGATCGATCCCAGTATTGGCAAAAGTCCCCTTTATAAGGGTGGCCGGCGGGGGCGATCGTCAGAGCTGGGAAGGCGGACGTCAGAGCAAAGCGGTGCTGGGGCGGGTGCTGGGAGACAGTGCTCTCGCGCGCTGGTGGGTGTAGGGGTGCGGAGGGACAGTGGTCGAGGGACTGGGGCAGAGCCTGGGTTCCTGGCTACCGCCGCCGCGGTATCCCGCGCCCCTGTGGTGCAGGCGGAGTCCCTGCCACTCCCTCTCCCCTCCTCCGGGAAGGAGGGCGTGTTCGTTCCCGAGGGTCATTTCCCATTCTGTTTTCCCATGACTCTAGTTGGAAGCATGGAATGGAAGGGCTGGGAGGGTCTTAGATCATCGTGTTTTCAGATAGAACAACTGGAAGTCCCACAGAGGGGAAGGGGCGAAAGTTGTCTTTCAAGACTTTGCCCGAAATAGTTTCTTACATTTCTCATGGAGTAGAGGAGCTCTCTCCCACTGCCTCTCATGCGCCCTGGGTGGAGGCTGGTTCCGGCTACCCTGGTGAGGGCTTCTCTGAAGATATTTCAGGAAGGTTTCCAAAGTCATTTTAAATTCATGTCCCTTCCGCTTAAAAATGGGGTTAAAATGAAAGACTCTTTCTTAATTGTTGTCCAAAACAACAATAGTCATCAAACAAGCCAGGCAAGATAGTTTTCCTTGTAGAGCTGTGTTGCTTGCCCACCAAAATATCCTATTTCAGTGTCACAAAAAAATCTACTGTATAAGTTTAAAATTATCTATGATCTATCATATCTATCCGTAGATATCTATATTTAATACTTAGATTATTTATATATCCATGGATAGAGTTACACATCTATAACTCTATATATCTAGATATATAGGTAGATTGACAGATAAAGATATCTGTGTGTGTTTATATATATCCATGAGTGTATGGAAAAAGAAGAGTCACAAGTCACAAAGCCACAAGTCCCTCTGGTCACTTTCTTCCTTTTTTCCATATTCCTCCATGCCAGTCTATTGAACAATGAAATATGTAAATCTAGTAGTTGATAGAATAAGTAAGAGTATTCCTTAATTACTGGTTCCCTCTCTCTAGGTGAAATTTTTAGACCATCTTCCATTTTCTTATGCTGGGTTTGGAAATGAACTTCCAAATTTATATCACTACTTCTTTGCTTTGTTCTCTGTATAAATAGTAACTGCATCCAATCATCTTGCTTGAGATAAGAGGCCAATGGAATTCAAACAAATTAGGACAAAAGACAAGGGTCTGCATGGACAGTTCTTCCATCTGTTTCAAATGATTAGCTCACTGATTTTCTGGAAAAGGTTTAGAAAGTCTTTCAATGTAACCCCCATTTTTACATGGAAGGGTTATGAATTTAAGCAATTTTAAGGAACTGATATAAAGAAAACAGAGATGGAATTTCATATCATTACTCAAGTACTTTTCAACAGAAACTCATCCATTCATTCTTGATTTTGTTTTTGACAGTTATATATAAGTCAGTTTCTGATTCTGGACTTTGGCCACAGGTTAATTTAATGTCTTCCCTACCAGAATACACTTAAGGTGATGATGACAAAAAGCTTGTGGTTGTAGCAGAGCAGATGTGGTCCATGAGAGTGTATAAAGTAGTGCACAAGGCTAAGGTTCAGGGGGCTAGACTCAACTCCAAAGAGGGACAAAAGAGGTGGCTGTCCTCAGAGAAACATCGCCAGCCCTTTAGGTTGGAAGAATCAGGAATGCAGCCAGGACACAAAGCTCTTTGTGGGGCCCACCTAATCCACTTTAAGAAGACAGATTTGCCAGCCTCTAGATTCAGTGCCAGATCTGGGAAGGTACAATGACCTTGAAGGTGACCAGAACAATTCTGACCTGGCAGAGTAGCTATCCTTTATGACAGAAGGCACCAGTTGGAAATAACAACTGCTGATGTATTGAGTCTACTTCTGATGAGACATTTCCTCATTTGCAGAGCCCTCTGAGCTCCTGCATCTGATCTAATGATGACGCCACTTGTGAATTTCTGCTCCAGGATGTACCTTCCCAGACACCCATTCCTGTTTTGTCTTCAATACACACTCCTTCATCCACTCTCTTGAGAATATGGGAAATACATAGCAGTGGAAGGTCAACTGCAGCTTTGGAAGACAAAAAAGCAGATTTTGCCTTTCTAAATAATTTATTTATTTAACAGACATTTCTTAAGTGCATCTGGTGTTCTAAGCACTGTTTTAAGTACTGAGAAACGCGTGGAAAATTATATAGTCCCTGCCCTCAGGCGATTTATCATTAGTGAAAGGAAAGCAGGAACAGGGAAAACAAAAGCTCTACTTGAGTATACTATTATAAATGCTGACAAAGATATTTCATATCTGCACACACAGATTTTATGGAAAGTACACAAAAAGGCTTTAATCAGACCCAAGTATTCTTGGAGGAGGGGGAGATTCATTCATTCAACAGACCCAATGTGAAGACCTATTGTGTGCCAGGAATTATGAGAGATGCCAGGTACATAGACAGAAACAAAGAGAGCCCTGTCCTCATTGAGCTTACAGTCTACGACCTTACTACTCAAAGTATGGTCCATGGAACAAGTATCAAACATCATCTCTCTCTCTCTCTTTTTATAACTTTGGTCATTTGAGAAGGACATCACTTTCATATACACATTGAACATGACTCAGATATGAATGACAATGCATAATGAGATTTTGGGGGAATCCATTCTCCTTAAGTCATTATCCTTTATAATGTCCTAGTTTCCTCATACAATTTTTATTTGAACATTTCATAATTTCTAATTGATTACTTTCAGCTTCAATTGAAATTTGGCCTGTCATTTGAAAATCAGGGTTATCATCAGAGCCATAGGGTACTTTAAAAATTGTAGATCCTGGGACCCCACAGTGAAAGTTCTGATTTGGTAAATCTTGGACAAGAGTTCAGAAGTCTCTTTTTAAATAAACTATTTTTTAAAAAGTAACTTAAGTTCACAGAAAATTTGAATAGAAATTATTTCCTAAATACCCCCTCTCCAACACATCCATAGTCCCTACTGTTATCAATACCACCCACATCCTCACCCCTCCCAGTGGTACATTTATTACAATGGATGGACCTACACTGACAAATCATTATCACCCAGAGTCTGTAGTTGATGTTAGATTTCACTCTTGGTGTGCTTTCTGTGGGTTTGGACAAATGTATAATGACATTTATCCACCATTATAATATACAGACTAGATTTACTGCCCTAAAAATTGTCTGTACTTCACTGATTCATTCCTTCTTCCTTACTAACCTGTAGCAACCACTAATCTCTTTACTGTCTTCATAGCTTTGCCTTTTTCAGAATGTCATATAGTTGGAATCAAATGGTATGTAGCCTTTTCAGATTGGTTTTGTTCCCTTAGTAATGTGAATGTATGTTTTCTCTATGTCTTTTCATGGCTTGATAGCTCTCTACTCTTTAATGCTAAATAATATTCCATTGCCTGGATGTATCAGCTTATTTATCTGTTTACCTACTAAAGAACATCTTTACTACCAAGTTTAGGAAAAAATATGAGTAAAGCTGCTATAAATACCTGTGTGCCGTGTGTGTGTGTGTGTGTGTGTGTGTGTGTGTGTGTGTGTGTATGTAAATAAGTTTTTAACTCCTTTGGGTAAGTATCAAGGAGCATGATTGCAGGATCACATGTTAAGAAGATGTTTAGTTTTGTAAGAAACTGTCAAACTATCTTCCAAGTGTCTGCATCAATTTTTACTTTCACTAGCAATGATGAGAGTTCCTATTGCTCCACACCCTCAGCAACATTTGGTGTTGTTAATGTTCTGAAGTTTAGCCCTTCTAATACATGTGCAATAGTATTATATCTTTATTTTAATTTGTATCTCCCTGATTTCATATGAGGTATAGTGCATACGCATATCTCCATCTGTGTATCTTCCTTTATGAAGTGCTTTAAGGCTTTAGTCCAATTTTAAATCGGGTTATTTTCTTGTTGTTGAATTTCAGGAGTTTTCTGTATCTTTTGGATAAAAGTCCTTTCTCACATATGTGTTTTGCAAACATTTTCTTCCAGTGTGGCCTTTTTATTTTCTTGACACTGTCTTTTACAGAGCAGCAATTTGTAATTTAATGAAGTCCAGCTTATCAATTACCTCTTTCATGGACTGTGTCTTTGAAGTTGTATATGAAAAGTCATCTTCATAGTCCAGATCATCTATATTTTCCCCTGTTATCTTCTAGGACTTTAGAGTTTTGTATTTTATGTTTAGGCCTGAGATCCAATTTGTGTTAATTTTTGTGGGGGGTGTAAGCTCTGTGTCTACATTCATTTTTGTTTTTGCATGAGGATGTCCAGTTCTTTTAGGATCATTTGTTGAAAAGACTTTCTTTGCTCAATTACAATGCCTTTACTCCTTTGTCAAAGATCAGTTGACTACATTTATGTGGGTCTATTTCTGGGCTCCCTATTCTTTTTCATTAATGTAATCATCTGTTCTTTCCCCAATACCACTTGGTCTCATTGCTACAGCTTCATACTAAGTCTTACAGTTTAGTAACGTGGGTCCTCCAACTTTCAATATTGGGTTAACTATTTTGGGTCCTTTGTCTCTCCATATAAACCTGAGAATCAGTTTCTCAAAATACCCAAAATAACTTTCTGGGATTTTTATTGGAATTTTATTGACTCTATAGATCAATGTGGGAAGAACTGATATCTTGACAATATTTTTTTTTATTATGTTCATTTAGCCACCATGTAGTACACCTTGATAATATTGAGTCTTCCTATCTTATCCATGAACATGGAATATCTCTCCATTTATTTAGCTCTTCTTTCATCAGTTATGTAGTTTTTCTCACATAGATTCTGTACATGTTTTGCTATATTCATATCTGTATTACTTTGGGGGTGCTAATGTGTTATTGTGCTTCTAATTTCAGATTCTACTTGTTCATTGTGTATATAGATAAATAGGAAAGCAGAATCTTTTCTTTTTCTTTTTTTTTTTTTTTTTGAAACCTTCCTTGGCGAACATGATAATCAGCCAAGTTTGGGGATCCTGCTGTATTTCAGGGTGGAAAAAGTTTTGAAGTCAAAACACACAACATGAGTTGATATTTTTTAGTTATGGTAACTTTAGAAAATTATTTTGTCTTCTTTGAGTTTTAATTATCTTTTCTCTAAAGTGGAAATAAAAACCATGCAAAGGTAGTGTTGATCTCATAGGAATGTGAGGATTAATTGAGACAGTATTTTTTTTAAATTGAGACACTTTTTTTAAACCATTATGTGCAGCACATGTTTTCCCATTGGTGCTCAGTGTACAGTAGGTAATTGCTACCTCAGCAGTAACTTCTGTTATTGTTGCTTGATTCACTGTTGAAGCCTGCTGATGTTCCAGCCTCTGATGGCTGTTAATTATACAACTAATATGGTGGATAAATGTTTCTGCCCACTTTCTTACCTAATGGCAAAGAAATATTTTGTTAATAATTTCAGAGCTGCTTCAGAAGTTCATATATTCCGGGGCGCCTGGGTGGCTCAGTGGGTTAATGCCTCTGCTTTCAGCTCAGGTCATGATCTCAGGGTCCTGGGATCGAGCCCCACATTGGGCTCTCTGCTCAGCAGGGAGTCTGCTTCCCTCTCTCCCTACCAGCCTCTCTGCCTACTTGTCATCTCTCTGTCAAATAAATAAAAATAAAATCTTTAAAAAAAAAGAAGTTCATATATTCCATGAACCACATCATAGACTAAGGTCTAGATTCTACTTCTTGATCAATTTTTAACCAAATTCAATTTATGCTTTTGTAGGTAGGCCTGGGAGGACTGGTAATAACTCAGTTTCATAAAGGTACATGTGGAAGCTTCTTCTTCTGCCTGACACTCAATCCTCACCAATGGTGCCCAGAAACTTTTCAGTGACACCCTCTTCACCTTATATAAGGCTGACTTCTTTTCATTTAGATCCTGCTCAGACATGTATCCGAGAGAAATTTCCATGATGCTTATCTACACCCAGCCAGGGTGATGTGTCCCTCTTCCAGTCTGTTGTCCTGTGGCACTTACTACTACCTATTGATTGTCTCCAGATCATAAGTTGATTTCTCTTTTACCCTGTGAACTCTGGGAAGGGAAAGATGATATTCCATACATTTTATATAGTCAGCATTTAGCACTGTGCCTGGAATACCACTAGTCAAAAACTTAGTTGAGCTAAACTGCCTTATTATTTTACAGAAAGAAAAATTGAGATTCAAATAAAGACCTGAGCACATTAGAATAGACCTCTATGTACTGACAATAACACTAAAATTAATCACTTGGAAACAAATCAATTAGATTCAAATGCCATTGCCCAGAAAATGCCAAGTTTTTCTTTCTGTTCTTATGATAAATGGCATATGATGACTAAATCTTCATACTTTTAACATAAGAAGTCATATGGGGATTATATACATGTATACCTTCACCACAGTTTTTTAGAAAGTATAACAGTAATGAATAATGTACTTTAGGGTCACTCTCTATTGGTGGTGTCAAAGTCATTTTGTGCAACCATTGCTATCATTCTTGAAGTCACTGAAGATATTTTTCCTTCTTTTTTCCCTAACATTTTATTATAAACATATTCTAATAAACATTAAAGTTGAAACATATATCAGAGTTAGCTCTCGTATAGCTACCATTTAGATTCTATAAAAACTTTTATTTTTTTTGTATTTATCTATTTATCAATTCATCTTATTTATTTGGTGCATTTTGAAATAAATGACATAAGTAGAATACCCCTGAGCAAGCATATCATTAACTAGAGTTCAATCATCATTTACAGCTTTTTTTTTCTTTTCTATTGAAGTAAAATTTACATGCAATGAAATGTATGAATCTTGAGAGTATTAGCTGAGTTTTGGTAAATGCAAGAACCAGTGTAATCCAAACCCTGATCAAGATAAAAAAAAAAAAAACATTATTTGTGTCCCCAGAAAGTCTCTTACAACCCTTCTGAGTTAATCCTTAACATTGTCCCTAAAAGGCAAATGATGTTCTGATATAGATTAATCTTACTTATTTTAGAACTTCATATAAATGGAATCACACAGTATGTACTTGCACCCAATATAGTTTTTTGAGATTCATCCACATTACTGACTGGATAGATAATGTGTTCCTTTTTTGCTGTCATTTTCCATTGTGTAAATATATCACAGTTGGTGATCTATGCTCTAATTTATAGGCAAATGGCTGTGTCCAATTTTTGACTATTATGTGTGCTATGAACAATTATTTTTTTGGACACAAGTTTTATTCCTCTTATGTAGATGTCTAAAGTGATATTTCTGTGTCACAGAAAATGTTTGTTTACATTTTTTTAAATGCCAGGTCTTTTCCCAAAGTAGTGGCACCATTTTATACTCCTACGAATGACATATAAAATTTGCTGTATATCTTTGCCAGCATTTGGTGTTATCAGTCTTGTTTTAAAATAATTTGTTAAGGAGGGCACCTGATGTGATGAGAGCATTGGGTATTCTACACAACTAATGAATCGCTGAACACTACATCAAAAACTTATGATGTATTATATGCTGGTTAACTGAAACATAATAAAAAAATAAAGAAATTATAAATTTTTGTGGAATCCTAAAAAAATTATATATATATATATATATATATATATATATATATGTATGTATGTATATGTATATATATATACTTCCTTTAAATTGGCCAGTCTGGTTGTTATGTAGAAATATGTCATTGTGGGTTTAATTTGCATTTTCCTGATGTGCTTAATGATTAATACTATGTCTTCTTTTGGGGCACCTCACTGGCTCTGTGGGTAGAGCATGTGACTCTTGATCTTAGGGTTGTGAGTTTGAACTTCATGTTGGATGCAGAGATTACTTTAAAAAAATAAAATCTTAAAAACATAGTATGTCTTCTTTTGTGAAGTGTATATTCAATTTTTTCCCATTTGTGATGAGTTACTTGTTTTTTAAAAAAATTATTATTTAATTGTAGACATTCTTTATATATCTACTTATTGAGGATCAGAAGTTTTTAATTCTGATCAAATCTAATTAATTATTTTCTTTAGTTTTATTAAAGTAATTCAGTAGTTTCTCCAGTTTCTAGTTTCTTAAGTTTAGTTTCTTTCATTTCTCTAAGACTTTTTAGCTTAAATCAAAGAATATTCGCCAATATTTTCTTTAAAAAATTTTATAACTTTAGCTTTTACATTTAGTTTTGTAGTCTATCTCAAATCAATTTTTGTGTATGGTATCAGGAAATTTCGTGTCATTAAAAAAATTCTGTTTCTGCCCCATTCTCTCTTTTCTCCACATCTGTGTCTCCATGCTTATGTGTATAAGACTTTTTGAATTTGTCCCACAGATTCTTAAGATTCTAGTTGTATTTTCAGTCTTTTTCCCTTTGTTTTTCTGATTGGATCATTCATATTGAGATATATTTAGGCTTACTGACTTTTGAAATTTTGGGGGATCAATCATCTCCATTGTGCTTTAACCCTATCCAATATTCTTTAAAATTGACACATTGTATTTTGTAGTTCTGGAAATTCTATTTGTTTTCTTTAAATTGTTATCTTTGCTGAATTTCATATCTTCCCAGTCAGCATGACATATTTTTTTTATGTAGTCAAATATAGATAAAAATAGATGTGCCACAAAGACATGAACAGACATTTCTGCAAAGAAGACATCCAAATGGCCACCAGACACATGAAAAAGTGCTCAACATCACTCGGCATCAGGGAAATACAAATCAAAACCACAGTGAGATACCAACTCACACCAGTCAGAATGGCTAAAATTAACAAGTCAGGAAATGACAGGTGTTAGCGAGAATGTAGAGAAAGGGGAACCCTCCTACACTGTTGGTGGGAATGCAAGCTGGTGCAGTCACTCTGGAAAACAGTATGGTGGTTCCTTAAAAAGTTGAAAATAGAGCTGCCTATTGACCTAGCAATTGCACTACTGGGTATTTATCCAAAAGATACAAATGTAGTGATCTGAAGGGGCATGTGCACCCCAATGCTTATAGCAGCAATGTCCACAATAGCCAAACTATGGAAAGAGCCTAGAGGTCCATCAACAGATGAATGGATAAAGAAGATGTGGTATATATATACAATGGAATATTATGCAGCCATCAAAAATGAAGTCTTGACATTTGCAATGACGTGAATGGAACTAGAGGGCATTATGGTAAGTGAAGTAAGTCAATCAATGAAAGACAATTATCATATGATTTCACTAATATGAGGAATTTGAGAAACAAGACAGTGGATCATAGGGGAAAGGAGGAAAAAATGAAACAAGGTGAAACCAGAAAGGGAGACAAACCATAAGACACTCTTAATCTCAGGAAACAAACTGAGGGTTGCTGTAGTGGAGGTGGTGGGAAGGATGGGGTGGCTGGGTGATGGATGCTGGGGAGGGTATGTGCTATGGGAAGTGCTGTGAATTGTGTAAGACTGATGATTCACAGACCTGTGCCCCTGAAACAAATAATACATTGTATATTAATTAAAAAATATTAAATAAAAGGCAAAAAAGTTAAAAAAATTTACCTTTTTTTGTTGGAAAGTAAAGATAGTCCAGGTACTAAAAAATCTTACTTGTAAATCATATATCTGAGTAAAGACTTGTGTCCAGAATATAAAGAACTATTACGTATTAGTCAGAGTTCCCCAAAGAGAGAGAAACAGAACCAAAAGGATATATCTATATAATGTATATATTATATATAGGCATATATAATATATAATTAACACATGTAATTATATATTATATATAGTCATATGTAAGGTATATGTATATAATGCATATACACATATATAATTATATGCAATATATAAAATATAAATTTATATGTAGTGAGCCAAAAGGATGATTACATATTTTATATTTTTAATTTTTTAAATATTTTATTTATTTATTTGACGGAGAGAGATAACAAGTAGGCAGAGAGGCAGGCAGAGAGGGGGGGGAAGCAGGCTCCCTGCTGAGCAGAAAGCCCGATGTGGGGCTCGATCCCAGGACCCTGAGATCATGACCTGGGTTGAAGGCAGAGGCTTAAACCTACTGAGCCACACAGGCGCTCCTAATTACATATTTTATATACATTATATATATATAAAATAGATTGCTATCCCAGCTAATGCAGTCAGGCAGAAAGCCCTGCCTTTTTGCTCTATTCAGGCCCTCAGTGAATTGGATGACACCCACCCATTTGGAGAGGACTATCCGCTATACTTAGTTCACCAATTCAAAAGTTAATTCTCACAGACACACCTCACATTATAGGGGCATTCTGTGGCCAGTCAAACTGACACATATAGTTAACCATCATACTTAAATAACTTAATAATAAAAACACAAATAACTCAATTTTTTAAATGGCAAAGTATCCAAAGAGGCATTTCACCAAAGAATGACTAACAAGCATATGAAAAGATGCTCTACATACTTAGTCATTAGAGAAATACATATTAAATACAAATTAAAACCTCAATGAGATACACACTTACTATAATGGCAGTAATGAAGATAATAGCCAGTGTTGAGAAGGATGTATAGTAACTTGTGTCTCATACATTGCTAGTGGGAGCGTAGACTGATTTAGCCACATTGGAAAGTGGTTTGGCAGTTTCTGAAAGCTTTAGATAATAACCATAACATATAACCCAGCAACTTCAGACAACTGAACTCAGGAATTCACACAAAGATTTATGTGTAAATGTTCATAGTAATATTATTCATAATAGTCTAAAGGTAGACACTTGAATATCCATAAACTAGTGAAGAAATAAATAAGATGTGATATGACCATACAATGGAATATTACTTAATAATAAAAGGAATGAACTACCGATACATCCTACTACTTGTGTGAACCTCAAAAACATAGTAAGTGAAAGAAAGCCAGGCCGAAAAGACTACATATTTGTGATTCCATGCAATAATAAGTCAATAGTGGCAGAAAGGAAATCATTATTTGCCTATGACTGGTGACTGTGAGTGGGAATAAATTGTATACTGGCATGAGGGAAATTTTGGGCTAAAGAAAATATTCTAAAACTCAAATGCAGTTGAGTTTTGCCCAACTTTATATATTTACCAAAAATTCATTGAATTTTACACTTAAAATAGGTATTTTTCTTTATTACAGAGAACAAACTGATGGTTGCCAGAGGCGAGGTGGGGGGATGGGTGATATAGATAAGAGGGATAAACAGTACATTTGTCTTGATGAACACTGAGAAATGCATAGAATTGTTAAATCATTATATTTTACACCTGACACTAATATAACTGCATGTTAATTATGCTTAAATTAAAAAAGATGAATTTCATCACATGTAAATTACACCTCTATGAAGCTAGCTGTTATAAAATTACTGATCTATGAAACAACATGATGAATTCCAACATCGGTTTGTTAAGTATAACAAGCCTTCAGAAAAGAGTACAGACTGTATGAGAACAGTTACATGAAGTTCTAGAACTGGCTGAATTGATTTGTGATGAAACATAGGGCACTAGTTCCCCCTTTTGGGGTAGGGTGGGCACTGGCTTGAGAGGAACATGAAGGAAACATCCTGTGCAATGGTAATATTTGATATCTTGACAGTAGTTTGCTAGTAGCTTGTGTATCTAGATTTGCTAAAATTCTTTAAGTGTACACCTGATACTTACATATTTCATTTTGTAAACTCTACTTCAAAAAATAACTAAATATTGATATTCATAATGAAATATTTATGGGTGAAATATGTCTATAACTTACTGTGAGATCCAGAAAAAAAAAAGTAGAATGATTGATGGAGGAAAGGATGAGTAGATGTGTGAATTTGCAAATATCGCAAGATGTTAATTACAGAAACTGGGTGATGAGACGGTGCATGTTTACTGTACAGTTCTTTCAATTTACTTGTATATTTGAACATTCTCATAATATATATATATATAGTTCATATATATCTATTGGGTCATTTTCCTCCATATATATATATAATATATATATGACCCAATAGATACTGTTCTCGGGAATATTATTTGGTGAAAGTCATAAGCCAATTATATTTAAGGCCAACATATTCCTTAATATATTTGGTCAGTGTAGGAATCTTCCCATTTTTATTGAGAAAGAACCACTTGTAATTTCTACCAAATTCTTGATATCACCAGAGGTTTGTTCACTGCTGTTACTTAAATTTTTAAGAAGAGTTAGGATTCCCACTACTTTGTTTCCATTCCAGATTCCAAATAAACCATGGAAATAGGACCACTGGTGGAGCAGCAAGAGGCTTGGTGGTCTACAGGATAAAATTTCATAATCCTCTAACTGATCCTAGTTTTCTGCTTTAGGGCCTGCTTGGTTTACAGAATTGAAGTAATATCTGGAATGTGATATCTGGAATAAACATTTTGTGGACAATTATTTAGTTTTTTCCTCTAAAAATTGTAGTCTAATGGCACCTGGGTGGCTCAGTCCATTTAAGTGTTAGACTCTTGGTTTCAGCTCAAATCATGATCTCAGGATCATGAGATTGAACCCCAGGTTGGGCTCCACATTCAGCGCATGGTCTGCTTGAGATTCTCTCTCTCACCCTCTGCCCCTCCCCCCTCTACCCTCTATCTCTCAAATAAATGAATAAATAAAATCTTTTTTAAAAATTGTAGCCTAGTACCAAAAAAATTATTAAGGTAGCTGGCTGTAATTCAAAGAAAAACATATGAGTTAACCAAAACTGTATGCTTTCATTACATAAAATACTTGACACTTTTCCTTTTATAAACCTTTTCTAGTCTTCTTGCCAAAAAGGTAATTTTAATGAATTTCAGTACTACCTACCCTTAGAAGGATATAATTATATTTCATTCCACCCCTTTATATTTGCTTGGTTCTTTGACATAAAAAATTTGCAGTGAAACTATGAAACAGAAAATAGAGGCTTCTGTTATACTTAATAATATTAGTTTCTTTCTCTCTGTCTATACATGAAACTCTATGTATATCTTATTATACATAGAGTTACTTAAAAGGTAAAAGGCTTTTATTTTTCAAAACTAAAGTAACATTTTTTCTTGTGTTCTTTTGAGAAGTTTTTCCATTAAATTTAAATTATGCTCTTTTGAGAGAATAGTTTGATGTGTGTTTTTCATTGGTTGCAAAACCTTCCATCTTCAAAGAACATAGGAACATGATATATGATGGATGGGCTGTCAAATGAATTTAATAAACTGTTGCTAAAGCAACTTCAAAATGAGTCAGTGAGCTGCCTGAGTACATTTGACCTTGACCAGTTTGTGATAGCAGTAATAGCACCAGATTTTGGCCTTAACTACCAAAATGTTTCTTATTATTGCAAATATAATTTAAACCATATTATGGGATTCACTTTCAGGTATCATCAGTAAGGATTTGGGGAATGGTAGGCAGTGCAAGCCATTTTATAACACTGAAGTCAATAAGAGATTATAAATGCCAAGAATATGGAGAGAAAGCAAGTTTTAACGTAAAAGAAAACCAATCAAATACAAATTTTACAATTATAATTATTCCAATAAGAGAGAAACCAACATCATGTTTTTCTTAATGAATTTTTATTTCAGAATACTTTTAATTTCCAGTAAAACAGTGAATGGTAGAGAATATATACCACACACAATTTCCCTTATTGTTAATATCTTACAATAGCGTGGTACATTTGTTAACTAAAACCCATCACTAGGGCGCCTGGGTGGCTCAGCGGGTTAAGGTTCTGCCTTCGGCTCAGGTCATGATCCCAGGGTACTGGGATCAAGCCCTGCATGGATCTCTCTGCTCAGCAGGGAGCCTGCTCCCCGCCCCCCCACCACCCCGGGCCCTACCTGCCTTCCTGCTTACTTGTGATCTCTCTCTCTGTCAAAAAAATAAATAAATAAAAATCTTAAAAAAAAAAAACCCAAAAAACAACATCATTTATTTAGATATCTTTAGTGTTTACCTAATGTCCCTTTCTGTCCCAGGACCGTATCCAAGATGCCATATTACAGTAAGTCATCATATCGCCTCAGGTTCTACTAGACTGTGACAGTGTCTCATACATTCCTTATTTAATGATCCCAACAGTTTTATAGAGTATTAGTCAGGTATTTTATAGAATGTACCTCAATTGGGTTTGTTTGATGCTTTCTTCACAGTTAGACTGTGATTATGGATTTGGGGGAGGAAGGACACAAAGGCATAATATCATTCTTATATCATATCAAGGGTACATGCTATGAACATGGATTCTTACTTGGCTGAGATAGTGCTTTTCATGTATCTCCACTGAAAAGTTACTCTCCCCTCCCCATCCCCTTTCCAAACTATATTTTCTGGAAGGAAGTTACTATGTGCAACCCACATTTAAGAGGTGGAGACTTCCAGTTTCTTGAGGAGGAAATATTTACATAAATTTCTGGTAAGACTTCTGCATGAAATAATAGAATAGTCTATTCTCAATTTATTCACTTATTTGTTTAATCATTCATTTATATTGATGTTATCTCATGGTTATTTATTTTATGCTCTGGGGTTATGATCCAAAACCAAATTATTTTTTTTGTTGCTTAAATTGTTCCAGCTTTGGAATTAGATCTTTTACAATTGGTTACTGTGTCCTTTTGACTTATTGCTATTTTGTGTGTGTGTGTGTGTGTGTGTGTGTGTGTGTGTGTGTGTGTGTTTTAACAGTTCTTTACCTTCTACCATGGCAAGATGGTCCAAGCTCATTTTATATATTCCCTGCCCCAGTTGTAGAATAAGCCAGTTTACCAGGGAATTCTAGTTCCTTTTATGGAGAATGGTATTACAAAACAAGATATGGTTTCTGGGTGTGCTCCTTGTTTTTGAAACATCATTGTTTCTACTTCTCTCAGATAAGAGTTTGGAAATATGTATGAATACTAGCCATGTTTACACACATATTTATAAATATTCTACATATATTCATATCTGTCTAGCCTCTATCATCCATCATTTACTTATATCCATCTATATGTAAGTATGCATGTATGTATCTATCTACCTATCATTTACCTATATCCATCTGTATCTATATTAAAACATGAGTTCATACTGTTGTCTCCAACTCAAATCCAGAACCAGTTGAATCATTCTAGCCATTGTTATTTCTTATCTGTAACTTCTCGCTTGAACAATGATAAACCTGGTTTCAGTCATCTTCCACCTACTTACTTAATTCCAGCATACTTGTGTATCAGTTTCAGAATTTCAACATCATGTCTTAATGATAAAACGAAATCATGTTAGCCAAGGCCATTCTTGAACTGTATATTTTTCAATAGTAAAATAAAAGACTCCGTACTAAAGACTTACAAGAAATATTTTATGCATTTAAGGAAGCTAAAATACAGTTAAGATGACTAATTGAGAGTGAACTTTAGCTTTTGCTTCTAATTCATGGGAATTATTATTAGTATTTGCTACTTAAAAGTGGAGAGGTGATTAGAGGAAAAGAGATAAGCCAATTCTTCATCCATCACTCTGGGGTCAAAAAGAAGTAATGTTCTTACTTTACTGTTGGGAGAAATGTAATATTACAATGAAGAGACCCAGATTTAATCCACCAGACATAAATACCTACACCTTAACCATGAAAGAGTTTCTTTTGTTCCCAGCATCTTGATTTCATCTAGGATATATATACTATCTATTGGATACACTTATATTTTGAATTATAGAATCCTAGATTTTTAGAGGACAACTATTTTAAAACCTGGAAGCTATAGGTATACCTCAGATCTTTTTGCTTATTTTTTTTCCTGATGATTGATATTGATTTAATGTAGGTATATTAAAGATTAAAAACTCTATAAGCATTAACACCTCACTTAATTCAATTTTACAGAGTCTGTGAATGTGAATCTAATGGGCCATTTGGTGAGTCTTCTTTAGTTCCTAACAGTAAGAGACATTAATCATTCTTTAGTCACACAGAGTCATCTGTATTGTGTATCATGTTCTTCATATTGTAATTGATGATTGGAATCTGCTTGCTTTGTTCATGCTGAATGTAAATACCTTCTGTTAGTAAATGTTTTTGACATTAAGCACTGCTGCTCAGTGATGAAGAAATGAAAATGAACATTATCTTTGCCGCTAGTCAACCAATGATTCAGAAACTTCAATAACTGTGGAAATTCAGAAGATATTTGGCATAAAAATTAATAGGAATTACTGCTGAAATCATTTATGTTACTGACTTCTTTAAGGAAACAAATAGGAGATTTTCAAATTTCATTAAGTATAGATATTCTACCTATATTTCTAATGCAAAGTAGTTTTAGAGATATCCTGGGTTATTTAAAAGAAATTTATTCTGCATGCAAACACTAACCCAAACAGTAATAAAGCAATTGACTGACAACTTCCATTTTGGTTACTTTTATATTTCTATTCAGGTTAAATTTTATTAGTTGCAATAAGTCTGTAAGTAATTGTTTTTAGATCGTTACATAAGCAGATCCAAGTATATGTTTCTGTTAATTTTAGTTATAGATGATTTAGACACATGTGTGCACTCTTGCTGAAAGTGGTAAAATAACCCATTTATTCTTTCAGCAAATATGTATTGATCACCTATCATGTGTCAGGCTTATGTGCATAATAAACTTTTTAATTATTTCTTGTATTGGTCATCTATAAAAGTTCAATAGTAAAAGTACAACCTTATTTAAAGATGCCTGTACTTATGTGACCATGACCCTCTGGTAATAAGTATTTCTTCAAATTGTGCTAGCATTGTGAATAAGCAAAATAAAACACATATTACCATTTGACTTTTTTCTTTGCTGAACGAGAGTAGCACAGACTATAAAATCTCTCATTAGCAGCGCAATCCTGTTGATTGGCCTAATATTTGTAACTGCACAGGGGGCTCTGGGAGCAGAAGGCAACTTGAGCTTCTGCTCAAGAAGAAGCTTGAGTTTGCCTCTGCTTCTTGGCAGAAGTAGTTGGCAGTGCACAATGACTTGTGGCTATTAGCTCCGCAAGTGGCTGAGCGCAAGGGTGGAGGAGAGGGTGGGCCCCAGGGGCCCTGGAGCAGAGCCTGCATTGTTGGTGACATCCCTGCATGTAGCCACCACCTTCACCTGGCCTATGAGCACTCTACCCTACTGCCCTAGGTGCTTAATAGGAGGTTCATCTGCTCCTTCTCTGACTGCAGCGCCAATCACAGTAAAGCCTAGAAGCCAGACGTGCACCTGCACAAGCACAGGGGGAGACCTCCTTTGTGTATGACCACGGAGAATGTGGCACAAGGACTTCATCAGGGACTGTCATCTGAGCCTCTATGCCCTGATTTACACCAAGGGAAAGTCATTTGTACAGCTAGTGGCTGTGACCACAAATTCAACACAAAATCAAATTTGAACAAGCACTTTGAGGGCAGACATGAAAATCAGCAACAAATGATATGTATACACTTTTGAAGGTTTTAAGAAGGCCTTTAAGAAACATCAGCAGGGGCGCCTGGGTGGCTCAGTCGTTGGGTGTCTGCCTTCGGCTCAGGTCATGATCCCAGAGTCCTGGGATCGAGCCCCGAATCCGGCTCCCTGCTCCATGGGAAGCCTGCTTCTCCCGCTACCATTCCCTCTGCTTGTGCTCCCTCTCTCGCTGTGTTTCTCTCTGTCAAATAAATAAAATCTTAAAAAAAAAAAAAAAGAAACATCAGCAGCTGTGAATCCGTCAGTGCCAACATTCCAGTGCCGGCACCACACACAAGTGTGCCCTTGAAGGATATGAGAAATGCTTCACCTCATCCAGCAGACTGAAACTATGGGGAAGGTCCACAGGGCTGGATGTGTCAAACAGAACATTCCTTTGTGGCAAAAACGTGGACAGAGCTTTTGTGAGAAAAACCAATAAAGAGGACAGAAAATGCCATGTATGCCAGAAAACATTTAAATGCAAAGATTACCTGGACCCACAACTATATGTTCAGTTAATCTTTGACAAAGCAAGAAAAAATATCCAATGGGAAAAAGTCAGTTTCTTCAACAAATGGGGTTGGGATAAACTGGACAGCAACATTGAGAAGAATGAAACTGGACCACTCTCTTACAACCATGCACAAAAATAAATTCAAAATAGATGAAAGACCTAATGTGAGACAGGAAACCATCAAAATCCTAGAGGAGCACACAAGCAGAAATCTCTCTGACCTTGGTCACAGCAACTTCTTACTAGACACATCTCCCAAGGCAAGAGAAACAAGAGCAAAAATGAACTATTGGAACTTCATCAAGATACAAAGCTTCTGCACAGTGAAGCTGAAGCAATCAACAAAACTAAAAGGCAACCTACAGAATGGGAGAAGATATTTGCAAATGACATATCTGATAAAGGGTTAGTATCCAAAACCTATAAAGAACTTATCAAGCTCAACTCCCCCCCCCCAAAAAAAATAATGCAATTAAGAAAAGGACAGAAGAAAAACAGATATTTTTTCCAAAGAAGACGTGTGAAATGTTGCTCAACATTACGTATCATTAGGGAAATACAAATCAAAATCACAATAAGATACCCCATCACACCAGTCAGAATGGCTAAACTTAACAAGTCATGAAACAACAGATGTTGGTGAGGATGCGGAGAAAGGGGAAGCCTCCTACACTGTTGGTGGGAATGCAAACTGGTGCAGCTACTCTGGAAAACAGTCTGGAGTTTCCTCAAAAAGTTAAAAAGAGAACTACCCTTGGACTCAGCAATTGCCCTACTAGGTATTTAACCAAAAGATACGAAAATACTGATTTGAAGGGGCACATGCCCTCCAATGTTTATAGCATTATCAACAATAACCAAATGTGTCTACCAAGTGATAAATGGATAAAGATCCACCGTGTGTGTGTGTGTGTGTGTGTGTGTAATGGAATATTATTCAGCCATCAAAAAGAATGAAATCTTGCCATTTGCAACAACATGGATGGACTAGAGTGTATTATGCTAAGTGAAGTCAGTCAGAGACAAATACCATATGATTTCACTCACATGTGGAATTTAAGATACAAAACAGATGATCATAGAAAAAGAAAGAAAAAAGAGAGAGGCACCTCTTAAGACCCTCTTCTTCTTTTTTTTTTTTTATAAAGATGTATTTTATTTAACTGAGACAGAGAGAGAGAATGAGAGAGGAGAGGTCAGAGGGAGAAGCACATTCCCTGTGGAGCAGGGAGCCCGATGTGGATTCGATCCTGGGACTTCCGGATCATGACCCGAGCTAAAGGCAGTCGCTTAACCAATTGAGCCACCCAGCCACCCTCATAAGACCCTCTTAACAATAGAGAACAAACTGAGGGTTGATGGAAGGGAAGTGGGTGGGAGATGGGCTAGATGGGTGATGGGAATTAAGGACGACATTTGTGATGAGCGCTGGGTGTTATATGTAAGTGATGAATCACTGACATTCTACTCCTGAAACCAATACTACATTATATGTTAATTAACTGAAATGTAAATAAAAATTTGAAAAAAAAAATAAAAGAAAGAAGCACAAAGATTACCTTAAGCAACATACGAAAACTCATGCCCCAGAAAGGGATGTATGCTGGTGTCCACGAGAAGGCTGTGGTGGAAACTGCACAACCGTGTTGAACCTCGAGCCACATTCTCTCTTTTCATGAGGAAAGGCCCCCATTTACATGTGAACATGTCGGCTGTGGCAAAATATGTCAATGGAGCAAAGTCTCACTGGTCATGCTGCTGTGTAAGACCCTGATGAGAAGAAAATGAAGCTTGAAGTTAAACCATCTCGTGAAGAACGGAGTTTGGTCCCTGGCCTCAGTGGATATTGCTCCTAACAGGAAACAAGAACAAGGCTTATCTGCACCTAAAGATGGACAGTCAGTGAAGTAAACTGAAGACGAACTGCCCTGACAATTGCAATACTTAACTCAACTGGACATCAGATTGCTCAACTCAAAGGACTACAGACCAGCCCACTTGGTTATTATCTCTCAGAAGCACATTTTTATTAAAATCACTGATGCACAACAACAAAAAGAAAGTATTTCAAATAAAAATAAATACAGTAATGTTATGAAGAGAACAGCTTTTTATTAAAAAAAAATAGTAACGGGGCGCCTGTGTGGCTCAGTGGGTTAAAGCCTCTGCCTTCGGCTCAAGTCATCTCAGGGTCCTGGGATTGACCCCATATTGGGCTCTATGCTCAGCAGGGAGCCTGCTTACCCGTCTCTCTCTGCCTGCCTCTCTGCCTACTTGTGATCTCTCTCCTCTCTGTCTAATAAATAAAAAAAATCTTTTAAAAAAATAGTAACGATTCTTTCTCTTATTAGATACTGCTGGGCTGTGACTAAGGCATAGTTGGGACCTACCTGCCTGTTCTCTTCTCTCTGCCTCTCCAGGGTCGGTCATCATATCTCAAAAGTAAAAATCTGGGGATGGATAGCACTTTCTTTCTCCTTCCATCCTGATGATTGTGCTAGCAAAGAGTCTACATCTTGTCTATTACAAATGGAAATGCACAAGGTGTATTTATTTATTTTTTTAGATTTTATTTATTTGAGAGACAGAGAGCACAAACAGGCAGAGGGGCAGAGGGAGAGGGGAAACAGACAACCTACTGAGTGGGGAGCCTGACGCGGGCCTCAATCCCAGGATCCTGAGATCATGAACTGACCCAAAGGCAGAGGCTTAACCAATTGAGCCACCCAATTAATAACTTTGTTATTTTGATAACAAGGTTTATTGTTATATCGTTATTGGCATTGGTGATGTAGCTCCACTGAGGCTTCGACTCTTTCTTACTCAGTTCTCTGGAATTACCAGGTTGCTGTCTGGCTCTTCCAGCAGTGAAGCTGTGTTCCAAGAGCTGGATCCAATCTGCAGATATGTTTTTGGTCTACCCAAACATCTTAAAATCAGATTTCACATAAAAATTCAAATTTTCTGTGAAAGTTGAAAAGCCGGCCTGGCTGATTGTCAGTTCCCACAAGAAAATTCTGGGTGTGGCTGAGTGATCACTACTCCCTTTACATGTGGAGCCATAGACCTTAGTGACCACTCTGGCTTTCCTGAGACCCAGGGCACGTGTCACCTTGCCCTTACTTCTGAATATTTACTTTGCCTTTCTCAGAGTGAGGGGTAGGGGAAAAATAAAGTAGTTATTGAATTAATATCTCTATCAAAAGTGGGAAAATAAAAGATAGAGAGGGTCAATTGTTTCACCATTTCTCTCTCCCTTATTGGATTAACTGCCTGGAGCCCATACACACTTAAGATTGTGACCTTTTCCGTACTTGAACATTATTTTGAATAAGTGTGCACTTGTATATATATGTATGTTGGTGTTTTCACTAGCCAATTCTGTACAGAGGCCATCAAATTAATGAGATACTATGCACTTTGCTAGGAACTGATTTACATAAATGAGGGAGACATTATTATAAAGGAGTACATAGTTCAGGCAACTACAGTGGAAATCCATAATAATTGTTTCCTAACTCATTTAACATTCTTTAAAACATATTTCCTTTCATTGAGTGTTGCATGATAATCCCTTGAGCCAGAGTTGAATTCCTCATGCCATTAGTTAGTGCAAATATATACTAGTCTTTAGATAGCAGCTAAAATCAAAACACATATTTCAAAGATACTCTCCGTTTAAGTCTGCAAACAAATTTCCCAAAATTTTTTAATAGTGAACAGTGAAAAAAATTTGATAACTGATTTATTGAGGAATATAAGATTATTTTTAGTGAGGCAAAAGTAATTCCTGGCAAGAATTATAGAGTGCACTTAGACAAAAGGAAAATATACTTCAAAGAAAAATAAAACAATTCATCTGTCATTATTTGAACACCAGTCAAATCTATGAATGGATTTATAATACTGTCTGAGAAAGAAAGTAAAAAATATAAAAAATAAACTTCTATAACTTCAGGCAGGTGTCACCATCACTAACTTTCAACAATTTTATTGTACACACTGGCAGTCCATGAAATGATGGTGTTTGTTTCCTAATCCATCTACCAGAAAAGGCCCACTAGAGGGGAGTCAATTCATAAGTTACAATGGCAGTGGCTTTAGCTGATACCCTTACAATTTTAAGTCATAAGTGATTGCCCTGTAGAGAGTTTGATTATCCTCGAGGTGACTATAGGATGGTTGATGGACTATTAAAGTGAGGCTAGCGACTTTCCATTATGGAGAAACAGAATGAAGCTAAAGAAAAATCCCATGGCTTGATTTGTAAACTAGCTGTAAGGTAACATGGGTGGACATTTGATAAATTCTTAGAAAAGATATCAGAAATATGCCTTCCTCACAGCACAGCTATATCCCTGCTTCCTTTTTATTCTCTTAAAACTTTTCCTGTTGGAAAATGGTTAAAACAAAACAGTTGTCATAATTGAAGAGCATGTAAAAAAGCACACATTTCTGACGTCCTTAATGCCTCTGGAAGGAAAAGAATGCTATGATTTGATTACTTTTTACTGCTGACAGTCTTTTTGTCCTTAGAACACAGATCATGATAAAAATTTTTAAAATAATATGATGAAAACGTCATTTCTCATGTCTGAAAGTGGAAAATATTAAAAATATTGTAAAGATTTCTTAATTTATTTTTTTTTCTTTTTTAAATTAATTAATTTATTTTTTAAATTAACATATAATGTATTATTTGCCCCAGGGTACATGTCTGTGAATCGTCAGGCTTAAACATTTCACAGCACTCACCATAGCACATACTCTCCCCAATGTACATAACCCAGCCACCCTATCCCTAACCTCCCTACCTCCCAGCCACTTTTAGTTTGTTTCATGAGTTTAGGAGTCTCTTATGGTTTGTCTCCTTACCCATCTCTCCTGTTTCATTTCTCTCCCCCACTTCTTCATGATCCCCCACCCTACCTCTCAAATTCTTCATATCAGAGAGACCATGTGATAATTGTCTTTCTCTGACTGACTTATTTTGCTTAGCATAATATCCTCCAGTTCCATCCACGTCATTGCAAATGGCAAGATTTCATTTCTCTTGATGCCTGCATAGTATTCCATTGTATATATATATATATCTATATCTATATATATATACATATATATACATATCTATATCTATATATATATATCTATATATATATAGATATAGATATATATATATATACCACTTCTTCTTTATCCATTCATCTGTTGATGGACATCTAGGTTCTTTCCATAGTTTGGCTATTGTGGACATTGCTGCTACAAACATTTGGGTGCGCGTGCCCCTTCAGATCACTACATTTGTATCTTTAGGGTAAATACCCAGTAGTGCAATTGCTGGGATGCAGGGTAGCTCTAGCTTCAAATTTTTGAGGAACCTCCATACTGTTTTCCAGAGTGGCTGTACCAGCTTACATTCCCACCAACATTGTAGGAGGGTTCCCCTTTCTCCGCATCCTCGCCAACATCTGTCATTTCCTGACTTGCTCATTTTAGCCATTCTGACTGGTGTGAGGTGGTATCTCACTGTGGTTTTGATTTGTATTTCTCTGATGCCAAGTGATGTTGAACACTTTTTCACATGTCTGTTGGCCATTTGGATGTCCTCTTTGCAGAAATGTCTGTTCATATCTTCTGCCCATTTCCTGATTGGATTATTTGTTCTTTGGGTGTTGAGTTTGATAAGTTCTTTATAGATTTTGGATACTAGCCCTTTATCTGATATGTCATTTGTGAATATCTTCTCCCATTCTGTCAGTTGTCTTTTAGTTTTGTTGACTGTTTCCTTTTCTGTGCAAAAGCTTTGATCTTGATGAAGTCCCAATAGTTCATTTTTGCCCTTGCTTCCCTTGCCTTTGGAGATGTTTCTAGGAAAAAGTTGCTGCGGCTGAGGTTGAAGATGTTGCTGCCTGTGTTCTCCAAAAGGATTTTGATGGAGACCTGTCTCACATTGAGGTCTTTGATCCATTTTGAGTTTATTTTTGTGTGTGGTGTAAGGAAATGGTCCAGTTTCATTGTTCTGCATGTGGCTGTCCAGTTTTCCCTACACCATTTGTTGAAGAGACTGTCTTTTTTCCACTGGATATTCTTTCCTGCCTTTTCAAAGATCAGTTGACCATAGAGTTGGGGGTCCATTTCTGGGCTCTCTATTCTGCTCCATTGATCTATGTGTCTGTTTTTGTGCCTGTCTTAATTATAATAGTCTCGTAATAGAGCTTGAAGTCTAGAATTGTGACGCTGCTAACTTTGGTTTTCTTTTTCAACGTTCCTCTGGCTATTCGTGGTCTTTTTTGGTTCCATATAAATTTTAGGATTATTTGTTTCATTTCTTGGAATGAATTGATGGTATTTTGATAGGGATTGCATTAAATCTGTAGTTTGCTTTAGGTAGAATAGACATTTTCACAATATTTATTCTTCCAATCCATGAGCATGGAACGTTTTTCCATTTTTTGGTGTCTTCCTCAATTTCTTTCATGAGAACTTTGTAGTTTTCTGAGTACAGATTCCTTGACTCTTTGGTTAGGTTTATTCCTAGGTATCTTATGGTTTTGGGTGCAATTGTAAATGGGATCGACTCCTTAATTTCCCTTTCTTCTGTTTTGCTGTTGCTGTATAGAAATGCAGATGATTTCTGTGCATTAATTTTATATCCTGACACTTGAATGAATTCCTGTATGAGTTCTAGCAGTCTTGGAGTGGAGTCTTTTGAATTTTCCACATAAAGTATCAAATCGTCTGCAAAGAGGAAGAGTTTGACTTCTTCTTTGCCAATTTGGATGCTTTTGATTTCTTTTTGTTCTCTGATTGCTGAGGCTAGGACTTCTAGTACTATGTTGAATAGCAGTGGAGATTGTGGGCATCCCTGCTGTGTTCCTGATCTCTGAGAGCTTTTCCCCATTGAGAATGATATTTGCTGTGAATTTTTCATAGATGGCCCTGATGATGTTGAGGAATGTACCCTCTATGCCTACACTGTGGAGAGTTTTGATTAAGAGAGGATGCTGTACTTTGTCAAATGCTTTTTCAGCATCAATTGAGAGTATCATATGGTTCTTGTTCTTTCTTTTATTAATGTATTGTATCACATTGATTTGCAGATGTTGAACCAACCTTGCATCCCAGGAATATATCCCACTTGATCATGGTGAATAATCCTTTTAATGTACTGTTGGATCCTATTGGCTAGTATTTTGGTGAGAATTTTTATATCCGTGTTCATAAAGGATATTAGTCTGTAATTCTCCTTTTTGATGGGGTCTTTGTCTGGTTTTGGGATCAAGGTGATGCTGGCCTCATAAAATGAGTTTGGAAGTTTTCCTTCCATTTCTATTTTTTGGAACAATTTCTGAAGAATAAGTATTAATTCTTCTTTAAATGTTTGGTAGAATTCTTCTGGGAAGCCATCTGGCCCTGGGCTTTTGTTTGTTGGGATATTTTTGATGACTGCTTCAATCTCCTTACTGCTTATGGGTCGGTTCAGGTTTTCTATTTCTTCCTGGTTCAGTTTTGGTAGTTTGTATGTCTCTAGGAATGCATCCATTTCTTCCAGGTTGTCTAATTTGCTGGTGTATAGTTGCTCATAATATGTTCTTATAATGGTTTGT
>CM053610.1:43009024-43061941 GCA_028646535.1 Procyon lotor
CTTCTTTCCATAACCATATCCTACTTATTTTTAAGGGAGTAACTACAAATGCCAACTTATTCATGAGTCTTTCCTAATCCCTTTAACTAAAAATAGCTCTCTTCTGAGTTCTCAAACTACTTTATCTGACTTTTCTGGTGCCAATTAGGATGTTTGGGTTTTGGGCAACAGAATCTACCTTTAACTCAGGCCAAAAGAAAAGGTGGCTCATTCAATCGGTGGAAAAGAGTTGGATTGAACCTCTGCAACATGTTCATTGGAAATACTGAAGCAGGTTATTGAACAACTGTTCAAACCTACACAGTTGTGTAGGTTTATTAAAATCCTGAAACCTCTTGAGAGAGTATCAGATTGAACTCACCAGGTCAAGCATCTATAGCTTGGGTAGCAGTGGGGAGGATACCATGATGAATGTGCCTACCACTCTAGGAGTCCCCCAGAACAGTAGAAATAAATTGGTTCTCCTGTAGAAAATAAGGTATTCAGTTAACAAAATAAAGGGAAGGGGGGTGCCTGGGTGGCTCAGTAGGTTAAAGCCTCTGCCTTCTGCTTGGGTCCTGATCTTGGGGTCCTGGGATCCAGCCCTGCATTGGGCTCTCTGCTCAGCGGGGAGCCAGCTACCCCCACTCTCTCTCTGCCTGCCTCTGCCTACTTGTAATCTCTCTCTCTGTGTCAAATAAATAAATAAATAAATAAATAAATAAATAAATAAATAAAATTAAAAAAAAAAGGGAAGAGAAAGCTGAATTATAGAAAACAGAAGACAGTCACTACAGTTTTGTTCTCCATTACTTTTGACCTCTAATGACAGATATTTATTAATTTTTGGATACTTAACCACACAAGCACATCACACACACACACAGTTTTCAGCAACTACACATAAATGTGACTTCTTTTTATAGGACAGAGGAAAACACAAGAACAGAATGTCCTAAACAAACCTTTGAACAACATACATGGTAAATGTTGATGAGTTCTTCCCATTCCTGTACATTCATATTACTCCATCCTTAGGGTATTTTCTTTTTTTAAATTAAATCTTTACCTTTATTATATTCATATTTTTTAGTTTCTAGGGTTCTTTGTTTTGTGTTCTCAAATATTTCCTTTTTTAGAATTTACTCAAAAATATAAAAGGAGCAGAGTTCTTTCCTAGTGGATGTGTCCTCTTTTTCTCCTGATGTCCATGATGAATGGGAATAAAGTTATAAGTTTGGGACTTGGGAGAAAGGTTTATAACTTTTTGTTTAGATTATGATTTTAGTCACTGAGGCCCTATGGACAAAACTTTTAGTTTATTCATTTGAAGATTTTCATTGTTCAGTGATTTAAAAAGATTTGCAAGCTTTTCCAGTTAGGAATTGAGGACTTTAAGTGGAAGGACAAAGTCTCTGCTATGAAGGAGCTTGTGGTCTGGTGGGAGAGCTGGAAGCCTAGTGGTGGGGCCTCTGTTTGGGGCAGGCAACAGGTATTGTTCAAGTAAACCAACAGACATGTCAACCAAAGTGTACAGCAAAGAAGTTCTCCTTGAGGTGGAGGTTAGCATCAAATCTAGTCTTGAAGGTCACAAAAGTTAGCCAGGTACAGAAGGGGCTAGAAAATTTCAGGAAGAAGAGATAGCATGGGCAAAAACATGGGCCATGGAGGGCATGATATATTTAGGGAACTGCCTATATTTCAGTTTTTATTTTATTTTATTAACATATAGATCCTAGTGTGTGTCAGGTTCTGGCCGAAGAGTTTTAGAAGTTTTAATTCATTTAACAACCCTTAATGTATGCTTAGAATTGGGGTTGGCAAACTAACAACCTAAAGGCCAAATCCAGCTCATCATTCAATTTTGTAAATATAGTTTTACTGGAAACAATCATGCTCACTTATTTATGTATTATCTATAGCTGTTTTCATCTTACAATGGCATAAGTGAGAAATTGCCACAGAGGTTGTGGAGCCCATGGAGCCCAAGGTATTTACTCTCTGACCCTTGACATAAAAAGTGTGCCAACCCCTAGAGTAACTGGAGAGGGAACACAAGGCTAGGGAGACAGGGCAAGATTATGGAGGTTGTTAGCTTAAGGAGATTCATTTACAATATAGGAGACCTGCTTGTGAGTATACCTGCACCCCAAAACAGACATGATTTACAGCTATTTATTACAGACTGCTCAAGAACACTTAATGTTCTTCTGAAACTATAGCAATTTCTCTTGGTCCACACAATTCTGCATGAAGTGAGAAACTTCACAAAAGCTATGTTTACACATCTATACTTGAAGTTTTGGTTGACTTTTGAGCAGCAACAAAGCATTTCTGGATTGATAGTCTAATTTTACATAGATAAAATATTGCTTGGATTGTAGGGGTTGTCTTAGCCAAAAGAGAAATCTTAAAAATGTTTTTCATCATCAGTGATATTTAATATTTCATATGAAGATTCTGTTCATACACAGAACTGCATACGTAGGACCTCATTCATAGGTTCTTACTAATCTCTTGATGCAGGGAAAATTACATAATCTTTTGAACCCCACCTTCCTTATCTTACTGCAAGATAATGTTTTGAAGATTCAGTAAGATAATAAAGATAGAGCCCTTAGTAGAGAGTTTAGTGGGAACTCAATAAATAATGTTTATTTTTATGGAAACCACAAAGCTTGAGAGATCTCTCTACATATCTCTTTAAAAGTGTTTTCTTACAACCTAGTTTTTTATTGACGGAAAGCTTACATTGAAGGAAGTCAACAAACTTAACATCACCTGAAAGTTCAGTTAACAGCTCAAAGACTGAAAACACAATAAAAGTGCAAACAATATTTATTGGATTTCTTTTTTCAAAATTAACCTGAGTGTAAGGCAGAAATCATCTTTCTAAGAAGTCTGATTTCAATGAAGTCTGGAAATATTATCAGAGGAAATTGTTTTTGTTTTCAATATTCCAGATTCAATAAAAATAGCGAAGAATGGGAGTGCATTTGACTGTTTTGATACAGAGAAAGGCAAGAAGTAATGGAATCAAGGTGCCCTGAAATGCTCCCCTCAGCCACTTGCCTATTTTCTTTAGTCCCAAACAGGAGAGCAAACCCCATGCTGCCTTGGGGTTCCCAGGTCCACCCAGAAAGTGGCACAGTTTCTAGTCTCCAAGCTTGCTCATGTTTTCTGCCTCCAAAACAGGTGTCAAAATACCAAAGATTATAGCCCTGGAGACCAAAGCATCAGAATTAAGGGAAGATACGTTAAAGTTTCCACCTTTGATAATTAATGCTAATTAACCATCATAATTAATATAGTTAATTATGTTTGGTAACATGTAAATATGTTAATATAATTAACATAATTAAGGAAGAGAGTGAGAGAAAGTGGGATGTGCGGTTACAGGTTCTTGATACTCAAGGTCTTGATTCAATGTTTGGGCAGAAGCCTTTCTTATTTAATAGTCTGGGGAAATCTTGGGAAACTTTCTCCTTCAGGTTATAATCTGCTTCTTGAGAATCCGAGAGATTCTCAGTTTACAGGTCCGACTGACATGGAGTCCAGGAAATGGCTGTGTCATGTCTTTTTAACTGAGAAATGTGAGCCCAAAAGTTGATTCCTCAGAGCTTTACTCTAGTACACTCCCCTATCCCCAACAGTACCTGTGATCTCTTCCCATGAGGTTCAAGGGCAGTCATATAGCAGTGATGTTTCTAGGTCTCTGAGCTGAAGTTCTTGCAAGGGTTCCTGTATTTTACCTGCAGGAAAATCTGCCTGTCCCTGCTGGTTGTAAACTGGGGTGGCCTGCATGAAATTTTATGGTAAGTCTTTAGACTTCGTAAGCTTATTTGAGGATGCCATTTGCTGATTCAACTTCCTCTGATGAGCAAGGATGATAAGAGAATAGAGTTCCTATATGATGAGCCAGGTCTTACAAAGCTCTTTTACACTACTCTCTCTGTGACATTTGTAAAGTCTCTCATAACACAAATAGGAAAATAATCCCCATGTGAGAAATAGGAAGTTTAGAGAAGACAGTTAGTTGACTTTTGGCAGGGAAAAGCATCTAGCCACCCAGGAAATAGAGGTAAGAACATAATCACATCCATTTGAATGGAGCAGGTATATATAAAATTCACTGCAAATGTTCAAATAGATTTAGGGCTTTTGTTCTTTGCTACATGCCACCTTTACAATTTTGCCAGAAACATCCTCAGCAATTCTGAATGAAATTGCCCTGTCAGTGCTGGCTTCAGCCATGTTTTCTCTCTGCTCTCCAGATAAAATTGGACAGTTCTAGCTAATGAATTATATTAGCCAGCATTATCAGAATGAAGACAGTGGAATCCTTTCTTTAGGAAAAACAAGCAATTAATTTGGAAAGATGTAGTCAATAATTATTCTCGGTATAAGAACAAATTAAAAAACAGTGAGACCATCAAAAATTTTCTAGGAAAAAAAATTTTTTCGAGGGCCTTTTGGTTTATATCCTGAATCTTATGACATTGTCTCCGATTGACAAGCATATCAAAATTTATAAACAAATATCAGTCTTTCTGCTTAAATAAGGATGTTTCTTTAAGCTTGAGAACTATGAAATCTTTGAAATTATTTTGATGCATCTTATGCCACAAATGATGAAGAAAGAATTTCTCTTTAACCTGGTAGGATTTTTTCCTTTTTATCTTAATTTTGGTGAACAAAGAGTTAACCAGATCTTCAATATCTTGTATAAACGTGTAACAAACAGAATTTTTTTTCTGTAACTGAGCTTTATTTTTCAAGCCCCTACTCAGTGGCAGTGACAATCATCTTATCAGCGGAGGCCTTCTCTCTTCCCCAGGGCTGTGTTAATCAGGTCTGAGCATCACTCATCCGCATAAGGATTCTGAGATGTTCTTTGTCCATCCTGGTGTTTGATTTTCAGTCTCACGGTTTCAGTGCTGACAGGTCTGGCCCCTCCAATCATGGTGATTGCCTGGCTTGAGGGTTGGGGAATGTCTGTGACTTCTTTGCCCTTTCATGTGCCAGAAATCTCTGTGAGGTGGCCCTTCTGCCTAGACATATTTGAAACATTACCTCAGAACTTGTTAGAAACGCAAATTCTAATGCTCCCCTTCCCCATGAATAACCTCCTAAGTCAACAACTGATGAAAACAGTCAGCAGACCAAAAATTCTCTGAAGCCCCATTCTCCAAGGCTCTGCCCAGGAGCTAGTAGAAACAAGCAGTACCATACGGTCTCTCCTTCCCTTGAGGGGGTGGTTTTAGAATCTTATTATATTTCTTCCTCTATCCTTAAAAACATTAATAGACCTTTTGTCTTGGAGCAGATTTAAGTTTATAGAAAAACTGAGCAGATAGTACAGAGTTCTCATGTCCTCTCTGTTACTCAGTTTCCCGTATTATTATCTTGTCTCAGTGTGGTATAGGTGTTAGAATTGCTAAACAAATGTTGATACGTTGTTGTTAACTAAAGTCCATAATTCATATTAGGGCTTACTTTTTCTGTTGTACAGTGTCATATAGAACACAAAACTGAATATTAAGTAAGTCAAAATTCAGAGACCATAAGGTTTTTCCAGGGAAAATGAAATAGACAAAGTCCTTAATCACCAATAAATGCTTTGAGAAACAAAATCCAGTTTAGGAAATGAGGTAGTTTACAGATTTAGAATAGTTTGCTCCCCAAAGAGACAATAGGATAGCACGCTGAAGTTTAAATTTACTAATTAAAAGTAGGCTGGAAGCCAATAACCTTCATTTAACTGATTAGCCTAGACTAAAAAACTAATAATCTTGGATTCTCCAACTTGATTGAAGACTGAATTCTGTTAACAAACACAGAAATCAGATCTTTTTAAAAACAAGCATATTAATGTTAATTCTGAAACATCATGTGCAAGGATTTTCATCTTAAAGTGACTTTACCATGCTAGTTCAAATTTGTTACAGTAGTTGAAGAAGCAACAAACTACCTAGCACCTCTCAGCATGTTCTCCAGAAAACTCAGCTTTGCCTTCTTTTCCAGGAAGATACCCACATAACACTCTGTGCCATGAAGAGCATCTCTAATTGCTTGTAAGGATGATAAGTGATCAATATGTCATAACCAAGTGGAATCTGATTTTTCAGGTCACTTGTTTAAGTGGTTTTGTTTTTGGGGAAGAAGAAAAAAGGTCTTGGGGCGCCCTCTGCTGGTTAATCCACATAAGAAATGAAAACAAGTTAAAATTTTGGAAGGATAAACTGATGGCATTTTGGGGGGCCCTCTATCCATGACATTTGGGGGGTTTTTCATCCTCCATCCCCACCTTCTCCACACCCAGTACTCTTAAAGCATTATAAGATCAGGAATCAGAAGCGTAAAGGCCTACACTTCAGGTCTGTAGGATGGAAAACAAGACTGAGTGGAGAGTACAGGTATTAGATGCAGTGAGGTTGATAGATTTTTTTTTCAGCTTTATCAAGGTATAATTGAAAAATAAAATTGTAATATATTTAAAGTGTACAACATGATTATTTAATATACATATACATATACGTTGTGAAAGTGTGTCTACCATCGAAACCTAATTGAAAAATAAAATTGTAATATATTTAAAGTGTACAACATGATTATTTAATATACACAACATATACGTTGTGAAAGTGTGTCTACCATCGAAACCTCACATACTTACCTTATTTTATTTTGTGAGAACATGTAAGTTCTACTCTTAGCAAATTTCAATTATACAATACAGTATAATCAACTATAGTCAGCATATTATACCTAATATATAATAATAAGTCTCAGACCTTATTAATCTTGTAACTGAAAGTCAACTCTGAGCCCCTGGCAACCACCATATTACTCTCTGTTTCTATGAGTTCTTTCTTTCTTTCTTTTTAAGATTTGACATGTAAGTGATCTCATGCAGTTTACATCTTTCTTTGTCTTATTTTACCTAGCATAATGCTCTCCAGTTTCAACCATGTTGTTACAAATGGCAGAATTCCATTCTCTTTTAAGGCTTAATATTATCCATTGTATGTATACACCACATCTTCTTTATTCATCTCTCAATGGACGTTTAGGTTGTTTGCACACCTTGGCTATTGTAAATAGTGCTGCAATAAACGTGGTATCTCCTCAAGATAATAATTTCATATCCTTTGCATTTGAACCCAGAAATGGGATTGCTGGACTATATGGTAGTTCTATTTTTAATTTTTTGAGGAATTTCCATACTGTATTCCATTTAAGCTGTACAGTTTACATTCTTATCAACAACGTACAAGGATTCTCTTTTCCCCATATTTGCAATATTTTTTTTTATCGTTTGTATTCTTTTGTATCCTTGTTAGGAAATGTCATAATAGGATGGAAGGGATATCTCATTGTGGTTTTGATTTACATTCCCTGATTCTTAATGATACTGAGCATCTTTGTACCTGTTGACGATTTGTATGTCTTCTTTGGAGAAATGTCTATTCAGGTCTTTGCCCATAAACATTTTTGAATTGTTTGAATTTTTACTATTGGATTAGATGAGTTTCTTATATATTTCAGATATTAACCCCTTCTCAGATATTTGGTTTGCAAATATTTTCTCCCATCTTATAGATTTTTTGTTCTGTTGATTGTTTCTTTTGCTGTAAACTTTTTAATTTGATGTGGTTTCACTTATTTATATTTGCCTTTGCAAATATAAATGTTATCAAATCCAAAAGCTCATTGCCAAGACCATTGTAAAGGAACTTATCCTTTATGATTTCTTCTAGGATTTTACAGTTTCAGGTTTTATGTTCAAATCTTTGATCCCATTTTGAGTTAATTTTTGTGTACCATGTAAGATAGTGGTCCTTTCCTCATTGTATATTTATGACTCCTTTGTTGTAAATTATTTGACCATATGTAGATAGGCTTATTTCTGGGCTCTCTATTCAGTTCTATTGATCTCTGTGCTTGCTTTTATGCCAGTACTGCATAAAACTGTTTTGATTATGATACTGTTTTGATTATGATAACTTTGTAATATAGTTTGGAATTAGGAAGTGTGATGAGTCCAGCTTTTTTTTTTTCCCTTCCTCAAAATTGCTTTGGTTATTTGAAGTCGTTGTGGCTCACATGAATTTTAGGACTGTTATTTCTATTTCTGTGAAAAAATATCATTGGTATTTTGGCAGAGATTCTTTTGAGTCTGTATCGACACTTTCACAATATTAATTATTCTGATTCATGAACATGAAATTATCTTTCTTTTTATTTGTGTCTTCTTCAATTTCTTTCATTAATATATTCTAGTGCTCAGTGCATAGTTCTTTCACTTTTTTGGTTAAATTTATTCCTGAGTAGTTTATTCTCTTAGATGCTACTACAAATGGGATTGTTTTCTTAATTTATCTTTCTGAGTTTATTATTAGTGTATAGAAACATAACTGATTTTAGTATGTTGATCTTGCAAGTTTATTGAGGTGGTTTATTAGTTCTAACAGTTGTTTTGATGGAGTCTTTAAGGTTTTCTAAATATGCATAAGATTGTGTTATTTGCAGATACAATTTTACTTCTGCCTTTCTCATTTGTATGCCTTTTAATTATTTTTCTTACCTAATTGTTCTTGCTTGGACTTCCAGGTTTTTTTTTTTTCCTTTTCCTTCTGTGCAGAGCCCTGGGAAGACAGCTCTGGTGAGTGCTCAAGTGCCCGTTAACAACTGCCTGTTGTTTTCTATACTCCTATGGGACTTGTAACCACAAGTCCTGTTGGCTTTCAGAGGTAAGTGATTTGGACACTTATCTATCAACCTTAAAAGCTGGGGCACTAGATATAACGCCCAAACCCTTTGCTCCTCAAGGAAAAGCTGAGAGTTGGAGTGTCCCTCCCTGTGGTAAGGCATTGTGCAGGGCATCGGGTTTATAGCAAGAGTGCATCTCAGCCTTTCCTATCCATTTCAATGTGGATATTTTCTGTTACCTGAGGTATAGGAGTCATTCAATTGGTTTCAAGATTTCTTTCAGAGGAAATTGTTCTTTGTGTAGCTGTATATTTGGTGGCAGGAGGAAAATTCAAGAGTCTCCTAGGTCACTATCTGGGTGACATCCAAAATGACATATTTGTTGCTGTTCACTAAACCAAAGATCCTGGTGGTCTCACTTAATTATGTCAAAATAATTTCAAATTTTATCTGTTTACTGTATTTATTCTAAACTTAGATGCTTAACGTTTTTATAGCTTAGCTTTCATCTTAATAAGTTCATCCCTCACAAACAGATACCTTGAGTTGGCATGTTTGAGTGTCAGTGGGAGGGGAAGGCTTTCCCATTCCACCTTTGATCATGTCATTTGGCTTGGTGTATCAGCAAAGACTTGACTTCTACTTAACATTGGTTTGAGACTCAGAAGAGTGAAGAACATGCCCAAGCCTTCAGCGTCAGATAAGATTAAAGACTCTCTTAGCAACAGGGACAGTCGCACATTGTCATTTTTATTAAAATTATTAATTATTAATGTCTCTCGGTCTATATTCCTTTATTAAAAAATGAATTAGAGGGCTTAGTAGATCTCTAGGTTTTAAAATACTGCAAATCTATTTTTTTCCTTTTTTAAATTTAAGATATATAACCATATAAATATAAAACCATATTTATGTCACTGGACATTTCTATTTTAGAAGGCCATTTTCTCTTTGCTCAGTGCCAGCTGGGAGCATTTAGAGCAACCTATTTTCTTTAAAGATTTTTATTTATTTATTTGACAAAGAGATAGAGAGAGAGCACAAGTAGGCAGAGAAAGAGAGGGAAAAGCAGGCTCTCTGCTGAGCAGGGAGCCCAATGCAGGACTTGATCCCAGGACCCTGGAATCATGATTTGAGCTGAGGGCTGTCACTTAACCCACTGAGCCACCCAAGTGGCCCTAGAGCAACCTATTTTCTAAACAAGTCACCAGGAAGACTCCAAGATCAGACTGAGAGAGAGTAGGAAAAAAATCCATCCCATCCTTGCTTGCAACTCAACCCTCCATACCCTCCCAGAACAAACCCCACAGTTAAAGTGGCAGTGTTTTCACCTTCGGTCCCTGACTGACAAAGCTCAGCAACCACAGACGTAATACAAGTCCTTTTCTGTTCCATTTCTTCCCTTTCTTTCAACTTGAAGCACAGACATTAAGAACTTGTTGACTTTAATTGGTATAGAGTTCCACTTCTCTTTTGGTGGATTTGCTCTCATGGGATCTCAGGTTCTGAGGTGCTTGGTGGAAACATGGTGCCATGATTATCTTACTGATTTTTCAGGGTCCCTTCTCTGTGATTTCTTGGTCATTTAGATGGTAGACCCAAGAGCATGTCTTCCAGTCTCACATATCTGCCTGGGTATTCAAAACATGTTCCCTGTATGGAAACCATCTTGTGACAAAGCCCACTCTGCCTCTGTGGAGTTTTCCTAGTCCTGACTTATTAAATAGCATTTTAAAATATCTCAATCATGGCTCCATGGCTCTTCTGAAACAATCTCCACAAAAATAGAGTTAATCTAAACTGAAAATAATGTAGGCTTAAAAGCAAGTTACTTTGAAAAAAACAAAAAAAGCAAGTTACTTTGATCTTTAGCATAAGGGTCCTGAGAGTTCTCTGTTTTTATTTTTTCCCCACAATTTAAACTTTTAACAGAATGAGTTGCTAATGGTTCTTCTGTTCTATTCCTTTTGACTCACTAGAGGGGGGTAGAGGAAAAGGTTTCAAAGAAGCAAAGCCAGAAATTACATAGAGAACCTGATACCTATTGGGGTTAGTGTTCCATACTTTTCTAAAAACAACTTAGGTCCAAATGTCAAATCTAATGATGAAATAAATTAAGATGCTTGTTTTTCTGTGCCCTCATCTTGAGGATAAACTTATTATGGATAATTCAGTCAATGCATCCATTGGCTAGGAGCTGATTACTGATTGAATTTGATGCCTTCTATTTTTATGTTAATTAAAAGCATTCACAAGTATTTTTTTCTTCTGATCTTCCTTCCCTAGATTTTTGCTGTAAATGTCCTAATGTAAATGTTTGCTATAAATGTGCCTAATTTGGGGCACTTCCTTACTAGTGCCCCAAATTTCATCTTGCTTATAGATTATAGAATGGCATCTAAAAGTTTTGAGTTGGTGCTCAGCTATGAACATTGTAAGGAATGAAAATGTAAATAGTTTCTGTACACTCACAATATTAAATAATATGGGAACTTGCCAGTTACATGGTTCCCGTTATCCCTTTTGGGGGTTGAATGACAGAGTATATTTTGAAAGGAAAGAGACCTCAGTTCAGCTGCCTTAAGAGTTGGTGTCTGGGATTAAGCACCCTTGTTTTGCCCCACCTTTCATCCTCCTGCCATCCCTTCCCCCACACACCCTTGTCTCTCTGAAGAGGACATGTGCAATTGAAAACAATAGGGTGACTCCATTCCTTAAAAAGAAAAATAAACAAATGAGCAGCATGGACTATACTTATTCCAAATGGGGTAACTATTTGACTTTAGGCAAGGATCTAAAGGAGGTGATATCTCTCTTCAGAAATACCTGCTTCTTTTTCTCCTCCTGGGTACTGACAGATGGAGAAGTTTCTCTCTCTCTCTCTCTCATTCTGATAGCTGTAAGTTTGCCAATCCCAATAAAAGCATTTCGGTGTGCATTGCACTTGAGTCCTTTAGACCTACTTACTTGATTCCTGCATTGTAACAGGATGCTCATTAGTTAGATATGAGAGAAATATACATTTAATTGCTTTTGAAATTTTCCTCTCTGCTTCCGTCAGTCAGGGCTCCTTTCATCCCTCATTCCAAGAGCATCCCAATGCTTCTCTGTAGTTACTAGTATATCCAACGATGTAGGAAATTTTGGGGATTGGAGCCAACAGCCAAGAAAGAATTCTTGAGACATCTTTGGTGCAAAAGTTGGTTTTATTAAAGCATGGGGACAGGATCCGTGGGCAGAAAGAGCTGCATGGGGAGTACGCAGGGAGTGGCCAGTTAAATAATTTCAAGTTTCCCACATCACCCACCATATGTGCTCCACCCACTGGTTATTTGCTTTGGAGTGGCATCTCATGCCCTAGATCCATCTAGGTTTTCCCATAAAAACCCACTTGTTATTTAGCTCCATTTTCCCAGAATCCAGTAAGTAACCTGACCATGAACACATACCAAGGTATAAATGACTCATCATGCTTTGAAATGTTTTAGGGGTGCCTGGGTGGCCCAGCTGGTTAAGCATCAACTCTTGAGTTAGGCATAGGTCATGATCTCAGGGCCATGAGATCAATGCCCATGGAGGGCTCTGTGCTCAGCAGAGAGTCTGCTTAAGATTCTCTCTTTCTTTCTGACTCTGCCCCTTTTCCCTGCTCACATGCTCCCTCTCTCTAAAATAAATAAATTAATTAAAAAATGTTTTTTAGAGTTTTAGTACATTTCTGGGATTTTTCTGGACACACATGCATGTTTATACAGAAGGCCGAAACAGTAAAGGTGACATTCTGGACACTGGGGCAAGCCACTGAGAATAGTTCTTTGAGTCAGGTTACTGAGACTGTTTATTTTCTGTTTCTGTATCCAAACTAAGCCTCGGTCCATTTTTTTTTTTTTTGACAGGTCTCACTCTGTGAGATCCAGAAATGAGTTGTTCTGTATGACAAAATCTTGTCCTTCTTCCCACACCCAGGCACCAGCAAACCTTTGACCAGTTCTGTCTCATGTGTGGGCCAAAACCTACAGATAAATACAAAATTGGCCCTTGGAGAGAGAAGCCGCATGGTCTTCTGGCATGATCTCCCTGGGGTAGTAAGGCAAACACATCTGGAACGGTCTTTAAATATTTTCTGACAGGTATGTGCAAAGGTCTACTGCACTTGAAGGAGTGAATACAGTCCCTGCCCCCTGCCCTGCAGCTTTAATAAAAGATGGAAAGAACTGTGGCAGAAGGGGACCCCAGCAGGGCTTTCCCTAGGGTGCATTGCCACAGAGAAGCTGGATGGTGAAAAGCAAAAGCAGTGGTGGGCGTCTTCATCCTTTCCTTTAATTACAGAACAACCAGCATTTCATTTCATTCTGAAATGGAAAACTGTTCCTGCTTTATTAAATATGTACGTTCCATAAAATATGGATTAGCACTGGGCTTTGCTGGTGATCAGTGAGCTACAGTCTTTCCAATCTGACCTAAATTATTCGTGTTGGTTTTATGATCTGGAAAGCAAATGTATGCATTCCAAAGACTCTTTCTAAGATGTTTTAAGTTATTCCATTGTAATATGTAACAAATTCTTGCATTTCAATCTTGAAAAAAAAGCAAGCCTGTTAGACTGCAGAAATGAGTTAGCCATTAATTCAAATAAGAACATGTGGCCTCATCCAGAGAACAATTACCCTCCATTTATCCAATTATGCTTTGCCCATTCTAGTTTGAATCCTTCAGTTGTCTCTGACACCGTGGCTTATTGAAGGTTGGATGGCTTGATATATTGTTATCTTTCCTATGCAAGCAAGCTGGGGTTTGTTTAAAATACAAGTAAATTAATAGTTGGTTCTGTGCAGAAATGATACATAGAAACTTGAAAATATATGGCTTTCAGGGAGGAAAAAAATGGCATACACAGAGACAATAAATGATAATTCATATAATCATCAAATGTGATTAAATCTAGAACTGTAAGTTAATTTAAATACTAGTCAATGTAATCAGAATTTTATTTTTATGATCTCAAAGAAGAAAATGTGTTTTCTTTGCTTGAAGGTTTGTAATTTATTAGCTACATCTAGGTTTATCAAAATGTAAAATGTATTGGAAAGAGCGCACTTTCCCTGCCTCCCGGAAAACTAACTCTAAAATTTAAAATGCAGCTGAAGATTAAAAACACCGTCTGCTATATGGAACCATACCAAATCCAAAGTCATGCATCATTTCTGGGGATACTGAGAGCAATCCTAGGACATAATTTTCATTGCTTTTATTAAGCTAATGAATCCTTTATTTCTGAATAACATATAGAGAGTTCACTTTCATGTAAGACACATATTCTCTACAGATGTATTGAGCTTATTCATACTTAAGGCATTTGTCTCTATAACTTCCTTTAATGTTTATGTATAATTAACATTTACATAAAGCTTTGTGTTTACCAGACACACAAGAGATACATTTGAGATACATTATCTCACTTTATCTTCAGAATAACTTCAGAGATAGGAATCACTACCCCTTTCACATATGAAGAAGCAGTAACTTGGAGAGTTTAAATTTCTTTCCCAAACTCACATAGGGTAATAAGTTGTAAAGCAGGATACAGATCACAAGTTCAAGTCCGTGGTATCGAGTCTGCCTCATTCAAGCCCTCCAAATGTCAATCGCCATTTAGATCCTTCTCATTGTGAGCGCCATATGTCAACCATATGCATCTTTCCCTTCAACTCAAGGACTGTGCACACATTTATAAGTAACCCATACATTCTTACTTTTTTCTTACCTCTATACCTAGATAGAAATATAAAATTGGTACAATGTTTCCATTTCAAAACTTTGACAAGTTATTTCCATGCTTAGCCCACACTCAGCTCTGCTTGCCTTCACTTTTTTGTTACGTTGGCACTGCACTTCTGGTCTGCTTTGCTAGAATGTAGACTCCTTGAAGACATACACTTAATTATCATAATCTTTCCAATGTCTACTTTGGTGCTTCCTATATAGCTGATGTTCAAAAAATGGTTGTCAATGAAGATGCTTACAAAGCAAAGATAAAATAATCTTCCCTGGACACTCTACCAGATAGATCTCTGTTCTATTTGAATGAGTCTAAAATTTTATGACAAGTATTCTAAAAATGTGAATCAAATGAAACTAAATGGTAGAAACTAGATTCTTTTTACTGTATTTCATGCTTAACATAAACTTCATATGTTGATAAAATTACAACTGAAGGAGGTTTGGAAGATCCGTTTTCATGGGATCTTGAGAATTTGGAATGCCTGTCTTCACTGAGGGTCTGCCAAACAGGGGATACTGAGCAGCACACTTGTTGATGCACATTGTCTCAGTGTTAACTCTGTCTCCCCCCTCCCAGGAGTGCGGAGCATCAGTGTAACATACCCTCTGAGCTCACCTCCACAATGAGTGGGATTGTTTTCTGAGAGTAATCCCATTGGCAGTTGTTTTCGTAAAGCTGGAGTGGGATGTCTTGATTTAAAGCATATTCTGTATCCAAGAAAACTGGTGTTTAGGTTTGAGTTATTACACAGAAGTAATTGATGATTTGAATGCTGCATTAAAAATTTTCCCACATGGCTTTTAGTTATTAATCAAAAGAAGGCCTATCTTCTCCATAATTCTTCCTCCATAATTGCTTCTGTCTATTCAATCTTTCACCTCTCTTCTTCTGCCATGAGTCCACAAACTAGTGCTTTGTTCGAAAAATCTTTTCCACAATCCTATTGCCACCTCAGGAACTACTCTAATTCCCACTATTTCTATGTTTCTAAACTTTCTGGAAGGATAACTGGCCTTCCTGGTCCTCACTTATTCTACCGCCAATCTCCCCGAATCTACCATGACTTGTCACGCATGCCTACTCCTATTGTAGAAAAGAATTCTCATAAGGTAGCTAAAGCCTTCTAATTGCCTGATCTAATCAGTGGTCTAATTTTTTTTTTCACTTTAAATTTCTCTTAAATTTTAATAATCACATGTGGCATATTTCTATACATGTATAAAGTATAAGAAATATACAATATAATATATCCACGAATGTACTGTCTAGATTTTATCTTACATTATTATATAATCATATTTTCTTCAGTATTCCCCTTTTAAGAAATAAAATGGTTCAGTCTATTTAAATCCTCACTTCGTCCTTTTTCCTTAACTTCAGTATCACTCTCTTCACTTCCTGCAGCACTGATGATGCTGATGGAGCCTTTCTTCCTGAATATCCTGCTTCAGTGTAGCCATCTTTCTTGTATTCTCCTACTGGGTCTGTGTCTTATGCATGGTTTTCATTCTTCCTTCCCCACCTGCCCCTTAATTGTTGGTATTGCCATGGACTCAATCTTGGTTCTTCCTTGCTGCTTTACCTGGGATCTAATGATGCTGTCCACCTGCCTTTGTTTCCTTTGCGCTCATATTTTTCAAATCTGTGTTTCCAGTCTTGACTATCTTTCCTGTGCATCATTTTCCTCTGAGCACTAGGCATAGATCTCTGGCTATAATGCAGCCCCCCTTACATCCGCTGGTCCTTTGTAAGTCCATGTATCCCACACAGCAACCTCCATGTCCTCCCAAGTTCCATATTTTCTCACCCTTCATTACTTGCTAAACATTGCAAGTCTATTTCAGGAAGTTTTGCTAAATTTTTTCTCTTATCCATTATGGCTACCCCTGCATTAATGGTCTTCCTTATCATCTTATTCAGCCGGACACTATCATCAACCCTCTAATTGTCTTTGCTTACTAGATGTTTTGTACTCCATGTCATCAATCTCATACATTGTTAGAGTTTGCTTCAAAACAAAACAAAACAAAACAAAACAAAACTTTGGTTATACATTGCTAATTACTTAAAATTTCCATTGATCTCTGGTCCTACAATGACAAAAAAGCATGGATTTTTTTTTGTGCTTTGTGAGAACCTTGACACTATGTCTACCTCACCACTTCAGCCCCCCGTACATCACATTCCTCATGCATTTAGTCTCTACCTATGCTAACCTGGCTTTCCCCAACATGCTTGTTGGACCACTGCTAGGAGACTGAGTCAAGATGGCGGACTAGACTGATGTGCCCTGCCTGACTCCTACTTCCATTTTAAACACAGAGAGGAGTTGAACATTTTATAACAACAGTACAAAATAAAACAATATAAAATGAAAGGCAGTTGAGCTTAAAGTTAAGCAGGGGACATCTTCAGGTCCATTAACTCAAAAAGATATTAGAATTTGATCTCTATCTTAAAGTATATTTTCACACCCATTTTCTACTGAAGAGTTAAGGCTGCATTCCCTGTGCTCCGTATGAAATAGAACTGAGGTTCTTGGATGAGGGAGCTGGGAAGAGGTGTTCTATACAGGAATGGGAGCTAAAATGAAATTGTGCTCACCAGGCCAAAGATGTCCCATGGAGCATGCCATCTGCCTTGGACCATGAATGTGGAAAGAGCCTCCAGGAGTAAGAAAACAGATACCCAAATTTGTATTCTGCAGGAGGATGGGATCCAATATTGCATTTTGTACATGGTGAGGAAATAATGAACTGAGAAATTAACCTTAACTACTTGATTAGTGGAACTGATAAAACTCAGAGCACCCAGTGAGAGGCAAAAACTTCTCTGCACTAATATCTTCATCACCAGACCCTAGCAAGACTCCTGTAGAAAATGATTCACATCAAAGATAAGTTTAGAGTCAAAAATTAAAAGTAAAAATGTAACAGAGAGAATTCACAATGAAGGAACTATAAATTCAGAGCAATTTGAAAACAATTTTAAAGATGTGTGCTTAAATTATTCAAAATGCTGAAGGTAGGGCTTGAATCTGTAAGGGAACTGCGAAACAGGAGGTAAACATTACATGTAGATTTGAAAGGGAACTTAAATATTGAGAGCTGTTGTTCTGGCTCCAGGGTAGAGGTATCCCTTGAGTGAAAAGGAGAACAGAGGTGTCCACAGCAAAACTGAAGAGGCAAAGAGGAAAAAAAACAGTGAATTTTTCCCAGGAAGGAAAAGCACCAAGCAGAGGAGCTTGCCTACTTCACTCCTTTGTTATCACTGTATTTGCCCCCAAACTGCATTGGTATGCTTTTATATTTTTTTAAGATTTTATTTATTTGAAAGAGAGAGAAGGAGAGAGAGAGATCATAAGCAGCGGGAGGGGCAGAGGGAGATACAGGGTCCCTGCTGAGCAGGAGCTTGATGTGGGACTCCATCCCAGGATCCTGGGATCATGACCTGAGCCTAAGGCAGATGCTTAACTGACTGAGCCACTAGGAGCCCATCTGGTGTGCTTTGATTAAGGCTACTCTTCCCACTGAAATAAAAATAGCAGTATGGATAGACCTATGGAGGAACTCATATAGATCAGTGCTCTGCCACCCAGCTGTATTGCCCCAGCAGGAGATGTGCAATACTCAGGGAGGGACATGTTCTGTTGTCACAGTGGAGGGATTAGTGCTGGTGTCTGGGGGACAGAAACCAGGGACACTGGAAATATCCTTCAGGGACAACACAGACCCCCAAAGAAGTTCTGGTCCAAAAGGTCAATTGCACTAAGGTGGAAAGCCCTGCTATGGATAAAGTAAAAGGCTTTAAATATTATCTTATGAATATTATACTACACTCTTCATGCTTTGATCTTGTGGCTTCCACTACATTTAGGATGTGGCCTATAGCATGTTCCACTCATCACCCCCACCCTTCTGCATGGTCCTTCCCTAATAGAGGAGCAATGCTGCCAGGATGGAGGCAGGAGGTAAAGAGGAGCTAGTAGTGGGAGTAGTTACTCCGAACAAATTTTCCATCTTCCTTAGCGAAGAGGGGTGTAGGATTCTGTCCAAATTTAATAAAACCCCAAAGGATAACACTAAAAACTGTTGGTTTTAGGGGCGCCTGGGTGGCTCAGTGGGTTAAGCATCTGCCTACAGCTCAAGGCATGATCCCAGGGTCCTGGGATTGAGCCCCACATGGAGCCCCACATGGAGCTCCTCATCGAGCCCTGCATCAGGATCTCTGCTCAGTGGGAGGCCTGCTTTTCCCTCCCACATTCCCCTTGCTTCTGTTCCCTCTCTTGCTGTCTGTCTCTCTGTTAAATAAATAAATCTTTTAAAAACTAAAAACTGTTGGTTTTAGATCAAATTGTATTGAGATCTAAATATGATAATATAAAAAATTGATAGAAGGGATGGAGAGGGAGGTGGTATATTTGTTAAACTACTTTTTTTATTTTATAGCACAGAAGTTAATATATTAAGTCAAATTTGATATATCAGGAAACAGAAACAGATTCCATAGATTTATAGTGTTAACCAGCAGGTGCATGGAAAGTAGAATTTATTGAAATAATGGTACTGTTTGGAATTTCTTTTTTTTTAAATTTTTATTTATTTATTTATTTGACAGAGAAAGAGAGATCACAAGTAGGCAGAGAAGCAGGCAGAGAGAGAGGGGGAAGCAGGCTCCCTGCTGAGCAGAGAGCCTGATGAGGGGCTCGATCCCAGGACCCTGAGATCATGACCTGAGCTGAAGGCAGAGGCTTTAACCCACTGAGTCACCCAGGCGCCCCCTGGAATTTCTTAACTATATGAATACACTATTTCTAAATTTAAAATAAACAATCTTAATACTGTGTGTTAGCAAGAGTGGGAGTGCATATAAAAAAACCTAGCTTTCTCGAGGGCATGTTGGCAATATGTACCAAAAGACTTATAACATTTTAGACCGTCTTGCCCAGTAATTCTGCTTTGAAGTATTTATCCTAAGGAAATAATTAGAGATGCAAGTGTATGTGTATTCAAGAATATTCATTGAAGTTATTTTTTATATACAATAGTTAGAAGTTATAATAATTGAAGCTCCAGAGTGTAGAGATCAGCCAAATAAATCATGGAACATCCAGACAAAGGGATACGAGGTGCTATTAATATTCATGTTGTCAATACCATTCAGTGCCACATAGTAAAAACAATCAAAATACAATGCTACATGGTGTTGGGCTATTTCAAGAGCAGGTTCTCAATTGTGTTAAATATATGTGATTGGTAAAGAGGCATTTCTGCACCCTTTTCACACACAACTACTTTGCCCTAAGAGCAGAATAAGCTTAAGTATCAGATTTTTTGATATACAGTTTGCTCTAGGGGGAGTTAACAAAAGGACTGTGTTGATATTTCTAAAAATCTTCACAGAATAATGTTAAATAAAGAAAAGTACATTATTAAAGAACATGTAGATTTTAACTTTGTGAAAAAAATAAAGCAGATTGGGCTATGTTGGAAAAAATTTAGGTATCTTCAAAAGAAATACCTCAAAATACTAATAGAATTTACTTCTGGATATTGGGGCAGTGGATACTGGTAGATTTCTTTTCGATTTATGTCTCAAATTCTCCATGGAAGGGAAAAGATGTCTTTGTATGGCCATGTTCTGTTTTGTTTTGTCTTGGGTCCCCATGAAAAAGCTTGCTTTCTGGTAACCACACCTTCGTTTTCCTGTGGAAAGCTGCCCTTTCTTCCATTCAGATATGGTGCGGTTCAGTGGAGTGCCTTAGCTAAGAATCTAAGTGTGCAACAAGGGCCTTGGATGTTGCATTTCCTGGGCTACAGGGATTGATCGGGGCAAAAGCACATGAGCTGACTTGTTGGTGGACAGAGATTTCTGAAAAAGACTTTCCTGTTACAGAATCTGTAAGTACAAGGGGAAAAGCTGTGTTTGGGGAACCAGCCCGCGAAGTGCCAGCAGAGTGCTGATCTCATCCATCCAATAGCAGCACTGCTGTGGGTATATCTGGGTGTGTCATTTACGGGAGCTGATGTGTTCCCTTGTGCCTGAGCCATAGGGGCTCATTCTTCATCAAGAATGATCTTGATAAAATGTTGTGATTTCTTTAATTTCTTTTTATTCACATCTTTGGTGGGTACTTTATCCTGGAAGTTGTGGTCCTTTGGCTATAAATCTCTGAGAAGGATCATAAAAATTCATTTTGGGAAATGATTTATTTTATTGGAGCTATTTTTCTGCTTCCACTTGTATAGAAGTCAAGGTGCTTGTTCATTCTCATGAAGTAAATAATTAAAATTGTAGTGTTTCATTAATTCTCTGCAATATCCCCCAAATATATCTTCATTGAGAAAACAAAGGTGATATAAACGAATTTTCCCTCTCATTGAATCCAGGCCTTCATTCTCAAAGCAGTAAGGGAAAGATGAAATTTTCAAACATTGCAGGCAGAAAAATGGGTAGTGTCACTTTTGAACAAAAGTTTCTCTCTCTTTTTTTTTATGCTTCCCATTTTCTTTTATTTATACAAAAAATTGTTTTAAATATAATTTAAGAAAAAAGTTTCTCTCTTCTTAACCCTCTGTGACACAAATGACAAAACAAACCAGGGAAACCTCTAGAACTACCATATCAAAAATTGTCTTTCAATAGTTTTTTCCAGAGAACAAGGAAGATTTCTTCTGCTTGGGCCTCAATATGGAACAATTGTCCTTCCCTTTTTGCCACATTTACTCGGGTACAGGACAGAAACCTGAGTCAGTGAGAGTCTGACAATCGTGTTAAAATTAGTTAAGCCAGAGTCAACAAGAACACTATATACCAATACATGAATTACGAATTAGCATGAATTCCGAGGCTTTCTGGTATAATTGTGGGTGGTTAACTAACAAGGGGAAGATATGAATGAACCAATTCAAAATATTACAGATCTGCTAACCTTGGTAAAATAATTTGGCAGTCCTAGAGGGCAATTTCCTGATGTCCACTGGTATGGGTTTTACTTCTTATACTTTTTTTTGTTGTTGTTAGAGAGAGAGAAAGAGAGTGAGCACACATGGTGGAGGGAGGAGGGAGGAGGAAGGGCAGAAAGAGAGGGAGAGAGAATCTTAAGCAGACCGGACATGGGGCTCAATCTCATGACCCTGAGATCATGACCTGAGTAGAAATCGAAAGCCAGATGTTTAACTGGCTGAGCCACCCAGGCACCCGACTTCTGACACTTTTAATCAAAGAGATATTAAACTCTTGGAAACTTTGCTTGCTTTATATCATCAGAATTTTCCAGTATTTCATAGAAGAGGTCATGTGACCCCAGTGTCACTGACCCTCCTTGTGCAGGTTCCTAGGGAAGCCTTTGAAATTGATGAGCTTTCCTGCTTTGGAGTGGTAGATAAGGGCGCTGTAATGAGAATTAAGCCCATTGGGCTTTCCCTGATTGGGTGAGCTAGAATCCAAATTTGATTTTAAAAAGAAGTCAGTTCTTTAAGAACCTAATGAACTGAACAATACAGTTTGAAATTTGGCTTCCTGGTGTGACATGAAAGTAAGGGTAGGCTTTCAGCTGACTCTCAGTGTGATTCAACTTGATTTTTACCTCATGCCTGGTGTGGGTGGAACTATTTTCCGTTCTCTCTCTCTCTCTCTGTTCAGTTTTAATTATGCTACACATGATAATGCTAATTAATAAGTACCCATTTCAAAACAATCTGGGACACGATACATATGAATAAATACAATTTAAGCCAAATAAAGCTCAGTGCCCAGAAAAATTAAGCACAATCTTTTAAAAACAATGGAATATATATTTATTAATATATATTAAATAATACATATTAATATATAGTAATATTAGTGTGATATATTAATATGTATGGCATATAATGTATATTGTATACTATGTTAATATAATTTCATTACATATAATGAAAATATAAGTACTAAAAATATAAAATACCTCAATTAATATGTGGGATATTGTGTAGTGTTTGAAAATTTTAAAATGTCACTTGACCATATGGAGTTTTAGGCATTTATGACAATGTAAGGGATGATTTATGTAGACAATCTCTAGTGTAGGGCTGGCAGCAATCACTTTCAATTTTGAATATTCCTGATGGTGAAGCTGAAAACAATGCTGATGGTAACAGTGATGAGGGTTTCATGTTAAATTTCCAAGTCACTCCTTTTGTCATTTTTATTCCCGCTGCGTGTTGTCCTGTGTGCTTCAGTCAGACTGTTTTGTGTGTTTAGTGGCCCTAAACAAATCAGTCAAACTTTTAGGATAATGTGAACCACTCTAAGGCTTTTTGCAAATTAAAGGTATTTAACCTTGCATTTTTCCCAAAGCATCAGATCATTTGACCACAAATATTTACTTCTTTAAAGTCCAGAGATATGCAAATAAGAATAGATATTATCTAAAATTTTTTCCTAGACACATTTTACATGTCAGTTAGGTATCAAAAAATGCTCATAAGTTAGCAGTCATGGTTAATGTTTTTGAACTAGGGTATGATAAGGCAGACTTAAATGTACGAGGTCAGAATTTGTCTTCTCCTGAGCTTAATGACTCAAGTAGAATAATAAAAGGCAGTTAGATTAATTGTTGGAAATAATGTAGGCTCATGTTTTGAAAGGAAAATATTATGAACGCTAATAGAAACCCAGGAGAAATTTGCTTTACTTGATTAGCTAATGGGCATAGGACACTTAAAAACTTTTTCTAAATAGCAATTTTAAAATATACCTAGGCAAACTTTGCCAACATGTAAGATTTGATCTGGAAATGAGAAGAGATAGCACAATAAGACATCATAAAAAATTAGCCTTTATCTCTACCATTGATGGAATAATGTAAATGAAGAACTCTTAAATTGACAAAGTGACACCTTGCATTATTGTTTCTCTTTCAAATCCCTGGTTTCTTCCACTATGTGCTAAATGGAAATTGCAGTAACTGTAATTACTGAAAAAAATCTCGAATCATCTTTAGTTATAATATTTATAAAGCTATATATTTGTAAAATGTATTTTATATTGGGGAATCAATCTATTAAATTTGGAAATAATCAGTAGAAGCAAGATGCATTGATTAATCAATTAACAGTATATTATCTAATTTTAATTGAAAGTGTAGTATGTGCCAGGTCCTTACCTAAAAATGGAAGTGTATAATTATAAGGCAGAAGTCAATCCTGCCTTCCAGTTGCTTATGGACTAGCAGGAGGGACACATACTAGATCAACAATTACAAATATGATGGGCCTTAACAAAATGGAAGTTCAGTGTGGCTAAAAGAACTTACAGCAGGAGAATGTAACTCACTCCTAGAACTCAGGAAAAACTCTATTAAGGAGTGACATTTAGTGAGAGACCTATAAGTTAGTAGATATTATGTGGCCAAAGACATATGGAAAGTATTCTGGGCCAAGAAAACAACATATGAAAGGCCTTTAGGAATGATAGCATATCTGAGGCATAGAAAATAAATATTCTATATGGCCAGAGCACAGAGAATTCAGGAAAGTGTTGAGTGAAATGAAGTTGGAGAGGTTAACCATGGATTTGGAATTTTATCAGATTATCAGGAAACCACTGAAAGGTTTGAAGCAAAGTTAGCATTAGCTTTTCAAAAAAGAGCCTTGTTTTAGTCCCAGCTCTGCAACAAGTAACCTCTGTGTAGTCCAGGGTCATCCATCAACACAACACGCTGTTTGCAGACCCTTCTTACTCTGAGTCATGTGTGACTAAGTCAGAAACAAAGGGATGAAATTACTGATGAAAAGGGAAGAGGCATGAATGTTCTGTGACAACTAACCATCTATGTGTGTGTGTGTGGTTTATAGTCGTGGTACTGAATGCTGTTTATTATGTCGATGCATAATAAAGTGAAAAGTATCTGTCTGAAAAAAAAAAAGAAAAGTGTCTGTCTGTTCTCTTCAGTTGGCTGAGGCACAGGTGCCATTATAATTGCTGAGATTATTTGCATATTGGCTTTTAATGATGCATTTAAAAATAGTCATCCCATTTACTGATTTAAGCAAACAATTTATTTTTCCAAGTGAGGGGCAGTATCATGGTTATTCCCAAGCAACCATTTATTTAAAATATAACACCCCAGTCCTTATTACCACCCCCTGCCCTCCCCTACCAGGGGAGTGGGGGGAAATAGAATTCTGGTCATTTAGGCACTAACTTAACCAAAATCAAAACCAAAATTGAAGAAGAAGAGGAAGAAGAAAAAGAAGGAGGAGGAGGAGGAGAAAATTTTTTGTTGTAAGAGATTCATTTCATTGGGTTAAGAAAGAAAAAATAAAAGAAGCTGATTTACAAGTTGTATTCGTGGTGTTATTTTCTCCTAACTGCTTGTACATGTATTAGCCCTTAGGACACATTTGGGGTTTGTTGTTGTTTTTGCTATTACTTTAACTCTGTCAACAAAAACAAAGCATCAAAGGTAAAACAGGTGTTCTACTGGGTATGAACACCAAATAAGATGAAAATATTGTTGTGTTCCTTCCCAGTAGTAATTGGGGAATGTACCCATTGATTTCTCGGTAACTTACATTTTCTAGTAAGAAGTGGGAAGAGAGATGGCATAGCAATGACCTCAGGTTGTGGAGACTCCCTTGTGACCTGGAAGCAGCCTTGATACCTGAGGACATGGAGGGCGTACATAATTAAGTCCAAAGTTAAATACAGTTATAGAGGAATGTGGACAGACAGCAATATAGTTGCTATTGCCTTTCCAATGTCCAGAATATGGTGGGGCTTATTTTGAACTTGTAACCTTTGGGGATGGCTTGAAGAAGAAAATGCAAGGTGAGACTATATTTAAGGCTTCACTTAATAAACTTCTATCGCTCTTAAAAAAAGGATTTGAGTTTCAAAATAATGTATCTTCACTATATGTATGAGCACTGTATGAGTATGAGTTCTGCACTATTTCATAAAATGCATCTTGTGATTCTTTTAGCAAAGCTTCTGCTCTGAATCCTATTTGCATAAGTTTGTTAATAGGGATATTAGAATAGCCATATTTTGCTTAATCACTATTTGTTGTATACATTATGGTCATAGTATTCATGTTCTACCACAGTCCATAATTAGGATCTTTAGTTGGAAGTTGCCTTGTTTGTTGAGAATGATAATTGGGTCTTTTGTGTTGAGGGGAGACATGGAGCAAAAGGGTTGGCCACAGGGTGCTTGTGGAATTGTCACCATCTTGCCCTTGCTTTTTGAAATTTCCTTCTGGTCAAGATGATGACTGGGGACCCGCCTGGGTGACAGGACTTCTGAGTTTAAAGGTGAGAATAATCCAATGATAACATTCTAGGGTAAAATGGAAGCCAATAACCAGGAGGATAATAAAACTTATGTAGGAACCCAGTGGCCTTTTCAGAGGCTGCCCTACAAAAGGTGTGACTGGATGGAATGTTAGCTGTCAGACTGGACAAGTGTGGGCAGCAGAACTTGGCTCTTCCTGAAGCTGGAAGTGGGAGATCTGTGGCTAGTTGCAGGCATAATGACAAGACTGCATACTGAGCTCCATATGCAGAGGGAGCCTGGCTTGCTGGCTTCCTGATACAGATAATTGCAGAATATAGACACCTGGCCAGTGGAAATGGGGGTAATGTTGTCTTTTTGTCAAGACAAATAAATAAAGAGACTTAATCATTTGCACCAACTAAAGGCATTTTTTTTTAACAATCAGAGATTTAACAATGCTTTGAGCTTTGACTTTCATTTTTAACTGTTAAAATAATGTTATTTTTATTTTTTACAATTCTAACCTCCATCTTCTTTATCTTTTTTTTAATTTTTAAAAATTAAAAAAATTTAAATTAACATATAATGTATTATTTGTTTCAGGGGTATAGGTCTGTGATTCATCAGTCTTACACAATACACAGTGCTCACTACAACACATACCCTTCCCAATGTCCATTAGCCAGCCACCCTATTCCTCCCACCCCTCTTCACTTCAAAAATCCTGTTTGTTTCCTGAGATTAAGAGTCTCTTATAGTTTGTCTCCTTTTCCCTCTCTGGTTTCTTCTCACTTCATTTTTTCATGCAAAATGAAATAAATCTATCAGAGAAAGACAATTATCATAGGATCTCACAGATATATGGAATTTGAGAGACAAGGCAGAAGATCATGGGGCAAGAGAAGAAAAAAAATGACCTTCATTTTTTATCCAGAGGGGCCTCTCCTTTTGCTCCCTCCAAGAACATGTCATAAAGGAGACACTGCTCTTGGGCTTTGGCTATTTCTTGGCAACTGGAGTCAGGAGAAGCAACTAAATTTCCTGGGATCTAAAAATGGGAGGGTTGTCAGAATGAACTCCTGGGCAAGTAGCTATCTGCATAACTCAAAATGTCACATTTTATAAGGTAGAAGAAAGAAGAACAACATTGATCAGATTCAGGAAGATTTCCCAGGACACAGACTCTAAATATTCCAAAAGAGATTTTGGTAAGGTATTCACTAATAAGAAGGGAATAAAAGAACACAACAAAAGAAGAAAAGGAAGAAATAGCATAGGATTTTTTTAATCCAGGAGAAGAAGTTACAAGAGCCTCTCTTTAGATAGGTACAAAAATCATGCTTACAGTTTATATACTCAAGTAAAATGTTTGAGAATCTTTTAACTGTTAATGAGGGGAATGTGTTATTATTCAGTCATTTCATTGACCCATTTGTGGCACTGAAAGCAGGTTCACCAACTGACAAATACCTATTTTCATAACTTAAGGGCCAATAAAATGTGAACTAAAATATTGGACTGAACCTTTGGAGACATCTGAGCAATTTGAGATTAAGACAGAAAATTGGCTTCATCTCTACAAAGCAAGGTGCAGCTTGGAGAGAAAATAAAATAACAGATAACAGATATTTAATCTCATCCAAAAGAATCTAAGTCTTTACTTTATTCCAGAATAGTTCATATGAATATTCCTTACAGAGAAAAAAACACCCCCACTCTGATAATTGTTTCAAAGCGCAAAGTCAAGATTTCAAGATTTTCATAGAATAGCATATGGCAAAGTGAATGTAGTGTTTCTAAGGGAAAATTTCTTCTTAGTATTTCTCAGGAAATTTATGTCTTTCAGAATTCCAACTTCTGAAAAAAAAAATCAAGAAATGAGAAAAAAAAAGTAGCACAACTTTCCTGTGGAAATTAAAAGTTAACAATCAACACAGTAATATTCTAAGAAATAAGTATTGAAAACGAGTCCTGAAATTGACAATTTCAACTTCTGATTCTGTGTAGTGCTGCTGACTTTGCTAGAGAACCCGGATGTACGATTATTCAGATGACACTCAGGTTTGCTGATGTTTTCATGTTAGAATATTCAGCATAGGGGCACCTGGGTGGCTGAGTGGGTTAAAGCCTCTGCCTTCGGCTCAGGTCATGATCTCAGGGTCCCTACATCGGGCTCTCTGCTCAGCGGGGAACCTGCTTCCCCTTCTCTCTCTTCCTGCCTCTGCCTGCTTGTGATCTCTCTTTCTCTGTCAAACAAACAAACAAACAAACAAACAAACAAACAAATAAATAAATAAATAAAATCCTTAAAAAATAATATTCAGTATAGGTATGTGTTCTTTAATAGAAGAAATGCAAAGAACAGATGGGACTGATAAGTGATACTGTGGTGTAAAATCAGCAGCTGATCTAAAATCTGAATTAGCCAGAGCAATATCATTTCCAACGACAAAACTAAAATCAAAACAAGTAGACAAAAATATTTTCATCTTTAAAAAGAAATGAATAGGGGCACCTGGGTCGCTCAGTCGTTAAGCGTCTGCCTTCAGCCCAGGTCAGATCCCAGGGTCCTGGGATCGAGCCCCGCATCGGGCTCCCTGCTCGGCAGGAAGCCTGCTTCTCCTGCTACCATTCCGTCTGCTTGTGTTCCCTCTCTCGCTGTGTTTCTCTCTGTCAAATAAATAAAATCTTTAAAAAAAAAAGAAATGAATAAAACAAAAGAGAAGCATTTTGTTTTGTTTTGTTTCAAAATATCTGTGATGAAACAAGGCTAAAACTATCAGAATGATTAGCTTTTTTTTTTAAGATTTCATTTTAGGAATAACTTTTAAATATTGAATATTTGTGGTATTATGTTTCGGTTTTAAATGATTTTTTTTAAAAGATTTATTTATTTATTTTAGCTAGAGAGTGAGAGTGTATGTGCTCAAGCCCACAGGACGGGGCTAGGGTCAGAGGGACTCCCTGCTGAGTGCAGAGACTGAGGTTGGGCTGAATCTCATGACCCTGAGATCATGGCCTGAGCCAAATCAAGAGCTTAACTGATTGAGCCACCCAAGTGTCCCTCAATGTTTTTTATTGGCATTTATTTTGTGTGAGTATTATTTTCTTTTAATGCTTTATAAGTGTTCAAACTAAATAGAGATTTTTATACACTGAAACACATAATATTGTCTCTCTACATAAAAATAAACAATTTATCTGTCTTTTTAATAGAAAACCTCTAAAACTTTTAGTTTCAGAAAAAATATTCACTGTTTGTTATTATAGTTACCAATCATTATTTTGAAAGATGTCAATGAAGTTTTATGAAAAATTCAGTGTAATATGATTTTAGAAATTCCTGAGCATTTCAGGGAATTCTGATGTCTCATTCCCAAATCCTAAAGATTATTCCTATCCCTAAAACTAGGGATAGGAAAATATTCCCTATCCCTAAAATTAATATATTTTGTGAATTTAGAAAACTCTTGGTGATTAGATTATTTTAACTATTTTTTAAAAAATTCCATTAATCAACATATGGTATATTATTAGTTTCAGAGGTAGAGTTCAGTGATGCATCAGTCTTATGTAACACCCAGGTCTCATTACATCAGGTGCTCTCCTTAATGTCCATCACCCAGTTACCCCAACCCTCTCTCCCTCCCCTCCAGCAACCCTGTTTGTTTCCTATGTTTAAGAGCCTCTTATGGTTTGTCTTCCTCTCTGATTTCATCCTGTTTTATTTTTTCCATCTCTTCCTTTATGATCCTGTTTTGTTTGTTAAATTACACCTATGAGTGAAATTGTATAATTGAATAATTGTCTTTCTCTGATTGGCTTATTTTTTTTAAAGATTTTATTTATTTATTTGACAGAGAGAGAAACAGTGAGAGCAGGAACACAAGCAGGGGTAGAGGGAGAGGGAAAGCAGGCTTCCCACCGAACAGGGAGCTTGATGTGGGGCTTGATCCCACGACCCTGGGATTATGACCTGAGCTGAAGGCAGACACTTAATAACTGAGCCACCCAGGTGCCCTGATTGACTTATTTAGCTTAGCATAATACCCTCTAGTTCCATCCATGTCATTGCAAATGGCAAGATTTCAAGGTTTTTTTTTTTTTGATGGTTGAGTAGTATTCCATTGTGTGTACACACACACACACACACACACACACACACACACAATGGAATTGCAAATTCTTTATCCATTCATCTGTTGATGGACATTTAGGCACTTCCCATTGCTTGGCTATTGTCAATATTGCTGCTATAAACATTGGGGTGCAGGTGCCTCTTCAGATCATTACATTTTTATCTTTGGAGTAAATACTTAGTAGTGCATTGCTGGGTCATAGGGTGGCTCTATTTTCACTTTTTAGGGGCACTTCCATACTGTTTTCTAGAGTATGGCTGCACCAATGGTGGAAGATGGTTTCCCTTTCTCTGCATCCTCACTAACATCTGTCATTTCCTGACTTGTTAATTTTAGCCATTCTGACTGGTGTGAGGTGGTGCCTCACCGTGGTTTGGATTTGTATTTCCCTGATGCTGAGTAATGCTAAGCACATTTTCATGTATCTGTTGGCCATTTGTATGTCTTCTTTAGAGAAAAGTCTGTTCATGCCTTCTGCCCATTTCTTGAACTAGATTATTTGTTTTTGGGTGTTGAGTTTGATACATTCTTCATAGATTTTGGATACTAACTCTTTATTTGGTAAGACATTTGCAAGTATCTCCTCCCATTCTGTAGGTTACCTTTCAGTTTTGTCAACTGTTTTCCTTTGCTGTGCAGAAGCTTTTTCTCTCGATGAAGTTCCAATAGTTTATTTTTGCTTTTGCTTCCCTTGTCTTGCAAGAAGTTCCTGCAGCCGAGATCACAGAAGTTGTTGCTTGTGTTCTCCTCTAGGATTTGGATTCCTGTCTCATATCTCCTCCTCATACTTCCCCCCCACCTTTGGTGTTCCTTTTTCTTCACATTTTATTATAATTAATTTCATTTGTTGGCTTCATGTTAGGATGTCCCAGGCCTATGTCTCACATTATCCAATAACTAGGCATCTACCAGTTCCTGGTTGATCCCCCTCTAATTTTAGGTGAAAGTATGTGATGATCCTATAATTTCCAGGGACTCTATACATGTATATTTCTTCATATTGTATTCACAATTCCAATCTCACTAGGTACATCTTCTGATTTAATCATATTTTTCAGGATATTAACTGATAGTCTTTTAACTCCCTCTTATCTTTCCTTTATTTGGCTTTCAACTTTTGAACAACCAAGTGGTATATGAGCTCAAAGAAATGCTGGCAGTTGCCATTTTGAAAGTCACTGTCAATATCACTTTGTTCACCTATTGCCATGTTTGGTGCCATAACACACTGGCTTATCATTATTCATTGAGAGGATGCCTTTAATAAAGCTATTCACAAGCCTCTTAGTTTAAGAGAATCATTAAAATCTACTGCAGTAGTTTAACCAAGGTTCCAGGTTATATGAAAGTTCATCAACTCAAACTTGCTTTGAGCTTATATTGTAAATAATTTTCCCAAGCATAATATGATGCAGTGCCAAACATGGCTACTTGCTTCTCTAGTATTTGTATGTAGACTCCATTGTAATGTGATCTTTCTGCTCCTTCCCTCAAAACGTGGTCTGTTTTTCTATTCCCTTGCATCTAGGTTCAAAGTTCAGCTTGCGACTTGTTTTGGCCAAGGAAATGCAGCAGAAGTGATGCTATGAAGCTCTAAGAGTCTTTGAAATGTCCTTTTTTGCCCTCTTGGGATCTGGCTGCCAGTGAGAAATCCCTGTATAACCTGCTTGAGGGGGCCTGGAAAAGAGAAGCCCCTACACCCATCGCCAGCCCACTGTCAGTGTGTGAGTGAGGCTACCTGCACCGAGCTGGCCAGCAGCAGGACTACCAAGTGACTCCAAGTGCCTAAGAGACCTATCAGTGCTCACTCAGCTGTACCCAAGTTGCCAGCCGAAGATTTAGGATAGAATACAAAGTTATTGTTTTAAACATTAACTTTTGGGGTGGTTGGCACACAACAATAGCTAATGAATCCAGAATTTAGTACTTCAGAATAGGATGCTGCTATACCAATCATTGAAAACACATGGCCTTTGCTTTAGCCTTAGCCAAGGTGGACGCCAAAGACTGGAGAGACAGTGAGGAAATTGTGAATGAGAACAGAAAAAATAAGTAAACTATTATGGAGGCTGGAAAATCTGTGAGAAAATTGTTACTGAAGGCTAAAAATGGGCAACACATAACATTTAGTTGTAGAAGAACTTAGATGGTAGAGAACAAAACATGCAGATCTGGCTAAGCAACTTTCTGGGCAGAATGTTGAAAACCCAGTTAGGTTTTTCTAGCTGCATGTGGTTTGTTAGACACATGAGAGAGACAAACCAAGAAAGGAACTTTTCAGCTTGCAAGTAAAATTTAGAGGGAATATAGTCTGTCTGACATTCACTGGATTTGAAAATTAAACTGCTTTTCACCCCACTTGCCTAGTTTGCAAATGATTATCTTTGTAAAATATGATCTCTGAGAAGGATGAAATCAAGAGCATGGATGTAAGATCCTCATGTACAACAGTGGTTCTGAAACTTTAGCATCCCTCAGAATTATCCAGAAGACTTGTTAAAACACAGGGTCACTCTTCTTTCCTAAGAGATTCTGATTACATTGTTTCAGATTGAGACCTAAAAATTTCATTTCTAGCAAGTTCTCAGGTAATGCCGCTGGTCTGAAGATCACACTGTGTGAAGCACTGACAGCTAGGTTTAAGTCTGTGGCAAGTAGACTTGCTAAGCCAGACAAAATGACTTGTAAGAATCTTTTGTTTTAAGATTTATTTATTTGAGAGAGAGAGAGAGAGAGAGAGAGAGAGAGAGAGAGAGATACCTGGGGCAGGAGGGGCAAAGGGAGAGAGAGACTCTCAAGCAGACTTCCTGCTGTGTGGAACCTGATGCAGGGTTTGATCTCACATCCTGAGATCATGACTTGAGTGGAAATCAAGAGTCAAACACTCAACTGACTGAATCACCCAGGTGCCCCTGGCTTATAAGAATCATAAATATGCTTCCTGCAATAGCCTGACATGCCCAGAATTGGTATCAGTCTTGCAAAGAGCTATGGATATGGCTTTGGGGCATGGAGTCAACCCAATAAGTTTCAAATGAAATTTAGAAAAATAAAAAAACCCCACAAATTTGTGCTAGCCCTTACTGCTTGAACAAAAAGGGCCAGAAATATTTAAAACTAAAAAGAGATCTCCAGACTTTCAATTTTCCATGGGCAGGAAGCTGAAAGAAAGCTTTGCAACTGCAAACATATAAGTATTTTTTAAGTAAGAATGATATCTCAGGGGCGCCTCGGTGGCTCAGTTGGTTAAGCATTTACCTTTGGCTCAGGTCATGATCCTAGAGTCCTGGGTTCAAGCCCCACATCTGGCATTCTGCTCAATGGGGATCTTACTTCTCCCTCTCCCTCTGCCTGCCACTCCCCCTGTTTGTGATCTCCCTCTCTCTCTCTCTCTCTCTCTCAAATAAATAAATAAAAACCAAAAAAGAAAAAAAGAAAAGAACAATATCTCAGAGGCTACAGCCAAAGAACATAGGGGAAGGATGGATAAAGGGGTCACTCCCAGGGAACACAACTGGGAACATTTAAGGAACATTCTTCACTTCTCTGACCACATGTCTGGACTGTGCTTCAGAATTTCTATAGGCTAATGCAGCTTTGGGCTTCTCTTCCTCCCCAGTTTGAATGGAATGCCTGCTGTAGTTTTCCTCTCCCTGACCCCTTACCCATATGGAGAGCTGATAACATGTCTTTCTGTGCATGGACTCTGGATCAAGATGGAATGTATCTAAGGAACTGCACCTGAGGAACATCATCTATATCCGAACCTGATGCAGGGCAAAGATTCTGAACTTGAGTTGAATGCTGTAATTGGGATGGGACTTATGGGATCTCTGGGATGATATAAATATTTTGCAGACAGAAGTAACATGAATAATTTAGGACAGATGGTGGACTGTAGTAAATTGCAGTACGTCCAGAAGTTCCTATGATCCCTATCTACCATCTCTCATTCAAGACAAAGTCTGTTTCTCTACCTACTTGAATCTGAGCCCAGCTTGTGACTTGCTTGGACCAACAGAATACAGGAGATAGGATGTTGAGAGCCCTGCAAACTGAGATACTTCCAGAGGCCACGTCCTCCTTTTTGTTTTCTTGGAATATAGATGCCATGAGAGGAAGTCTGAGCTGGCCACAGAGAAGGCTCAGGAGAAAATCTAGGCAATTTAAATTGTATTTGAAGACTAGAAAAAAATTACCCATTTTATGCTGCTGCAGAACCAACTCTCTTCTGTTGTGATTTGGATGATATAAATTAAATTTTGAGATAGTTTGGTACTTAGTTACAGATACTAAGTTTATATTTAGTATAAATAGTATAAATAGATAACTAAGTATCTGATACTTAGTTACAGATACTAAGTGATACTAAGTACACTAAGTTTATGTGCATTATAAACACAAGATACAGAATTTTTAAGGTCAGAATAACTCCTGTTATACATCATTTTCTCTGGAGAATAGAGCTCATCTTTTAAAAGCCAACAGAATTTCATAAAAAAATAAATTGATCATGCCCAGAAGAGAAATGGAATGTTGTGAATAATATCATATAAGCATAGTGTTAATGCCCATATTTGACTATACCTCTAATGTGGTTTGTGTGTATAGGAAGAAAAAAAGGAGGTACTTTTTCTACCTTCATTTGCAAGTATTTATTTCAGCAAGTATTTATTGACAATCAACTATGTATAAGATTCTGCACTAGGTGTTGTGGACAGGACAGTAAACAAAACAAGCAAAAATATTGTCCTGAAGGAGCTTAAAATTATGCTAGAGGAGAAAGACAATGAATAACATAATAAATACAATAAAGAGTCTGTTGGAAAACAGCTGGGGAGGAAATATAAAATAAAGAAAGTAGATAGGAAATGTTTAGGTAATAGTGGTCAAAATTTAGTCCTCACTTTCAGGAAGTCTCCATTCAGAAGTTGATTTTTTTATGTAAATACCTAGAAGGAAGTGCTAGAGGGCATAAGGATATCAAGAGACACATAGTGTGCACATGCCTTGTATGTAAACATATGTGGAGTGTTGGAGGAATAGCACCAGGCAGGTTCAACAAGGATAGCCGAGGTCAGAAAGATAATGGTAGTGTGGTGGACCTTGAGGCCACAGTCAGGATTTGGGCTTTTGCTCTAAATGAGATGGAAAGCCACTGCAGAATTCTGAAAATAGGAGTCACATGATTTGACTTAGATTTTTCAGATGATCTAAGACTGCCAGGATGAGACTAGACTGAGTGGAGAGGTGGAATAAGCCAGGTGAATGATAGTAAAGAAGTGGTACCAAGAGGTCAGGTTCAGGATACGTATGCGGTCAGATCCTGTGGGATTTGCTGATTGATGCAAAACAGAGCATAGGAGTATGAGAAGACCTAAGGATGACTCCAAGGTTTTTGTTCTAACCAACTGAAAGTCTGCGATTTTCATTAACTGAGCTAAGGAAGAAGTATAGATCCAAGTTTAAGGAACACACGTTAAGTCTGAGGTGGCTAACAGACAGCAAGTGCAGCAAGTGGAGATGTCAAATAGACAGTAATGAGCATCTAGATTTTGGGATAGATGTCTGAACTGGACATAAATATTTGAGACTTTTTGGCTGTATTGGCTTATTATGGCTTCCATAGCAAAGTACCACAGTCTGGGTGGCTTAGAAATAGAAATTCATTTCTCACAATTCTGGACGCTGGAAGTCTAAGATCAACACTTCTTGATCTGTTGACCTTCATGACCTCAATTTAACTTAATTACCTGTTTAAAGAACCTATCTCCAACTAACGTCACTTTTTGAGATACCAGAGGTTGGGACTTCAAAATATGAATTTGCTGGGGGCGGGGGGGGGGAGCACAGTTCAGCCCATGACATTAGCATATGCGATACTTAAAAACTGACTGGATAAGACCATCTAGGATGGGCTTAGATAGAAAATAGCAATGGAGCACTTGGGTGGCTTAGTTGGTTAAGTGTCTGACTCTTGATTTCAGCTAGGGTCATGATCTCAGGGTTATGAGACTAAGCTCTGCATTGGGCTCTGTCCTTACTACAGAGTCTGCTTGAGATTTTCTTCCTCTCCCTCTCCCTTTCACTCTGCACCTCCTCCCTCTCCCTGTGCTCTCTCTTAAATATATAAATAAATAAATGAAAACAGCAAAGAAATAAGGAAAAGCCTTGAAGCCCTATGGTATTTAAAGGCTGAAGAAATGAAAATGTACTAGAAAAGGAGATTAAAAATGATAGACCAGAGATGTAGGAAAAAAGTCAGGATGGGTGGGGTGTCCTGAGAGGCAAGTAGACAAAGGTTCAAGGAGAAGAGAATGATTGACTTTGCCAATTGCTCTGGAGAGATAAATGAGCTACTTTAAAAACAAAATACTACTAAAAACAATAACAACAAATAACAATAACAAATTCAAATTCAGTAGCTTTTAGTGCTTACTATGTGCCAGGAACCTGACTACCTTATTTTTTCTTCAAATCATCTCTGTGAGATGAGTACTAGAATTATTCTGCAATTTACAGATAATGAAACTGTGATTCAGAGAGATTAAACAATTCACCCAATCAGAATCAGCTACATAATTTGAAGGGCTCAGCGCAAAATGAAAAGGTGGGGTCCTTTGTTCAAAAATTAGTAAGAATTCCAACATGGTGACAGTAGAGAACTGGATCTGGTCATGGGACCCTTTGAAGTGTGTCTCTGGGCGGGTGACCCACATCCACAAACCTGGGCCAGCACCCAGTCAGAATTGGGAGTCAGCCATTGGAGCCACGACTGTCTGAGTCCAATCTAACCATAGCCTTATTAAAATGATCCTTTACCAAAAATGCAAAGTGCTCTATAGTTTGCTCAATAGTTTCACCTAACAGAGCATCAAGAGATATTTCTGAGGGCTCTTGTCACTTTGGACACTCAAAAAAACAAGCCCTCTTTTGGTTCAATCCAAGTATTACTTAGGTCATCCCTTCAGAGAGTTGGGATAGGATGCTAGGAAGGTTGCCTAGGGAGAACTCTTCCTTTGAGAATGAATTAAGAACTCTGTGATTTCCAGCTGTGACCATGAAATCCATGCTTCTATGCCTGAAATGAGGATATGAGAAAAGTCAGTGTACATCGAAGCTTGATACTTATTTGGGTTGACATTGTCTGCCACTGGTGCTACTTTTAAGCTCTTTTGAGTGTTTATTGCCAGCCCTCCTTTTGAAGCTCACATAGACATTAGACCTGTGAAAGCATTTGTTGATTGACATAAAACTCAGCATTAGGACCAATGGAATTATACACTCCTTTCTCACACCTGCCTTTATTTAGGCTCATTTTCAGGAAATATCAATTTTTTTCCTTACTTTTTTTTTTTTTGGTCAGTCTTTCTGGAAGCACCACTGTGCCACTGTGACAGCATTTTAAATTAGTTTCACCACAGTCATCAGGTTTGTGATTATCTCTGCTTCTTGAACACCTGGTCTGACTTTAGAAATTATTTGCCATCTGGTCAAATACTGAGTAATTATAACAATTTAATGGCAGGATTAAACACTGTTAAGAGACTTGATAGTCTTGTCAAAGAGTTAGGTAGCATTAAATTAAGCTCTGCCATCAACTTAATAAATGTGTTCCCTTTACTGACTTTAACAATATTACTTTTAAGGGCATCGTTGGGGTTTCCTTAGTATTAGTCTCTGCAGACATTACATTGGTCAGAGCCTTCAGGGTCACATATATTCAGCAATTTCCATCACATATTAAAACACAAGCAATATGTAGCTTCTGTCTGACAAACAAACACCCAAGACTGCACACCACATTTAACCCATCACTTGTTATTACGGTTATATATACTTGCTTGGAATCATGGAACATGCAGGGGTGGGGGGCCTTATTCATGCACAGCATTTTGCTGTGATAAGTGTCTTCTGGGAATGTATTGGAAAGGAGGATGCATTTTAATGTCACCATGCACTTTGAGATTGGATGTTGGTCATTTGGATGATTCCATATGAAGGGTGTCTAAATGCTTAAGAACATACAATCTGGAGCCACACTTCCTGTTATGGACCCTTTCTGCCACTTCCTAGCTCTGTGTTCTTGGCCAAGATATTGTTTTTATCTGCTCTGTCATCCATAAGGCAGGAATGATGATAGGAATTACTTGAAAGGGTTATGATAAAGACTGCACACATAAAATTATTAAGTATTTAGTGCTAGGCATATAAGAAGGGCTATGCAAGTATTGTTAAATAAATGTGATTATAGGAAACCATATGTACATAAAATAAAAGTAAATAGCCATTCTTATTAATAACTGGATGAGAATGAATAAGACTTGGGTAGATAAAATGGCTCTAAGTCTAGGGTCACCTGGCAGATTCAGTCAATAGAGTATGCAACTCTTGATCTCAGGGCGTGAGTTTAAGCCTCCAGTCGAGTGTGGAGTGTACGCAAAAAAAAAAAAAAAAAAAAAAAAAAAAAAGATCTAGGTCTAAAACAAAAGAAAGACATGCATTCTATGTGTCCCCAAGCCCTGTGGTCTTCTGATGTCAGCCTTTTCTTTACTATTCTAATGGATTTCCATAGAATTTTCATCGCATATGTAACATCTGGACATTCACAGAGGTTAAGTTGTACTGAATTATTACTTGCTGTTGCCTGCCTCTACAACCTCACTAGGCTCTTATTCCAATTTTGGCTTTCGATGCCATGTTTTTTTATGGATTTACTCATTTGGCACACATCCGTGGAGTATGAGACCAGGCACTGTTGGTACACAGGCGAACAATATAGAAAAGAACATAGACACAAGGAAACTTCAGGTAATGACAAGAGGTATAACGACATAAGACAGGGTGACATGGAGTGAGCTGGGGTGGGCTTTTCAAATAGTGTGGTTCAGGGAAGCTGTTGACAAGGTGACATTTGAGGGGAAACCAGGTTGTTAAAAGGGGCAGGAAACAGAAGAGCCCTGAGCAGAGGACCCTGTCCTGGGTTTGAGAAGCTGAGAGGAGGCCAGGAGCTGGAGCAACTGGTGAGGGTTGTGGGGCAGACAGGAAGTCGGAGAAGTGCTGGATTTTTCTGCACTGTTCCATGGGAGGCTGGACGTTCACCCCTCCTGCTTCATTCTTCCTCAACATCTCTATCTCAGGGCTACAGTGGTAGTGGATTCTTGCCAAAGGTTTGGAAAACGCCAGATGGACATGGCCAGAGAAAGAACTTACAGTGGAAATCTGACACTACTGTTCTGGAAAGTTCTTTACTTGTCCTCACCTAGCATTCCTCCCTAGCTCTCCTTTCTCCACTGTGCCTGGTCACCCTCATGTTATTGACTCACCTCCTTCCCTTCTCTTATCTCTCTGTCAGACAGTGTCTTATAAACACTCAGCTTCTGAGCCTACTTTGTATGTCTAAAAATATACGTTGTCTACTTGCAACAATATGAAAAACTAGCAGAAGCTTTGAAATTAAAATTTTTTAAATTCTTCAGCATATCCAAAACCAAATTCTTCTAACCCATTCTGATAAGCAGAATAGAAGAATTTATTTCCCCACTTTTAAAACAGATGTCCAGGAACATGCTTTTTTCATTTGCTTGTTTTTCTCTTGGCTCTCTAGTTTAAGCTAGATGTATAAGGACTACTCCAAACATGATTTTGTGTGTAGCTTAATTAAATAAACCATTTATCTTTAAAAGCTTCCTCCAGGAAGGCTTTGTAACAATTAGGCTCCTCTGGAGAAGCTGAAGCTTCCCACCATAAATGATCTCTCTTCTTTCCCGTTCTTCCCTTCTCAGACACATTTCCTTTCTCTCTTCTTCCCGTGCTCACATTCTGCCTCTAGAAGCAAGCAGCTTGGCACCCTCACAGAGAATCACATGAAAGATATACTAGCCTCCCACTTGTGGCACAGACAATGTCCGGACTGTGTGGGGGTTCCTCACAGCTTTCAGGGCTCCTCCTTCTTGACTTGAGCTATACAGACAGCATTTGCTGTGATCAGAAGCTGCACAAGACGGCAACATTTCTAGGAGGTAGGTGATATACCTGAGATGATAGGGCCCGAGCCCTCTATTTTGCATTCCTGTTTGCACGAGAAGCTTGAGGCCCAGGCGAACTGTGCACAGAATGTGTTGTTCACTGGGACCAGGAGCACTGGGACTAGGAGTGGCCCCCAGACTGCCACTTCTGGAGACTGACCTGGAGGACAGACCTCCTACCTGCAGCCGATCTCAGCTGTGCGAACACCACCAAATGGAGTTTCTGCAGGATAGTTGTCCCTTTGTCAGGTGCTTTGCAAGAACAAATGTGAACCCACAGAAATGTATCCCTGAGCTAAAGCTTTGGTGTGTCCTTCTGGGAGCTGGCAAACACCCCTCTCACTCTGCATGTCTCCATGTCAAGTATTGACATTTCATATTGGAGTCTAGCTGCCAGGAACTCTTGTGAACACATAATTATCTATGTATTATGTGTAAACCAAAGGTCCATTATTTCAGGAAGCTGCAAGCCTGAAAATGTATTTTAAGTAACTCTTACTAACAAGCCCTGTCATCATATGTGCCTGTTTGAGAAGGTTAACAGCCGTCAGGATGAATTATACCCATCCCAGAACTGGCCTGACTTTTAGCAAGTACATCAGTGAGGGCACTCGGTTCTCTTTATCTGGAAACTGATACAATTTACTTAACATTAAAGAGGGAACTTCCTTCTAATGGCCAACATAGCCAACTCATGATCTGCTTTCGTCACTTGGGGCTGTGCATCAGAATGTAACGCAGCCCACTATTTTGACTAAGATGAATGATATAACTGTACATGACACTGGCTGAAGCAAGTGATCTGTGATTAACAAACTGGAAGTGTGTATTCACCAGTCAACACACAGCTGTGTTGGCATAGCACATCTGACTTGAGTTGTGAACGCTGGTCAGTTACCCAGCCTGCAGTGAGTCCAACGGGGTTTGAATGTTATTAAGCAGTGCCAAGGGCCATGTGAGGGCACGGCTCGGCTGCCAGACATATTGACCATGCCACTGAAACGTGGTCTGACTGGGAAGCCTCTGTAGATTTCCTGCTAAGAGGCAGCAGGTGTGAATGGACCGGATTCCATATCTCTGTGTAATGGAATCCTTTGCCTTATTGCAAACACTTGGAGGCTGTTAATACCAAGTGAATACAGCACGTGACTGTCAAATTGCTGTATTTAAAGAAAATCCATGCTGTATTTACTGAACTTTCACATTAGCGAATGCTTTTCAAGAGCTTTATGTTAATCATCAGTGTGCCAGTGTTTCATTTTTCTGACATCTTCACATTTTGATAAGACAAACTCAGGATGGGCGTGGACTGACAGGCCAAAAGTGAACTCTTAATGCAGAAGACTCAAATAAACAGTTAATAAAGTGCCGTTGTTAGAAGAAGAATCATGACTTGATAATGTAAACACAGGATCAGGATTGTTTAAAAAAATTACCTGGCAGGCATGGCTGCTAATAAAAGCCCTCTGTGGCTGGGCATGATTTCCTTATAAGCCATGAACACATTCGCGTTTCCCCCTGAGTTCCAGGGAGCTATGTTTTATATTCAGCCTCCTTATCAAACGTCTCATGTCAGAGTTTCTTGGCAGGTTTCAGCGTATTCCCTATCAACACACTAATACATTCTAGGAACTTCCCAGAGCAAATCTCAAGCCAAAGCTTCTCTGCGTAAGAGGCACTAGGCATTTAAATGATCATCTAACCATCCTTAGGCTGCAGAGGGAGGATGCAGACAGCTGGTTCCTGGCAGGGAGGCTGCCTAGTCCGTCACAGTAGCTAGGGTGGACACCCCCGATTTAACATCTTCTGTGACAGCCACACTGCAGCCTTGGCATATCCATCTCACTGGGAATATGAAATCACTGGACAAAGGTTACATAAAAGTACCATTGCTAGGGACAGAATCTGACCCCACATCAAATTCCTAAGTTGGTACCCTAACCCCCAATGTGATGGTGTTAGTGGGGATGGGATTAGTGCCCTTACAGGAAGAGATATCAGAAAGTTTGCTCTCTCTGTCTCTCTCCGTCTCTCTCTCTCCCCACACAATGAGAAGGCAGTCATCCCACAGACCATGAAGAGGGTCACACCAGGAACTAGTCGGGTGGCACCTCAGTCTTGGACTTTCAGCCTCCAGCACTGTGAGAATGTAAGTTTCTGTTTCTGCTGGTTAAGTTCCCTGCTTGCCCCTCCCCCCCCACTACCCCCTTTTTCCACCCGCCCCCCCACCCCCTCCCGGCCTAACCCTGTCTGGTATTTTCTCGTAGCAGCCCTAGCAGACTATGACAGACATGTTTCATGCCGAATGTCACAGCTCATGATGATGTTTGTAATCAAAACAAATCTGTCTTTACAGGCACTGTGTCTGGCTCTTTGGAAAAAGGAGCAGATGAGATGGACATAGTTTAGCCGCTGTCCTCATGGCCCTTATTGTTTAGGATGGACCATATGGACCTGACCTTGCCTCCCCACCTATGTAACAGCAGGCACACTATACCCATATTAGCTCTTAGAAACATTAGCAGAGAGATTCTCTTTTTGCATTCTTCACTTTCCACTGCTTTTCTATATAGACTCCTCCTCACCACAGAGAACATAATAAGTGAAATAATGCAACACTTACATGAAACAGAATTAGTCTGTGGAGCTAATGGAAGCATGAGGGTCTTGATATTAGTGGAGATGGTAGACACCACGGTGAAGAATGTGGGTTCCAGACCATGCCACGTGGGTTCATATCCTGGTTCTGCTATTTACAAGATGAGCAACTTTGTGCTCTCTGTGCTTTTGCTTCCTTGTTTGGAAAATGAGGACAATAATAATACTTCCCTTCTGGGACAGGTGATCTTTGTGATCTTTGGATGAGGTAAGATATATGAAGTACAGGGCCCAGAACATAGTAAGTACATAATAAATGTTAGCCTTTATTATTTCCTTATATTTTATCTTTATTTTATCAGGGCAATGAAAGGGAAAATAATTGCACTAGAGAAGCTTGCTGCCACTCTGAGATATAGGCCACTCATAATTAGCTCTTGAATCTATTGTACCAACATTTGGAGGGCCCACTCAGCACAGATCACAGATGGGATTCACTTGACTTATACATAGCAGTGCTGTGAAATAGGGCAAAGAGGATATTTGCTGGTGATAACGATGTTAATTAAAATTGCAGGTAATGTGCTAACCAGTTGCAGTGTTGTTAAAGCTTCCCAGATTGGGGGGAGGGAGGCAGTGAGAAAGGTTTATCCTCTGAGGTAGACAGGAAAGAAATACTTTAAAAAGAAAATTCAGTGTAAGTCTTGACAGGGGCAATTTATAATTCTCTTAATTTGCACTTTCCCCTCCCCACCTGGACTCCCAACATCACCTACTTTGCTACTAACTTACGACACATTTCTCAGTACAATAAAAAGATAACAGGAATTAGAAAATATAAGAATTATGAGCCCAGTATTTATGTATGAAAAAGATAGGTTCAAGTGATGCCCATGGCTCTTACCATGTTTTAACTTTGGTCAATTTCATCTGATCCTTACTAACTTGTGACCAAAGGCCTGACTTTGGTTAGTCCTGTAAAATAAAGACAAGCTAACCTCAGTCTTCTGTTCCTGGGAGGGAGGTAGCCTCTAAACCTTGGAGCTTCCTGAACAACAGAATTGTCTGTTATTCATGGCGGATCCTGGTAGCTTATTTGCAAGAAGTGACCGAGGAGGGGGTTGGGTGGGCTGGAAAGTTGGGCTATGTGATTTGAGGGTTGGGGTTTTGAGCCACATGATAGCAACCCTACCTCGGGTGGAGGGCAGGGGCTGAAGAAACAGTGCAATGGCATTCAATAATTCAATCAATAATAATTACATAATGAAACCCCAAAACTCTGGACAACCAAGCTTGGGTGACCTTCCCTGGTTGATAAGATTCTGTGGTATTGTTCACATTGGTGGGCGAGGAAGGCAGTGTGTACTTATTCCCTGGGAAGAGGACATTAGCAGTTTTGTGTTCAGGGCTTCACAGACCTCACTGTAAGCATCTCTTCTCTTGAGTGGTCCTGGGTTGAATCCTTTTCCCTAAAACAAAAAGTCCTATGGGTCATTCTAGCCTGTGGAAGACTGTGACCCTAACCTGGGAAGTGTTTGCTATCAGAAGCCATTTCAGGTAGTTACACCTTCACTCTAGAATTCAGAAGGCAAGTTTTAAAAAAATCTGATAACCAATGTAGTCTGGTAGAGAGGTTCTCAAAGTGTAGGTCCTGGAGGAGCAGCACTGGGATTATCTGAAAAATCGTTAGGAATGCAGATTCCCAGGCACCACCCAGGCCTCCTGCATCAGAATCCCCAACATGAGGTCTAGTTCTCAGGCCCTTCAGTTCTGATACAGCACAGTCTTAAGTCTTAAGTTTGAGAACAACCACTCCAAAAGCTAGATACAGAATCTAGAGCCAGAGATAGCTTGAGTTTGAATCCTTCCCACTGCGCTTCCCCATATTAGCTCTGTGACCTTGGGCAGGTTGTTGAACCTCTCTGGGCCTTTCCCACCTGGAAATAGAAAGATAGTAACAGAATATGCCATGCAGTTGTCATGAAAGATAAGTGGGTTAATATATGGATCATTAAGGTTGATGTTGTAAAACAAGGCTATTGCTGCTTATACTGTGAACAGTAAACGAGATAAAGTATGTAATATGTGGTATATATCACATGATCAGTTAATGATCATTGTTTTATTATGTACAACTTCAGCTCATTCTAGGCATGTGGTAAATACATTTACTAAATACAAAATACAAAAAAACAATTATTTTCCTGAAGAGCATGTGGAGGTTATAATCAAGCCGCTTGGAATTTCTTTCACAGGGTTAAACTGCCCCATCCCTGACTCCTTGTCAATTTAAGGAGATATCTGATATATATAATATATTAGAAATTAGTGATTTTGTGAGAAATGCCTTCCTGGGCAGTGACTTCAAGTTAATACTGAGGAGAAAACTATAATTTGTTTCTCATCTTAACTCAGCCAGTTGTTTAAGAGGGAGAAATTCAATAGTTTCTACTTCAATCACCACTTACGATACTCTTTGTGACATTTGTGATTATTTTATAGTAAGAAGTGTTTTGGTTAATATATTGATTTTTTATTAAAAATAATATTTTTATTTCAATGTAGACATGTAGAAATGCAATGGTTCTCAAAGGCTGTTTTAGAGATCCATCAGCATCAAAATTACATGGAGTGCTTATGGTTAAAAAACAACAAAAAAAATCTGAATGAAAAACACAGGCATGGATATGGAACTTCCAGAGCTATTGTTTTTAGAATTTTTTTTTTTTTAAATCAGAAAATAAAACAAAATCAAAAACCCTAAAATTCCAAGAGGTGTTTATAAGACTAGGAAGTGTAATGTTGAATACATAAGTTCAGAAGAGGGACTGCTGGTACCGAGAAAAGGGAGAGGTGGGATGGAAATACATCAAAGAGTCTCAGGAGCCTGGACCAGTCATTATGGAGATGACACAGGTAGCCTTTTCTTAACTGAATAACAGAACCAAGTTCTTTATGACTGAGACATGATGAGTTTTGTCTGTCCTTCTTCAGCACAGACCTCTATAACCCTCTGATTTTATCTGTGCCAAGCAAGGCCCATCAGTGTTAGGGCTTACCATTCCTGAGGGAAAAATTAATTTTTTAATGACATATTCTGAGTGCAACCACGTGCCCTGTGCCCTGTCTGCCATTTTCCCCATTCAGTCACTTTATAAATAGAGTACAAAGGGATTTCCTTGTTTCTATAGGCCTACTAAAGGCCAGGCACACCTTTGAAATCCAGGTTAACTGGGGGCTCTTCCTCCCTTCAATGCGCAAAAAGCAAAGATAACCTGCTTGCTATTCTTATGGGCCCATTAATGAGACTTTTCTTTTCTTGGACGGGTGCAATGAACAGAATAGAGACAGACACAGCATAATGAAAGACTTGCCTATGCTAAAGAGACTTAGAGATTTCTAAACAATTTATAGAGAAACCAGATGACTTGATTTACAGATAATTTGCCAAACTCTTGTTAGAGTTCTGCTACTGGTTTGTTTTGTTTTTCACTAGTTCTGATAAAATGAGACTTGTCAATGCTTATCTCATTCCTTTCTCTGCCATTCCTCTGGAGGAGGTATCAGTGAGTTATAAAATGGAAATGCATACAGAAGAAGGAGCTGTCGAAATAATGTTTAAGAGAGATGAATGATCATTGAATAAAAAGAAACTATTTCTAGTATATATCACCATCAGAAAACACAGAGTAAAGACACAACAGTGTGGGTCAATGGTGTGTGTGTGTATGTGTGTGGCAGGGGGAGGTAGGAGAGAATGGTAGGATCACTACATAAGCAAGTTGGCCAGCTAAGCAATCTGAAATATTCCTGCTACCAAGACACCTAGAAATGCTGGATGCAATGCAGCAAGTATACATTTTTTTTTTTAAAGATTTATTTATTTTAGAGAGGGAGGTGGAAGGGGTAGAGAGAGAAGGAGACAGGGTCCTAAGCAGACTCCACACTGATGATGGAGCCCAATATGGGCTGGATCTGACTACCCTGAGATCATGACCTGAGCTGAAATCAAGAGTCAGATACTTAACCACCTGAGCCACCCAGGCACCCTCAGTAAATACATTTTAAAGGCAGAGGTGAACTTGTAAGAAAGTAAGAGAAATTCCCAAGGGCCCAAAGCAAGGAGAAAATGATAAACAATGGTCAGTGGGTACGCAGCACAGCTGCCCTGGAAATTTTGTCATTTCAATAACCAGGAAATATATACTTAATGGCCATTCAAAGGAAATTATGTGCACAATCAAGATGGAGTACTGGAACTGAGAATCTTGCATTAAGCTCTGGCCTTCAAATGGAAGTCTTAAGTAAAAAGAAATTGCTCATTGATTAAAGGAGACAATGTGGAAGATTGTTTATCATAATACGGGTTTGGTGCAAAAAAATTATCCATACTCTCCCTAAAAATCTGTAATTACAAGTCTCCTATAAAGATGGGTATAAATGTATATTATCTTATGATTATCTTATATCTTATATTATCTTATTTTATTTTAATTATCTTATATTATCTTATTTTATGGTCCTAAATCTCCCAAATGAAAAGGTAACATAAAAGGCATCAGTGAAGTGCCTACAAAAGCAAATAAGCAACTAATCTGGAGCCATACCTTTTGAATCCAGGTGATGCTATTCCACAAGTAGAACCCTACTGGAAATGTATTCACAATCCAAAATTATAAAACATAGGTACACATGCTACAGGGATCAAGAATCAATACAAACAACAGGACATAGAGTCCTAAAAATTTCAGATGATGAAAGTAATATGGACAGAAACCACAAAATAGGTGTGTTTAGAAATAAGGAAAGTGAAAAATAAATAACAACATGAGAAATAAAGAAGATGCTATCAGTCAAGACCAGGCATAATTGAAAATAACAGAATGTGAAAAGGCAGGCAAATTTATTTCTGAAATTCCTCCACTACTTACACTGAGCTTTATATCTTTGACTAAGTTATTTAATCTGTGTCATCTAAACTGACTGATCTTGAAGATATCCTCTTGATTTTCCTGTCTCAAGGCAGAGGTTATGAGATCATTTTCTCATTAGTTTGAGAAGACAATGATGTTGATAATGTGGCACCCACTGAGGGAATTGACAAGGAAGGTAGCTGGGAGCACTGGTGATGGTTGGGTAAAATATGGAGGCAGCTGGTTGTATTCACCCCTTTGATCAACACCAGCTTGCAGATTGGAGGAGTCATTGGGCATTCCAGTTGGTATCAAAACAACAAAATGACCTAGGTCAGAAAATCTCATACTTTGTTTGCCAGTAGTATTATCTTTTCTGATACAAGTATTTCCACTTTTATAATGTGGATTTCATTTGTACAGATTAGAGTTCTTTGTTAAAAAGAGGATTACACATTAGCACAATTATGGAATTGAATTCTGTTTACCATAAAGCATGATTTCAGTTCAGATTAGAGTCAGAATGGGGGCAGGTAGAGGTGGCTGGCAGAGTTCACTGGAAGACAAGGTTATCAACCATACCTACCGTCATGTAGACAATTCCTGGGTCTACAGGTGCTTATCTCCAGGCATTTACCTAAAGGAAGTTACTGGAAATCAGAGCAAATCCAAATGACTTTCATATGGGTAGGAATGAACCTCTAGTAACCATGTAGACACACTTATTTCAGGATGTTTTACTGGTACAATCATTAAACAACCTAGAATAAATGAAAAAAGGAAACAAGAAAATCATGTCCTTTCACCATTCATCTGCAATTAAAGCATTTACTAATGTGCATGGGGACCAGCCACTATTAGCACATTTGAAAAGAAAGGCTGTGAAATCATTTCTCAGACAAGAAGTTCCTGTTAGATGACAGGATAACTTTTTCTTGCCTGAGAAAATGACACTTCTCAGAAATGTGTAAAGACATGAATTGTCACAGGGAGTTACTTCCCTAGTAATGTCTTTGTAAGAGGTCAGTCTGAACAACTTTTAATAGACTCAGTCATGGTGGGAGAAGATGTTGCTGAGAGGATTCATACTAAATCAATGCAGTATTTTATGAAGGATATTTGTGAGTCTTTCAACAGTGAATCACTTATTTGCATTAGCTAAGCTTAAAATAAAAGTGCATTATGAGAAAACCTAGAAGATAAGGTGGGAAAAATAATTCATTTTCTTCTTTTGTATACATGTCACTGGAAGCTGTTTGGGAGAGTGTTGTTATTTTTTAAAGATGCTGCATGACTTTTTATAAAAAAACCTGGTTACATGTTTCTCAATGTTGAATTTTATGTAGCCTTCAGTGTGTCTCACAAATTACTCAGACAAGATAGTAAATTTCATAAAATAATTCTTGCATAAATTGGTCTTTTCCTGCCTTCTGACTCCAGCTGAAACACTGGCTCCTCTTGGGTTCTGATTTGGCTGCCTTTCATCCCAGAATCTATACCAGCGGCTCTCCTGAGTCTCGAGTTTGTGCTGATTGCAGATCTTGGGGCTTCTCAGCTCCAAAATTGCATGAGGCAATTTCTTATAAATTTCTTTATTGATATAGCTTCTGTTGTTTCTGTTTTTCTGGAGGTTCCTGACTCATATAGCAATTATTTCTTCCATTTTGTTTTGTTTCAGATTTGTCATATCTTTTTGTTCCTCACATCCTTCATTGCTGTCCTTTTTTGTGTTTAATTGATTTTTTTTCTTGTGTACCATTTTCATTCCTTCCTTTTTTCTTTTTCTGTATACTTTAAAATGTATTTTCTTAGTAGTTATCCTGAGGATTATAATTAACATCCTAAGCTTGTGATAATGTAGTTTGAATCAATCCAACTTAACTTCGGAAGCATACAAAACTTTGCTTCTTGTTGAAGCTTTTTTTTTATAGCTGTTTAAAAATCCTTGTTGGAATTCTATCATCTGATTCATCTTGATGTTGGTATCAGTTGATTATCTTTTCTCATTCATGTTGTAATTTTTCTGGTTCTTGGTAAGATGAGTGAGTTTTCAATGTATTGGTGATTCTTGACTACTGAGTTTTGAGAATTCTTTATATATAATAGATACTAGTCCTTGCCAGATAAGTGAGTTGCACATACTGAATATTATGTTAAGAGATTCCTGATGTTATTTAAATCCTTTTTTGAGGAACAGTGTGAGGACCAGTGGGTGTGTATTTTCAGCTTCCCACTGGATCTCACCAACATTAGCAGAATGGAGGACAGACTCTTGCTGCCTTAGTGCAGACAAGTGTGTGGAAGTTCATCTCTCTCTTCCACCCTGCAGAACATCTTCTGGATGAAAACAGCATCAACTAGCACCATCTCATTGGCTTTAATGAAGAACAACTTCTTTTTGAGTCTGGCTGCCACGAGGAAGGAGTAAGGGCCTAGCATAAGCCACTTCACTTTGTTGTTGCAGGACTGGGAGAGAAGCTCAGCCACTCCACAAGATTTTGCTGACATGAAAAGTGTATGAAGCCTAGTACCTCATACAGCCTGAGTGTGTCTCTTTGTTGCAGGCTCACACACTCTGCTGATACTCCTTTGGCTGGATTATCAGAGCCCTGCCTGTTTCTGCCAGACCAAAGTAGAAAGGTAGCACTTCCCAGCCCCACCAACACACTGGCAGAGGAATCCAGCACCCTGCTCTGTTGGGAGAATCAGAAGGAAGAGCAGCTTCCTGCTCAGTCCTGCTAAAATGATGTGGGAGTGTATGGTTTTCTGTTGGCTTTTGGCTGGAGAAAGGTGGACATTAACAAAAAAATTCTCTGTTGCTAGACCTTCTTTTCCAAGTTCTTCGAATACGTTCTTTTTTGGAGGTGTTTTGTCTTTGCCTATTGGTAGCTCCAGTTGGAAGCTCTGTAGCCCCATCCAGGACAAGGAAACATATGGGTGCGACAAGGAAACTCAAGGAATTCAAGCTTATGTTTCTCCTCAAGCTCACTCCAACTTCTTTTTTCCACCTTCAGCCTATTCCTATGTTCATTTGATGTGTTGACATTCAATATTTTTAGTTATAAATGAGAAGATCTGGAAGAAATGGGGCTATTCCATCTTGGTAGGACTAGAAGTTAAGGTGGGATTTGTTTGTTTTAGTAAAAGAAGCATTGTGACAGTGCCTAAAAGATTAGAAAATTCTGTTCTCAAAAAATACCAATATGATAATACATTATATGTTAATAAAAAATACCAATATGAACACCTAAATATATGAAACAAATATTAACAGACTTCAAGTGAGTAACAGCACTACAATAACAGTGGACAATTTTAACACCTTATTTATGTCAATAGATCATTCAGAAAAAAAAAATCTACAAGGAAACATTGGCTTTAAATGTTAGACCATACAGACTTAACAAATATATATATAAAATATTCCATTCAAAAGCAACAAAATATACATATTTCTCAAGTGCTTTTGGAATATTATCTAGGATACATCATATGTTAGACCACAGAACAAGTCTTAACAAATTTATGAATATTGAAATCAGGGTGCCTGGGTGGCTCAGTGGGTTAAAGCCTCTGCCTTTGGCTCAGGTCATAATCTCAGGGTCCTGGGATCGAGCCTTGCATTGGTTCTCTGCTCAGCAGGGAACCTGCTTCCCAGTCTCTCTCTCTGCCTGCCTCTCTGTCTACTTGTGATCTCTCTCTCTGTCAAATAAATAAATAAAATCTTAAAAAAAAAGAATATTGAAATCATATCAACCATATTTTCTAACCACAAGTATGGTATAAAACTAGAAATCAATTACAAAAAATTGGAAAATTCATGAATATGTAGAGATTAAACAACATACTGCTGAACAAGCAATGGGCTAATACAAAAATAAAAAAAAAAAAACCTGAGACAAGTGGAAATGGAAATACAACATACTAGAACTTATCAGATGTAGCAAAAGCTGTTCTGAGAGGGAAGTTAATAACAATAAATGCCTACTTCTAGGACTAAAAATCTCAAACAACCTAACTTTACACTTCAAGAAACTAGGAAGAGAAGAACAAATGAAGCCAAAAGTTAGAAGAATAAAAGAAACAACAAAGATCAGAGTGCAAATAAATGAACTAGAGATTAAGAGGACAATAGAAAACATCAGTGTAAATAAGAGCTCATTCTTTGAGAAGACAAAGAAAACTTTAGCTATATTCACCAAGAAAGAGAGAAGACTAAAATAAAATGAGAGATGAAAGATGAGATATTACAATTGATATCAAAGAAATACAACAATAAGAGGCATTATGAACAATTATATACCAATGAATTGGACAAGTTAGAAAGAATGGATAAATTGCTAGAGACATACAACCTATAAATACTGAATCATAAAGAAATAGAATATCTGAACAGACCAATTACTGATATGGAGATTGAATCAGTAATCAAAAAACCAAAGTCCAGATCCAGATGGCATCACTGGTAAATTCTAGCAAACACCCAAAGAGAAATTAATACACACCCTTCTTTAACTCTTCCGAAAAATAGAATAATTCCAAAATTATTTTACAAGGCCAATATTTACTCTGATATCAAAACCAAACAAGCACACCACAAGAAAATAAAATTAAAGGCCAATATCTGATGAAAGTAGGTGAAAAAATCCTTAATAAAATATTAGCAAACCAAATTCAACAATACATTAAAAAGATCATATATTGTGATCAGTAAGGATTTATTCCAGGGATACAAGTATGGTTCAACCTCTGCAAATCAACCAATATGATGCACTAAATTAATAAATGAAGGATAAAAATCATATGATCATCTCAATAGGTGCAGAAGAAGCATATGGCAAAATTCAACATTTATTTAATATACAAACTCTTAAACTGGATATAGAGGGAATATTCCTCACCTAAATGAAGGCTGTATATGGCAAACTTATGGCTAAGATCATACTCATTGATGAGAAGCTGATAGCTCTTCCTCTAAGATCAAGAACAAGACAAGGGTGCCCACTCTTGCTGCATTCATTCTACATAGTTTTAGAAGTCCTAATCAGAACAAGTAGGCAAATTGATTAATTAATTAATTAAATGAACAAACAAATCAAAGGCAATCAATTAGGAGTAAGTAAAGCTGTCATTTGAGATGACATGATTTTACATATAAAAAAATCCTAAAGACTTCACCAAGAAACTTATAGAACTAATAAATAAGTTCTAGAAAGTTGCAAAATGCAAAAATCAGTGTATTAAAAACTGTTGTGTTTCTATACACTAATAGCAAACTATCAGAAAGATAAATAAAGAAAACAATTCCACTTACAACTGCATTGAAAAAATGAAATACCTAGGAATAAATTTAACCAAGGAGGTGTGCCGCGGCCTGCGCGACAATCTCAAACCGGGACTGAGGGTAAGGGAATGAGGAAAAAAAGACAAAGAGACGAAGTATGGGAGTGGGAGGAACACAACGGATAATGTCCAGACTACGTTCGGCTTTATTCAAGAGTGCACCT
>CM053610.1:43062041-43075885 GCA_028646535.1 Procyon lotor
TCACATGTTCTAGGAATTTGTTCTTAACACATCAAAACAAGCTCCCCTCATCACAGGCTCCAAGAAGTCTGGGTAAGACTACGAGTAGCACGTGCACATGCTTCAGAGGCATTGCTGCAGTTTAATGATCTAAACAATCACAACCTGCGCAGCTTGTCCTTCAGGGAGGTATGACCAATCACAGACCAGCATGCCTCAACGCCCCTTGTCGAGCCCATTCTCTAGCGCCCGCTTTCTGCCCATTCGGGCAGGGGTCACGAGTCCAGGCTCAACAGGTCCCTTTAGAAGCTAGCCAGCGGCTAACCACAGAGGTGAAAGATCTGTACATTGAAAACTGTAAGACATTGATGAAAGAAACTGAAGAAGACAGAAGTAAATGGAAAGATATTCCATACTTATGGATTATTAAAATGTCTGTATAACCCAAAACAATGTATAGAGTCAATGGAATCCCTATCAAAAATCCAATGGCATTTTACTCTTAAATAGAACAAACAATCTTAAAATTTGTATGGAACCACAAAAGACCCTGAATAGCAATGCAATTTTGAGAAGGAACACAAGGCTGGACGCATCACACTCCCTGATTTCAATATCTATTATTAAACTATGTTAAGAACAGTATCGTATTGGCAAAAAACAGACACACAGATCAATGAAACAGAATAGAGAGCCTAGAAATAAACCCATGCATATATTGTCAATTAAACTATGACAAAGTTGACAAGAATATATAATGGGGAAAGGACTGTCTGTTTAATAAGTGGTGTTAAGAAAACTGGGCAGCCACATGCAAAAAAATAAAACTGGACCTCTATCTTACACCATAAACATAATTAACTCAAAATGACTTGAAGATTTGAATATAAGACCAGGAGCAATATGAATCCTAGAAGAAAATGTAGGTGAGTAAGCTCCTTGACATTGGTTTTGGTGATGAATTTTGGATGTGACACCAGAAACAAAGACAACAAAAACAATAATAAACAAGTGGCATTACATCCCACTAAGAAGCTTCTGCACAGCAAAAGAAATCATCAACAAAATGAAAAAGCAGCATACTTAATGGGAGAAAAATTTACCAATCATATATATGGTACAGAATTAATATCTACAATACATACAATATATAAAGAACTCATACAACTAAATACTGGAAAATCCATACAATACAACTAAAAAATAAAATGAGCAGACGATCTGATTGAACGTTTTGCAAAGCAGACATGCAGAAGGCCAACAGGTATAAAGATGCTCAATTTCACTAACCATCATGGAAATGTAAATCAAAACCACAATGAGATATCATCTCACACCTGTTAGAATGGCCATCATCAAAAAGACACAAGATAACAAGTACTGCTGAGGATGTGGAGAAAAGGGAATGCTTGTGCACTGTTGGTGGGAACATAAATTGGTGTAGCCATTATGGAAAACAGTATAGAGGTTTCTCAAAAAATTAAAAATAGAATTACCATATGACCCTGTAATTTGACTTCTGGGTACTTATGAAGGAAATAAAAACACTAAATACAAAATGATACAAGCACTCCCATATTTATTGTAGCATTATTTACAATAGCCAAGATACGGACCTAAGTGCCCATCATTGGATGAAGGATGAATGGATAAAGAAAATGTCACACACACACACACACACACACACACACACACACTGGAATACTATCTAGACATAAAAAAGAATGTAAGCTTGTCATTTGTAAAAACATGGATGGACACTGAGGACATCATACTAAGTGAAATAAGTCAGACAAAGAAAGACAAATACCATACGATCTCACCTATATGTGGAATTAAAACAAAACAAAACAAAACATACTCATAGATACAGAGAACAGATTGGTGGTTGCCAGAAATGGGAGGTAGAGAGTGGGGGAAATGGGTAAAAGAGCCAAAAGGTACAAACTTCTAGTTATAAAATAAGTCTTTGGTACAGATGTACAGCATAGTGACTATAGTTGATAATACTGTATTGTATATCTGAGAGTCGCTAAGAGAATAGATCTTAAATTTTCTTGTCATAAGATAAAGCAGTCCCAAACTATATATGGTAATGGATGTTAACCAGATTTATTGTGGTGATAATTTTGCAATATATACAAATATTGAATCATTATGTTGTATATCCAAAACTAATACGATGTTGTAATTTATGTTTCAATTAAGGAAAAGCAAAAAATACCAATAAATTTTTAATATAAAAGTATTACTAACTTTAAAAGTGCTAACACATTAAAAAACAAGTTGTATTCATACAAAATGTTAGTAATTTCCTCTTATTTGTTTCCATGGCCAAGGAGACCCTACAGCAATGAACCCTAATTCCATGTATTGGAGGGGGGCAGAACTGCAGCAATTTTACTTCTGTTTGTTGTTTTTTGTCCACAGGAGTATGTGATGCAAACTACACAAGTAAGATGCCTCAGCTAGATAATTTGCCCCTCAAACTTTTCCACTAAACAATGCCTTCAATGTGTTGACCACTCCTTTTTTCAGTACATTTCTAGTTTCCTTTTAACTCACATGCCACTCCTTTGCTGGTTTCTCTTCCTCTATGTGGTATTTACATCCTGGAGTCCTCATGGCTCATGTCTGGGCTCTTTCTTATCTCTATTTGTACTCTTTCTTTAAACTTACTTATTCTTAAACTCAAAAGTCCATTCATATATGCTGGTAATTCCCTGACATCTTCATCCAGACCTCTCCTCTGAGACATAAATGGGGTATAAAATCCTTTACTTGAGCTCATTATCTGTGGGCTTCCTGTTGGGCTCTCAGGTTCATAACTTCTGTCTTCAACTAGCTCACCTTCCGGTAGTATCATTGACAATAAAATGTATCACCATCTTCACGATTTTTCAAAATTTAAACTTTGGAATCCCTCCCCTTCACTCATTTTACATGTTTATTACAAACACAAGTTGTTCTAATTCTATCTCCAAAATGTTTCATAACTCTAGCAATCTTCTTCATCTCCATGCAACCCCCGCCCCCAATCCAAGCCATCACTTACATTCACCAGGCAGGCACAACTGTGTTCTAGTAGGTGCTGTTTTTACTTTTTTACCTAGAAACCATCCCTGACTCCCAATCACTTCTCCACAAAGCAGCTAGGTATAATTTCCCCAAACATAAATCTAACCATGTGGTCTCCACCCTCATGTGAAGGTCATATCCATATATTCCACATTGGATCCAGTGTGCAGGGAATATTATGTCTTTGAAAATATTGTATTTGTACCATGAATATCCTTTTTCTAATTGTCTTCACGAAGGACAAGGAAATGTTTGCATGACAACAGAAAAATATCCTATTTTTTTCCAATATCCTAGATTATAAATTCTTTGAAGGCTAAAATAGCCTATAGTTCTTTGCACATTAACTTGTATCTATATGTTTTTAGAGATTTTATTTATTCATTTACTTGACAGAGAGAGAGAGAGAGCACAAGCAGGGGAGCAGCTGGGAAAGGGAGAGGGAGAAGTAGGCTCCTAGTTGAGCAGGGAGCATGATGCGGGGCTTTATCACAGGATCCTTGGAATCATGACCTGAGCTGAAGGCAGACACTTAACTGACTAAGCCAGGTGTCCGAACTATGCCTCTATCTTGAGGAGAATCTATTGTGTTAGTGTTTGGATGAAGCTTATACATTATACAATAGATATTCAATTAACAAGTAACAGTAATACTTCAATATCTCCAAGCATGCCACATTTACGAATATACAGTTGGACCTTGAACAACATGAATTTGAACTCTGTTTTTTCAATAAATATACTGAAAAAAATTTTGGACAATTGAAATAATTTGAAAAAATACAAATTGCATAACTTAGGGTACCAAAAAATTAAGAAAATTCAGATATGTCATGAGTGTACAAAATATAAGTAGATACTAGACTATTTTATCATTTACTGCCATAAAATATACACAAATCTATATAAAAATTAACTTATCAAGACTTATGCGCACAAACAGACTTAAATGGCACTATTTAAAATCTAGAGAACTGCATAACTGCATAAAACTAACCATAGGTCATACTGTATAACTATAAAAATTTGGCAGCCACATCCTGTTGCTATTGCAGTAAGCTCAAGTATTGTGAGTATCTGCTTAAAATGCCCTGTGACACTAATCATCTCCAGTAAATTGCATATCCCAGTAAAAAGTGATCTCTTGCAGTCATCCTGTATTTTTCATTGTGTTTAGGGCAATATTGTAAACTTTGAATAACATCATGGGACCCATATGAAGAGCCACTGGTGGTGCTGGAAGTGGTCTCAAGAATCAGAAAGAAGTCATGACATTACAAGAAAAAGTTGAATTGCTTGATATGTACCATAGATTGAGGTCTGTGGTTGTGGTTGCCCACCATTTCAAAATAAATGAATCTAAAGTAAGGACCACTGTAAAAAAAGGAAAAGAGAAGGAAAGGGACATTTGTCAAGCTGGTGCTACAACTATACCAGTGGGTGTAAAAATCTTGTACTTTTTGCAACATAATTTTTTATCTCATATTAAAAATGCAGCTTTGCTGAGGGTGCAGAGTTGTTATCGAAAAGGTGTAGCTGTAGACTCGAATATAATTTGAAGAAAAGCAAAGTCATATGACAAAGCAAAAGGCAGGCAAATAATCTAAAGCTGGGGACTTTAATACAAATAAAGGATGGTTTGATAATTTTAGAACAAGGCTGAACTTAAAAAAAAAAAAGTCAAGTTAATAGAAGAAGCATGTTTACCAGCTAAAAGCAGATGAGTTCCCAGACACCATTAAGAAAATCATTAAGAAAAAATGTCTGCCTGAACAGATTTTAGTGGAGATGAAAAGTGCCCTATTCTGGGGGGAAAAATGTCACAAAGGACACTTGTTAGTAAGGAAGAGAAGCAAACAGTGGAATTTAAGGCAGGAAGGGATAGATGAACTTTAGTGTTTAGTCAGGTTTATGATCAGGACTGCCCTTATCTTTATAGATAGGGCTGTCTCTATAGATAGGGCTGTTAACTCCTGAGCCTTGAAGGGAAAAGATAAACATCAGCTGCTTGTCTTTTGATTGCACAACAAGAAAGCCTGGATGATGAGTACCCTTTTCCAAGTTGGTTCCAGTGATACTCTGAAGTCAGGAAGTGCCTTGTCAGTAAGGATTTCCCTTTAAAGTTGTCTTGATATTAGACAATGCCTCTGGCCACCCAGAATCCCATGACCACAACACAAAAGGTGTCAAGTGGTCTACTTGCCCCCAAACACAACATTTCTATCTCAGCCCCTAGAGCTGAGGATCATAAGGACCTCAAAGATTCATTACACACAGTACTTTGTCGAAAGGATTGTCAATGCTATGGAAGAACATTGTGAAAGTCTGGAAAGATTATGCTATTGAAAATGTCATCACTATAGAAAAATCCACGAAAGCCATCAAGCCAAAAACAATGGATTCCTGTTGGAGAAAACTTTGTCCAGATGTTGCAAATGACTTCACAGAATTTATGACAGAGTCAATCAGGGATATCCTAAAAAAGATTGTGGATATGGAAAAAAAAAAAAAAAAGGTGGGGATGAAAGCTTTCAAGGTATGGGTCTTGAAGAAATTCAAGAGCTAATAAACACCACCTCAGAAGTATTAACAGACTTGATGGTCTCCCGTGCCTCCAAACCAGTGCTGGACTAGAAGGAAGAAGATACAGAGGAAGCAGTGCTAGAAATCAAGCTGACATTAAACAATCTGCAGAAAGCTTCTAATTATTCCAGATTGCTTTTAATTGCTTTGATGACCTGGAACCTTCTCTGATACAGGCACTGGAACTAAAGCAAATGGTGGAAGAAGGATGTACCATATAGAACCATTTTTAGAAAAATGAAAAACCAAAACTGTCAAATCATAGCACCTTCCTGTAAAGGTGCCCGGGTCTCCTGCCCCCTCTCCCACCTCTTCCACCTCTGCCACCACTGAGACAGCAAGGTTGACCTGCCTCTTCCTCCTCCTCCTACTCAACATGAAAACAACAATGAAGATCTCTATGATGATCCACTTCCACTTAGTTAATGGCAAATAATCATCATGCTGTGTAGTTAATAATCTTATCTGGTGTGCATGTGTGTGTCTTTGTGTGGAAATGCACAACTCTGTGGAAGAACTGTATGAGACACTTGTGTCACCATCATCATCATGGCCTAAGTATTCATCCTGTAGAGTGTCTTTTGCAAGATTTTGTGGAAGAGAATAGACTATCCTTGCATAGGCTTTAAGGTGAATGATGTTTAATACAAAATTAATGTGTTAGTTTCTTATGGTTTTATAACTTTGCTTTCAAAGAATTACCAAAAGGTAATTTCTCTCTTGAAATTGGAGAAACTGCATATCAGCCCTATCATCACCACAGGTAAGTTTTCTTTAAAAGTAAAATGTTTGCAATGCTGTGTCATGAATATGATTGTAATACTATATGTCATAAAAATGTTTTAATCATTCATTTATTAGAGTATAGTCTAGGCTACCATGAAGTAATTGTATCAATTACATTAGGTGGCCATAAAGCAATCATATTGCTGCTCCTTCATGATCAATGTGCAAATTATTATATCTGCAAATAAATAGGAATTTTTTATATTATCTTTTCATTTTTGATGTCTAGTGTTAGTAATATGTATGACATTTACAGTGTTTTGTGTCATATAAGACAATATTGACATAAATACAACTCATCTTACAAACAGACAACATAAACTTATGGTGTCAATAAACACAGTATAGGACTGACTGTACATGTATTTTCTCTTCCTTACAATGTCCTTAATAACATTTTCTTTTCTCTGGTTTACTTTATTGTAAGAATACAGTATAGACTATGTACAACATACAAAATATGTGTTACATGGCTGTTTGTGTTCTTGGTAAGGCTTCTGGTCAAAAGTAGGCTATTAGTACTTAAGTTTTTCAGGATTCCAAAGTTATGCTCAGAAGTTTCAACTGCATGGGGGTGGAGGGTCATTGCTTCCAACCCCAACTGTCCAAGAGTCAGTTGTATATTGAAATCTTTCTTACTATAAATATCCAAAAGGGGTTTGGAAGTAAGTAAATGAGGGACTCCTCTGCATCAGAGGTACTTCTAATTTCATTTAGCAAAAGCACACATGCAGCTTGAAATATCTGGGATATAGTGATGCTCAGAAGGTCTCTTTTCACCTTGTTCCATAAACATTACAAATTTTGTACTTATCTTCCAAAATATTTAACTTCCAGACCTTTTCTGTGCTACTTCTAGACATGCCTTTAGATACCAATTATAAATACTCAAAACAAAAGGAACTCCAGTAAGTGGTTTAGGGCTTCAGTAGTGCATTATACAAGTTAATCATTATTTAAGTAAATCAATAATGAGGAAATTATTTTCTTTAAAGATGAGGCTGACTTTTTTATAGCCAGCTATAATGTTGCCTCTATTGTATTTGACTTTAATACTGTGATTTCCTGAGCCTGTGACAGGCAATCCAAGGTATTCTGGAAATTACCCAAATGCCAACTTTTTCTGCTGGCTTAGTTCCCAAGGGAAATTGCATACAGGTAAGATAATAGGGCCTGTATCCTGCACATGAGCTGCAGTTAATGGTGACCCCATGTTATCCCATACCAGTGACAGGACAAAAGAAGATCACTCAAGAGATGATCTGGAGAGAGTGGATGGGATTAAAATTTCTCTTTCAAACAGAATATACAACCAAACTTCAAAAATTTTGAGAACTAGATGTCATTTGTCCTTCCTGTCCAAACAGTTTTGGTGTTAGCACTTCATGTTCCTAGATTCCATCCTGTGAACTGCCTTGTGGGTTTTTCAACTTCCTTTGGTTCTATTTGTGGTAAAGCAATAATTCAAAAAGTATAGAGATTGATAAGTAGTGGTATTCTACAGTTTTCAAATTTCATATATATTTGTTCTGTTGACTTTACATCAATTTAATGAGTAATTGGTATATTTACTTAATTATAATATTATTAGGTGTATGTATAGTTTCTTCCAACTAAAATCTACTATCTTTAGATAATATGGCACTTTATAGTCAGATCTGTAAGCATAAAATATTCATGAATTAGATGAAAAATATGCCAGAATATAGAGTTTTAGGACTCCAGTCTACTTTATGTTTCTTTAAGAAATGGACTTATTTTGGGGCTCCTGGGTGGGTGGCTCAGTCGTTAAGCATCTGCCTTCGGCCCAGGTCATGATCCCAGGGTCCTGGGATCGAGCCCCGCATCGGGCTCTTTGCTCGGCAAGGAGCCTGCTTCACCTGCTACCATTCCCTCTGCTTGTGTTCCCTCTCTAGCTGTGTTTCTCTCTGTCAAATAAATTAAAAAAAAATCTTTAAAAAAGAAATGGACTTATTTTAAAACAAGTTAAATTTAGGCAAAGAAAAATCCATGATAGTTATATAAGCTTTACCTTGAAGGCTCTCTCTTACACATTATCTCTTAAAATTTAATCTTTATAGCAGTGCTGTGGATGTTGAGTTAAAGGCACTGAAATAGTACCCCCTTCCCACCAAATTGTACAAGTCTTGCACAATTTTTACAAAATCAAAATAGATGCCACCTGGACTGAAATCATTTTGAAATCGGAATCCTATTATGGCTAAAAGAGCCTTAATATAGGTGATCACTTGGATAGACTTTTGTGGCGTTGTCTAGGGGACTGAAGAGGTCAATCCAGTCCAAAGAGGTGAATTGAGCCTTAGTTGGGATGTGCAGCTTGTTAGTAGCAAAGCCCTTAATCATCTTTCTTCAGTATGCCTTCTTTTTACCCAAAGAAACAAACAAAAACAAATAATTGTGAATGCTGGGGAAATTTTGGAAGGTTAGATTGATTTATGAGCTCCAGAAAGATTGTTAACCCTGATGACGTGAGATCTGTGAGGGGATGTGTATCTGAATGGTGGGGCAGAATGCAGAAGAAAAAACTCTGAAGACTTGGGCTAAGAAAGGCAAGAATGTCACAGAAAAGGGGATTAATAGCTGTCAGGTCTTAATTTAGAAAAAGAATCTTTTTCAGTGACTGCATATTTACTATCTGCCAGCATTGTAGCTGTCACCTTTCATATGTTATTTCACTTTATGTCAGTGAAGTGCTATTTACCTTCTTTTGGAAACTCTTGATATTGAAGCCTGGGGAGAAACCTGGCTAGTAAGTGAGAGGAATCTGAACACTCATTTGCCTGATTCCAGAGCTCCTAATCTCTGCCTCTTTCCATATTTGTCTTCTGGCATTGAGTGACATCTCCGTGGTGGAAACATCCAACTGCATCACACTACCGGTGGGAATGACCCACCCAGGACTCCAGCCTCTCCATTTCCTGTGTTCCCATCTCCAGTGACCTTCACGTTTGCCTTCTTCATTTATCTTTTCCCATTGCCACAGTTTGGACCTTGACATCGTCTGGACCTGCCCTATTTCTGAAGCAGTTCTGTTCCATGTAGGTCTTGATTCCTGACTCCAACCCACTATTTTCTACATGAGTTTGCTTTTTAGTTATTTCAATAATTTTGCTCCACTGGTGCCTCTGGACCCCTGAATATCTTGTCTACCATCTCTCATTTACAGCTTGCTTCCCTCTTTGCTTTTTTCTCTAATTCTGCAATATTTTATGGCCCCTCACTCCAATCACTGCTGTGGCAATGTAGCAAACAACATATGGTTGTGCTTTCATCTTATTTATCTTGAGAATCCCCAACTTTGGATGAATCCATAAGTTATGGATCACTTTGCCCACACTTGGATTTCTGATTGCTGCTAGAGAACATCAAGGGCATTGCTTAAATTGGAGCCATAAAATTTACAGTGTCCTTCAGTACAATGGGCCTCAGCACCACCCAGCAACATTTACACATTTCACACTCTCTGTAGCTAAATTTTTATTTCTTGTAGCTCTCTTCACCTTTCTATCTTTCCCATTCAGGGGCCTCTCACCTCACAGAGAAAATAGCAGCACTGAGTGGAAACGCTACTACAAAAAGATAAGCCACAACTAATACTCACCATCTCATCTTTCACTTCAGGCATGAGAGTAGAGTTGTCCTTTTACCTGTGGAAAGCTGACTCCTGGAGTCCCAGACCTTACCTATTGCTGCCTTCCACAGATCCCCAAACGGCTCACCCCATTTGCTGATATTTTTATGTTCTTCCTGGCCTTCCCAGAACCATTTCAGAATTAATTTTCATACTGTTTTCCTTTGACTACAACTTCCAAATTTATTCTCACTTCAGTCCCCCCGGGGGTGAGTAATGTAATCAGTCTGTGATTTGTTTCTGCCCTCTTCACATTTACACATAACATATGCAGGAACTCATGGAATAAATAAGTGTTTTGTATGTGTCTGTAGGTAAGAATCTATGTTTTACATGAATCATATTATGAATATGACTACATTTAAAAAATGAGTACATATGGGTCTCTCTCCCTTATTTTAGTCCTATTCCGTAGTCTAGACAAATGACCATTGTTTCCCTAGGGCTGAGTATAAAGGCATTAATTTTCTCAGCAGTTCTGTAGCCATTATCCTTGTATGTACCTCATTATGTATATATGCAATTACTTCTCTAGGACAGATACCAAGAAAAAGAACTCCGGATGATAGTGTATGCACTTTAAGAGATTTTGGGGGCTGGATTGCCATGACGTAGGGCTGCTCTTAATTTAGGCCCATAGAAGTTTAACCTAGTTGTGTACATCCCACCACTTGTTATGTTTTAAATTTTGCCATCTATGGGCACCCGGGTGGCTCAGCTGGTTAAGCAGCTGCCTTTGGCTCAGGTCATGATTCTAGGGTCCTGGTATCAAGCCCCACATCGGGCTTCCTGCTCGACAGAAAGCCTGCTTCTCTCTCCCTCTCTCCCTCTCTCTCCTGCTGCTCTGCTTACTTGTGCTATCTCTCTGCCAAATAAATAAATAAAATATTAAAAAAATAAATTTTTTTTGTGAAAATATTTTCCACAATTTCACAATTGTGAAAAATATTTTCTTATTGGCTTTAATATCTGGGTTTTTTTTTGATCATTAATGAAGTTTAATCTCTTTCATGTACTTATAAAAAGACCATTTTAATCTTCTTGTCCGTGACTTGCATACTCCAGTTTTGTTCACTCCTCTACTAGGATTCTTCTCTTTCTGTTAATCTTTTAAGAGTTGTTTTAATTGTGGATCTACTCCTTTATTACATTTAATACAAATGTATTCTATCAATCTATATAATTTTTTTTTCATCTGTTTAGGAACATGACATATCTCTAATATCACAGTACAGTGAATTATGATAATAGATTTACTAAGTTGAATTATCCCCCCATTTCTAAAATAAGCTTTTTCCAGCTTTCCAAAACATTTCCACCACTATTCCTTTTTCTTTTAAGAGATTTTATTTATTTATTTGGGAGACAGCAAGGGAGGGAACATAAGTAGAGGGAGTGGGAGAGGGAGAAGCAGACTCCTCACTGAGCAAGGAGCCCAATATAGGGCTCAATACCAGGACCCTGGGATCATGACCTGAGCTGAAGGCAGATGCTTAATGACTGAGCCACCCAGGCACCCTCTACCACTATTCTTATGGGGGGATTTCTCATCTGTAGCTTCTTCCTGTTCTAAATGGAATAGAGAAAGTCACCTTCATCACCTCTTTGCAACTAGGACACAGGTACATGACTTACTCAGCCAATCATGCACCTGGTGGAAGACACACTCAACAGAGAGGGTAAGAAGAGATTGTGGAGTATGTCAGCTTTCAGAGAAAGTGGTGGTGGAGTTCCCAATGTGTGGGGGCCTTCTCCCAGGCTTGTTAGTACTGACTGCAAGTGTGCATGCCCAGGACTGTCTTATATTTTCCAGGGGAGTAGTCTTGTAGTATAACTTGGGAACTGCTCCTAATTGTACAGATTCCAAGCTTGATTCTGGGAAATTAGTAAATATTCTTTAGCAAATTCCTAAAGAAATAATAAATGCTTTAACAACTTGGAGTAAGTCTGGTACTTATAATACTAAACCTGACTAAATAGTTATGATGTATTGTCATTTTAAAATAAAGAACAATTTGTTTTACTATTATAATGTTCCTTCTTCCTTCCTTCCTTTCCTTTCTTCCTTCTTTTTTGATTTTTCTATGTTTATGAATTGTAGTCACCAACAGTTTTTTTTTCCTTTCTTTTTCTTGTACTTTAGTAGTTGACCAGATTGTGTCTATCTACACCTACCTTGTAAAATAAGTTTTATGCCTTGTTATCTTCTAAAACAATTTGTGTATGGGAAGAACAACCAATTCCTTGAGAATTTGGTAGAAATATCCCATAGCATTCTCTAGAACAGTGCCTTTTGGATAACAATGGTAAATTTTTTGACATTTTAATTTCCCTTATTGTTACTGGCCAAATTAGATCCCTGGGCCTAAAGTTTTTCAATTTAATTTAATATTTTTAATTTATTGGTATTAAGTTGAAAACAGATTTCTTTTATTAATTCTTTAATCTCTATTGCATGTGTAGCTGTTGCCCTGCTCCTGATTATTTTTCTTTATTTATATCTCGTTTATTTTTCTTTCCCTGATCAGCCTTGCCAAAGTGTTTTTAATTTATTAATCTTTTGCTAACTATATGATCTTAGGGACTCACTTAAACTCTTGGTTTCCTTATTTTAAAAAATAGAGTATAATAATGGAATCAATTTTGTGGGGCTATTAAAAGATTAATGCAGTTAATACAGAAAATGCTCAGAATAGTACCTGGGAAATAGTGAGCCCTGTATAAATAGTAAAAAATTGCTATTTATTTTAAAGAGTCATCTTTTGCTTTGAGTAACAAATTTTCCTTTTTCTTTTTTTAAATTTTTTAAAAATTTATTTTTTAAGATTTTATTTACTTATTTACTATTTAGTTAGTGTGAGGGGGGAATGGGGCAGAAGGAGAAGGAGAGACAATCTCAAACAGACTCTCTGCTGAGGAGGAGCCCCATTTGGGGTTCTGTCCCACAACCCTGAGATCATGACCTGAGCTGAAATCAAGAGTCAGGTGCTCAACCAACTGAGCTACCCAGGTGCCCCCAAAATATTTTATCTTTAAATAATCTCTACACCCAACATGGGGCTCAAACACAACCACCAAAACAAGAGTCCCACCTTCGACCAATTGAACCAACCAGGCACTCGTACTATTTCTCCTTTTTTTATTTTTTTAATTTTTATTAACATATAATGTATTATTTGCCCCAGGGTACATGTCTGTGAATTGTCAGGCTTACACATTTCACAGCACTTAACATAGCACATACCCTCCCCAATGTCCACAACCCAGCCACCCTATCCCTACCGCCCACCCCTGCTTCCCAGCCACCCTTAGTTCGTTTCGTGAGTCTAGGAGTCTCTTTTGTCTCCCTCCCCATCCCTTCCAATTTCATTTCTTCCCCCCCCCCGCAAACTCCCACCTTGCCTCTCAAATTCTTCATAACAGAGAGATCAGGTGATAATTATCTTTCTCTGACTGACTGATTTCACTTAGCATAATACCCTCCAGTTCCATCCATGTCACTGCAAATGGCAAGATTTCATTTCTCTTGATGGCTGCATAGTATTCCATTGTGTATATATACCACATCTTCTTTATCCATTCATCTGTTGATGGGTATCAAGGGTCTTTCCATAGTTTGGCTATTGTGGACATTGCTGCTATAAACATCCAGGTGCATGTGCCCCTTCGGATCACATTTGTATCTTTAGGGTAAATACCCAGTAGTGCAATTGCTGGGTTGAAGGGTAGCTCTAGTTTCAACTTTTTGAGGAACCTCCATACTGTT
>CM053610.1:43076385-43117720 GCA_028646535.1 Procyon lotor
TTCTTCTTTTTTTTAAAGATTGCTATTTCTTTAAGTATCTGTTTTCATCTTTTAAAATTACTTTTTTTCTGTTTGATATGGAGGTTGTTTTATCTCCTTCCAAAAATTTTTTAGGATTATATTTATCTATTTGACAGAGAGAGAGAGATCACAAGTAGGCAGAGAGGCAGGCAGAAGGAGAGGGGGAAGCAGGCCCCCCGCTGAGCAGAGAGCCAGATGCGGGGCTTGATCCCAGGACCCTGAGATCATGACCTGAGCCGAAGGCAGAGACTCTAACCCACTAAGCCACCCAGGCACCCCTCCTTCCAAATTTTTTAAGTTTAAAGTTTTATTCAATATTTTTCAGCTTTGTTAACTTCCTCACAACTGGTTTAAGGTTCTGTCTTTCCCTCAGAGGACCACTTTGTCATATGGTAAAACTCTTCGCATGGTGACCTTAGTGTTTTAGGGTCTGAAAGGTTTGTGCTACCCATACTGTTTCTTCTCTCTTTTCTTCTCTTCAGTGTGATGAGTAGATAGCATACTAGGCTTGGGTGCTTTCATCTCCTGGGCCCTCTGGCCTCTGACTCTGCATGGCCTCCTTCTGGGTACTGTCTGCTTTCCTGCCAGTCTGTCTCTTCTTCTGTGGGACCTCACTGCCCTCCTCATGTCCCTTCACCTTAAGTTTCCTCTCCTCTATGTCATCTTCCAATGGCCATCAGGACCATTATAAAAATGTAAGTTTGATCATATGACCCTTCTGCCTAAAAAGGCGTCATGGCTCCCCACCAGCCATACAAAAGTGCTGTGCCTTCCATACAAAGACTTCACTATCTAGGATCTGGCTGCTTATCCACTTTATTCTTACTGTTATTGTTATATTTGGCACTTTTCTCTATGAACCCCTTACATTTGAGTTGGGTTTACTTATTAGTTGGTCCCAGGAATAAAGTATATGCTTTCACATATCTTTGCCTATATAAATGTGTGTGTGTGTGTGTGTGTGTGTGTGTGTACATATATTTTTTTTTCCCTGTGGAATTCCAAGTTATACTGTAAGTCTTAGGTCTAGCTAGGGTTAGTCCTTCAACTAGGTTCTTGTTGACCACTGATTCCATCCCCTCATTAAGAATTAGGGGTCCTTATGTGCCCTTCCAATTCATTAATTGTACTGTGTCTTATATTGCTACAGATTTATTCTTCATATGCTTTCCTCTACAAAATTTTGTGAGTTCATCATGGGTACAGACTTGCTCTGATTTTTTATTTTTGCAGCTCCAGCACCTAGTACTAAGTCCAGGTACCTGGTGGATGCTCAATAAATGTTCGTTGAAAAATCATCAAATAATGAACAAATGAAAATGCCATAAGTTTGTTTGTTTCCCATAAAAATTTCAGTAATGAATTTCATCCTTTGGATGAGTTAAGGTACATCTGTTATGATTAAGGAAACTGACCCTCATCCATAAATGACCTCTACTGAGCTGTGCGTTACTATAGATCACTGCATGTGTGTTTATGAAGAGGAGACAGTTTGACCTAATCCATTTACCAAAAACAGTAACTTCATATCTTTTATAATGTTACTTTATTAACAATATTTTTCTTATTCTTCATGATGATAATGACGAAATCTACTAGACCCAGGAATGGAGGGGGAGGGGACTGCATTGGATATTCTTCTAGCTTTCTCATGGTGCTGGTAGTTAGAGTTTTAAGAAGTTATATAGATTTTGCTTTTGATCTTTCCATGGTCAGCAGATCTTTCAGTTAGGTCTCTTGGTCCTGAGCCGTCAGTGCCCTGCCTGAATTTGCTCATCTGTGTTCGTAGCTCCGCTCTCATGGTGTCCACTTTCTCTGAATCACCCTTTCAAAGGACTGAGGCATTTCATACCTGCTTCTTTCCTACTTTCAGTATTTCTTTCTAGTAGCTTTAGAAAAATACCTGAAAATATCTGAAATTCATGCTGTTTTGATTTTGTTAAATTAATACTCATTAAGTGGAGCACAGGGTGCCAGATGGTGAGCCTCAGCTTGACAACAAACAAGAGAAATTGAAACAGAGAAGTTTATTACTCACAGGTCCTGGAGAAAGTACACACAGCACACCTCAAGAGGCCCCATGGGGAGGTTGAGGCAGAGTACAGAGTACAGGGCTTGGGGCACATGCTTTTATTATGTCTGTGGGCAAAGTTTCCTGAGCCTCCTGGACTATGGGCAGGTTGGTCAATACAAACCAAAAAAACAGGGTTTTGGTAAGACCCAGGGGGGTATTATCTAGGGTGCAAGGAAAGAAAAGAACTTATCAAGTTCTTATCAAGTACATAACAAGAACTTAACATTTACATGTGACCCTGTGGCTGCTGTCCAGGGCATGAACTTGCATGAGGGGTTAGTGTCAGAGTCACTTCCCTGCAAGCCCCCTGACCACACAGAATGGATGCTAAGGCAGCAACACCGTGGTAAAGCTGAGCTAAATTGACAGATGTCTATTGAAACCAAGCCATAAGTGTACTGACCTATTAAAGAAAGATTGACTGTATGTATTTTTCTTCTAGTGGTATGTTACCAGTGCTTTTCTTTACTATATAAAGTTGGCCTGGTAGTCTTCCAAGAGGACCCCAGGATGAAAGACTTTTGTCTTTTTCCTAGTGACGTTTGCCTTATGAGGTTGTGCTTTCTCACTCTTCTCTTCCCTTCTTTTTTTTTTTTTATTTTTTTTTAAGATTTTATTTATTTGACAGAGAGAAACACAGTGAGAGAGGGAACACAAGCAGAGGGTATGGTAGCGGGAGAAGCAGGCTCCCTGCTGAGCAAAGAGCCCGATGTGGGGCTCGATCCCAGCACCCTGGGATCACGACCCGAGCCGAAGGCAGACGCTTAACGTCTGAGCCACCCGGGCGCCCCCTTCTCTTCCCTTCTGTGGTCAAATTATTTTAGTCTTCTCAGGAGAGAACAGGTTAGTTATAATAATGTATATTCTAATAAGCTGAATTGCTGCATAGATTCAAAGGAAATACTTCCTTTCATAGGAAATATTCTGTGCAGCTGAAAGACTTCAAAGCCTCAGGAAAAATGTAGTACTGCAACTTTTCAGCCCAGTAGCTGGTACATAGTAGGTATTCAACATTATTTTAGAATCATATGGAAAGGTTGAAAGGTATAATCAGTTAACTTGAGTCAGAAAGGCTCTCTCAAAATTTCGCTGCTTATTTTCTGCATGAATAAATTGTGTCTTTAAAAATAGAAAAAAGAAGACCATAACTGAGAAACATCCTATTACTCATTCCTTGAATCTTCAAGGACCCTCTTCTTTACATGTATGACATTTCTGTGGTCAAAATGCTGATGGGTGGGCTGGCAGATCTGCTGTCAGACTGGAGGTTGGAAGGTTTCCCTGCAGTCTGTTATAAAATGTCAGAATTGACACATCTCCAGAGGAGATTCTGAAGTAAATTCAAAAAGCTATTTTTCAATCATAAGGTTTAAAAAAATGCCTTGAATGTATACATTTTGTGATTTTGAAATCCAAAATGCTTCATTATGAGAAGTGATTTAGAATACTATTTGTTTGGTTGGATAATATCATGCTAGCGGCTGTTTGTTTTTTAAATTTATTGTTCTTATTTTTTATTTGATATTCTCCTTATTGCTTTCTGCCCCCAAACCCTTCCATAGGAGAATGAAGTCATACACTCTGGGGTACGATGGAAGTAGGTCAAAGAGACCCTCTTAAAGTCAGTAAATATTTTCAAGTCTCATTTTTTATCTTAAAAATTCAGTTGAATATAATATTCTTTTAACAATATATCCTTGTTTAGTAGTAATGTTTTAAATTGCTTTAAATCAAATAAAATTGAGACTTCAAAAATAAGTTAGGTTTCTCCTGTGGTTTCATGTGGTTTTTCTGCACCTCCTTTGCTCCCAGCACATAGCTAAGCAGGACCAGAAGTATGCATACTCCAGAATACCAAACAGAAAATAGAGAGAATAGTAGACTAATGTAAAGACCACCTTTTGTAAAGTACAAAAAATTACTCTTCATTTCTACACAGCTTACCTCCTGACCTCCCACAGGTCTGACAGCCTGAACAAGGCCATCAGGAAGTCCCTGTCTTTGGAGTTTGCACAGAGCCTACCTTGCCAGCTCCCTGCAACTCCTACTCCACTTCAGATAACGCCCTCTCACTCTTCCTGTCTGAAGAGGGGAAATCTTCAGATTTGGGGTCTTGGTGGCCTAGACCTTGTTCCATCACCACCTCACAGTAAAACATGGAGGGAACCACTTGCTTCTGAGATTTTACTTTTCTCTTTTGTAGAATTAGAGGATGGGTTGAAATTAACATGCAAGATCCCTTTCATGCCTAACTTTACATGATTTCTTCTCTGACTCTGGACACTTCAGCATTAAAAACTTTTACAAACAAGGGTGGGCAGCCAGAGCTGTCATGCATGGCAAAGGGTAAGGGTTAGCTTAATTAGTGTAAAAACAGAGAACTAAAGGAGTTGAGATTTAGTGGATTTAGAAACTGTATGGAAACAATGTAAACACAGGTAAGAATAGCTGAATAAATGTTTCTAGCAACTCTAGTTGCATTTCTATTTCCACTTTGGCATATTCTGTAATTTCAGAGTGTCAACCTGAAAGATATCCAGGAGACATTTGAAAGAATAAGGAATTCTGTTGATCAGCAGGCAAGAACTTTTTTTTCTAGGGCTATAAAAAACTACTGATTGGAGTATTTGGCAGAAAATGCCAATACAAGGCTTTGAAAAATGTCCATGTCATGTTCTCTAAAGAGGTGGAGTGGTGGGGGAGGGAAGAAGGAAGTGAAGCGTGGTCTAGAAACTAATGCTGTGTTCTGTCTGATGGGCTAGTGGTATTTAGCTCAGTGGTGTGATATGATCTCCAACTATATCGAGTTGATGTTCATTTTTTATAGGAGAAATGATATAAAAACAAATTATGGTATTTCGTAATTTGCCACAGAATTTGTGAACTGAAAAAAAAGGTGCTGAATGTCCTTCCTTTTTGTCCTGTGTCCTCTCTCCTCCATTCGTCCTATCTCCTATTTGGTGTTTTGGGAAGGATGAGAAGTGAAGAAAAAATCCTCCCCCACCCTCTTTTCCTCTGCGGAAGGTCTTACAATACTTCCTGCCTCTCTCTTGAGTCTATTTTCTCTTCAATTCTTTATTGTCCTTTACCTTCCCTTCAACTCACTCATCTTGTTGCTCTATAGCTGCTTTTGCTCTTAGTTGCTCTTCCTTCAGCTTGGAACCCCACCCCCAACCCTCTCCTTGCTCTATCCAATTTCCAATGATCAGATCTCAGGTCACAGGTCATTTCCTTGGAGGATGCTTCTAGGCAACCCAGTGAATGTAGCCCCAGTCACTTTCTACCACACCTCTGACAACAGATTTGTCTACACCTAGACCCCAGGTTAGGGCTGTCAAGATTCTCCCACCCCTCCCTCCATCAAATCCCACACCACCAATCTCTGACCTTTCCTAAGCCATCCAGGCTCTCCTGGGGAAGAAGTAGTAATGAGGCTTTCACCACTGGCTCCTGGAACCTGATTACTTGGCATTCTGCATATGCCTCCTTAATTTATGCTGGGCCCCCCTACTCAGAGGCCTCAGCTATATCTGGGTCCATGATTCAGGCTGCATCAGAGCAGATTTATTCTATCTTTGCAGGCGGGAGATGTCAAGGATGACTTCTGAACTTGTAATGAATTAGGGCACCTTATTACTCAGTTTTGTCATTTTGTAACCATCCCTCAAAAAAGTGTATTACTTAAAATATAACCTAAGAGAAATTGTACCAGTCTGGCAAGCATGCTTAGATATAGTCTTAAGAAAAACATACTGGCAACAGGCCTCTGGGGGAGAGGACGAGATACGTCCTTGAAGCCAAGCAGCTGGGGATGCCCAGCTTGCTCAGGGCAGAACACCACCTGCTTCACTTTTCCATTATCCCCTTTCCCCAGAGACCACCTGTGGCTAATTAGCTGATCCCTTTGAATGTGCTTGCCCAATTATAAACTTTATACTGCTTACCAGATATGTTTTGCCTTTCTTCTTACTTATCCACAAGCCTCATGGTCAATGTATAATCTATTCCGGCTTCTTTGTTAGTTGTTACCTACTTTCTAATAAATATGAGACTGAGGAGTTGTTCAGGGCGACAGTCTTCTCTGTGTTTGTCCCCTGCTCCCTTTCTCTCGCAGCTGACTTGTTTGTGCCTCATTCTTCTCTCCTACTCGTCTCTTGTGCGCCTCAGGAGGTGGCAATTTTCTTAAAGAGATGTAGGTTTCCTGAATTTAGTCATATTATAAGTGACCTCAGAACAAAATCAGAGTGGAGAAGGTGGCTAAAACACCACCCCTAGCCTTTGGGGGATTGGGTGGAGGGAGAATGGCTCCCACCTTAGGCAGCACATAAAAGGCTGTTCTGCTTTTAGGCAGTGTTGCAGAATTCTAACACTTCCCAGTGATTAATTAGCCATTGTTTCATCCACAGCTCTTAAACCACTGGAGCCCATATAGTGCCCTGGCTTCTGCTCCATGAAATATGGCCTGTGACATTTATTACAAACATTAACAGTAATTTATCCTTCATTAATCAGAGCAGTCAGCGACAGTTCTTTCAATCACGCGTAATACTTACTTTCCTAGTTGGCTGGAATATTTTATTCAACATTAGTTTCAGAGGCTCTGCAAACAGCTTGTAAATTTAGACAGGGCCCCAAATCCTGAACAGTGCAGTGCCCTTTTTATGGCTAATTTATGGCCCATGTTTATATTTGTGCCAAGACTCAGGATTTCCCACTGATCAAGGTTTGAAATACGTAGCTATAAACTCTACTTTTGTATTGGCCCATCAGATGAAAAGGAACCTGTCATTTTCTCCAGCACCGCCCTTTATGAAATTTTACCTTCCTCATAGCTGACTGTGGTATGATCATGTCTAAGGACATCATCAGCACTCAACTCCCTGGAATCAGGTATTTAATTGAATCCGCTACAAGGAGAAGTCTAGTCTGTCCAGTTTATCTGTTAATTGAATTTCTATTGAAGGAGCATTTGTGAAGAATTGAAGACATCTTCAATCCCATAGCATCATTTATACATGGAAATTTATTTCCTTCACAATTCATGTTCTCTTCCATATATCCTTATGGGTTTGTCTGGTTTAAACAAACAAGCAAGCCAAGTTTAAAAATGTGCATCAACAAATGCACATCAAGAGTGATATGTACAAAATTACTGAGAAAACAGCATGATTTTAGAGAAGACAGCAAGGATATTGGTTCTGGAACTTGTGCCTAACTAGGTTGCATTTATTGTCACAATCTTGTATTCTGAGACGTGCAGAACTGTTCATCTCCTCCAATTTAGATTTTCTATCTTACAGAGTTTTAAATTGCCCTGGGTCCACACCAGTCATTCTAATTTAATGTATATTAAGCTCTCTTTCAGTGCAATTCCATGTGGTAAAACCAAAATGCAAACCAAAATGATTTATTGCAGTTCATTGCCCTCCTGATTGACTCATTTGGATTACCTATTTTTTTTTAATGCAGAGTTCAAATCAAGATAGAGCCTCAAGTCTGAGAAAATTCTAAAGGTGACTGAGGCTCAGTAATATGACATAGAAGAATCAAGAAAGTCTTTTTATTTAAAAATCCTATATAATGTTAAAAAAATCTTCTATAATGTTAAAATTTCAGCTGCAATAGCATCATGCACTAGTTTTAGTAAAATAGTTCCAGGCAATGGATTCTTGCTCTTTTTGCTAAATGGGAAGTGGGCGATATTCAGAGATTACTGGCATATAATGTGCAATATAATACGTAGGGGAAACTACACATGCTCTGTTTTCCTCTAAGTGTTGCACATGAGCCATCACCTGGACAGCAAGAAAAAGCAGATCCCAGATGGCGAGGTGGACAGTTGCGAGGACTGACCCCACTGAGGAACATACCCGAAGACAGATGCCCTGGCTGGGGCCCTGGGGTTCTTGCCCTGTGTCTCTAAAAATGGCCAGGTGCCAGATGTGGCCAGTCAGTCTTGGAAGTCCCAAATTGTAGTTAAAATAAGAAGGTTATGTTGGTGCTGCAGCTGGTCTAAGAACCTGAAAATCTAACCACTATGAAAAAATGGATTTCAAGTGACACAGCAAAGGATTTTTCTAAGAAAATATTTTCCAAAGTATTATGGAATGAGTCTTTGCTAATCTCTTAGACTCTTTATGGTTAGGTGTCTCCCTGCTCTGTGATTGAAACATATCTTTTTACATAGGTGATGGGAAAGACTGTTATCATGTCCTGGAACTGTAATTTAACCCTTAGTAATCTTCTTTCCTTTGTTGCACTTTTTGGTTCTTTTTGGCTACATTCTGAATTCATAAAAATGGCTTAGGATAATGACTAGATGCATTTTATTATGTTATAAGATATGCAGAGTCAGTTCTTGGACATACCCTATTGTTTTATGAGTAAATTCAAGAGCATGAAAAATGAAAATTTACTTGGGATTTATTAGAAAAGAGGAAATTGTAGTTCCTTCATCATAAGTTGAAAAATGGGAAACTTTTCCTAATGAATCTAGATGACACATCCAAAAACCTTCTGGAGAGATTTCCTCTAGGCCTGTGGGTGGGAGTGGCAGGAATTTGGAGGCCTGACCTTGAATTGCTATGGTCTTATCTCTCCAGAAAATACAGTTTTAAACCTTCACCAACATCTGATTTTGCTTTTTGGCAAAGTAGAGTTGTAATTTTAAGTAGTTTTAAGACAAGAAGCTGTACACAGAGATTCAGAGGAGACCATGGATTTTACCAGTTCTTGTAAAGAAGATAAATCATGTCACAAGATAGAAAGGATTTCATAAGGGAACAGTCTGGGTTCAGTGAGATCATTTCCATTCCCCCAAGGTGCCTTACAACTTTTTGGATCCCCTTATTTAAAGAAGAGTTGAGTGTGTAAAGGCAGAACATGGTTGTAGAAATCATCTGCACATGGCTTCATGTCACATTCAGTTTTATGATCAAGTAGTTCATTGATATTTAATCATTGCAATTTTACAAAATCCCATTTACTTAACCTTTTCAAAGTGTTGTGGGTATTCATAAAGAACTGGTGGACAGGCATAGGGATGGATTTCGGATTCTTTGGATTTGGCTTAGTTTGTGACTTTCTTATTTGTTGCTTAAATTATTATGGTATATGCATTCAAATATCTCCCCACTTTTGTTCAGTTTCCTATGCTTTATGAAGTGAGCTTCTTTCAGAGCTCACTTCATAAGGAATCCTTCTATATAGTTCAAATGCAAGTAAATTAATTTTACTATTAAATCCAAACCTAAGATTAGCTTGGGTTTTCTGCATTTGCTCTTCTTACTGAAATAAATGTGAGCACATGACTCCTTCACTGACTTTGACAACACAGTTTCCTAAGGACTAGAAAGAAAGGCAAAACTGTAGTAATGGTAACATGAATAACTGTAGGATGCCTATGTAATTAGAGCTTTTCCTAGCAAGGCATATAAAAAATATTTTTTAGAAAGAACTTTTTTTGGGATCCAATTTCAAGACATTCTGATTCTGCCCTGCATCAGGACTGCATCGTGTTCCAGAAGCATATTGTTATTCCCAAGGGTTTCACATTCTTTCAATTTTACACCAGTTTTTTCCCTAAGCTGAGATATTTCTTAAAAAAAAAAAAAACAAAAAACAAAAACTCAGCAAGAGAAAAGAAAACAGAGAGAGAAAGGCTATAGAAATCATTGTAATAACCTGTTTTCTATATTTTTTGAAAAAAGCTCTAATTCAGTATTCTTAACTAGTGCCATTAGTTATACTGATCCATTTGTGGTTTTTTGCCAATTCATTGTAATCTATGTTCAGTACTGCTTAAGAATCTATGCATGGAGATTATTATGAATTCTTTATTTAACAAAACAAGTAAAAATTATGCCTATTTTACTCTCAATCTACATATTCCTTACTTTCTAGACTAGTAACCCTTATGTTTCAAGGTTTTCATAATTATACATACAATAATATATGATATTATTGGGCACAGAATATCATGATGATCTCATTTGCTAGCACACATCCATCTTATTCCCAAGCTTCCTTCCAGGAAAATGTAGCTTGCTGGCAATTACACATATTATAATTTTGTTTCATTGATTTAGCCACCCTAGCCCTAACTTTATTCAATATGCTTTCTTACCATCAAGTTTTATCCTCATTCTTCAGGATGGTCTTTCTGGCTCTGCCTCACCTCTTTAGGCTTCTTGGGAATCCTGTGATGGTCTTCTGTTCTCTCTCCTGGCCCCTGTGCATTTCTTCTTTTTCAATTTCCGTCTCTGGTGTGCTATCAAACCTAGTGACAGCATAAATCATGATTTCTCTCCATGATCGTTTTTCTTTTCCTTTACTTTAACCCTGAATGAATGGCTTTATCACTTTCTAAGGATTCAAGAACTAATACATCAATCAATCATCAAATATTTATTAAATTTTATTATGAGCTCAGTGCTTTCCTGGAACTTTACAAGTATATAATAATATTTCATCTTACACCTTCTATTTACTTTTATATCTCTGGGAGCTATTTGTTATTTTTGTATGATATGATAAGTGCCTGCGTTTTATAGATTGAGTGCTAAAATATAGTGGTATCGACTTTACCCTCAGCTCTAAGCTTTATGGCTTTCTAAATCTCCTTTGTTTTTTTTTCCTAGGTGTGTAGTCATTACCTTTACATCCATTCTCCTTTCTCCTTTGTTTTCTGGCCAAATGCAAGGGATCATGCTCTCTCATTTCTACCTGAATGTGAACTTTGATCTTGGGACATTAGTTATCTTCCATCTTGAGCTTCTAAAACACTTCTAACAATGTTGTTTCAGAATTTTATTCTGTGCCCAATTATACTCTTCTAATTTTTCCCATTATTTGCTGCTGTTATACTTAAAATAGAATTGCAAGAATTAGGCAGGGAATAAAATGCAATGTGTGTATTAGGGAGACAGAGACAGAGATAGAGGAGAGGAGTAGGAGGTCAGGGGAGAGGAAACTTAATGACAGTATGAGCTGATTTGTCCAGTACTAGCTGCTCCTTTGACACTCAAGATATGTATATCTATATTTTAGTCAATATTTTTGTATTTATGTATTACTTAACTCAACAATTATTTATTAAGAGCATGTTATGTATTAGGAATTACATAAAGCACCCCTAGGATAAACATATAAATCGTAACACTGTATAGTATTAAGAACCAACTTCATCTGTGTGAAAAAGTTTTCAGTGAGCTATTAAGTCATGAAAAGACTTGAAGGAAACGTAAATGCATAATACTAAGTGAAAGAGGTCAGTCTGAAAAGGCTCACACTGCATGATTCCAACTATATAACATTCTTGTAAAGGCAAAACTGTGGAGACAGTGAAAGACAAATGATTGCTCGAGATTGAGGGTGGGGAGAGGAATAAGTAGATGGAGCACAGAGGATCTTTAGGGCAAGGAAACTACTCTGTATGATACTATAATGATGGACACATGGATACATGTCATTATACATGTGTCCAAACCCATTGAATGTGCAACACCAAAAGTGAACATAATGTAAACTATGGACTTTGGGTGATTATATGTCAATGTAGGTTCATCAGTTGTAACAAAAGTACCACAATGGTGGGGGATATTGCTAGCATGGGAGACTATGCATGTATGGGGTGAGGAGATAAATGAGAAATCTCTTACATTCCCTTCACTTTGGCCAAAAACCTAAAACTTCTCTAAAAAAATTTCTTCATCATAATAACAAAAATTTCCAAAGGAGTTTTTTAACTCTTTCATATGTATGTATCATAAAATTTACCATTTTAACCATTTTTATTTATTTTTAAAAATTCTTTATCTTATTTATTTACATTCAATTAACATATAATGTATTATTAATTATAGAAGTAGAGTTCATCAGTCTTATATAATACCCAGTGCTCATTATATCAGGTGCCCTCCTTAATATCCATCACCCAGTTACCCCATCCCCACTCCCTTCTCTCCAGCAGCCCTCAGTTTGTTTCCTATGATTAAGAGCCTCTTATGGTTTGTCTTCCTCTCTGATTTCATTTTTTTTTATTTTTCCCTTGCTTCCCCCATGATCCTCTGTTTTGTTTCCTAAATTCCACATATGAGTGAGATCCTATGAATATTGTCTTTCTCTGATTGAATTATTTCACTTAGCATAATATCCTCTAGTTTCATCCACATCATTGCAAATGGCAAGGTTTCATTTTTTGATAGTTGAATAGTATTCTGTTGTGTGTGGAATCATACACATAGACACAGACACACACACACACAGACACAGACACACACACACACACACACACACACACACACACAGAATATCTTCTTTGTCTATTCATCTGTCAATGGACATCAGGACTCTTTCCATAGTTTGGCTATTGTGGCCATTGCTGCTATAAACATTACAATGCAATTACACCTTCAGAGCAATACATTTGTATCTTTGGGGTAAATACCTAATAGTGCAATTCCCGGGTCATAGCTCTATTTTCAACTTTTTGAGGAACTCTATACTGTTTTCAGAGTGGTTGCACCAGTTTGCATTCCCATCAACAGTGGAAGAGGGTTCCTCTTTCTCTGTATCCTCACCAACATCTTTCATTTCCCGACTTGTTAATTTTAGCCATTTTGACTGGTTTGCAGTGTTATCTCATTGGGTTTTAATTTGTATTTCCCTGATGCCAAGTGATGTTGAGCATTTTTTTCATGTGTCTGTTGGCCACCTGTATGTGTTTGGAGAAATGTCTGTTCATGTCTTCTGCCCCTTTCTTGAACTGGATTATTTGTTCTTTGGGTGTTGAGTTTGATAAATTCTTTATAGATTTTGGATACTAACCCTTACTTGATAAGTCATTTGCAAATATCTTCTCCCATTCTGTCAGTTGTGTTTTGGGTTTTGTTGGCTGTTTCCTTTGTTGTGCAAAAGCTTATCTTGTTGAAGTCCCAGTAGTTCAGTTTTTCGTTTTTCCTCTTGCATTTGGAAACATGTCTAGGAAGAAGTTGTTGTAGCTGAAGTCACAGAGGTTGTTACCTGTGCTATCCTCTAGGATTTGGATAGATTCCTTTCTCACACTGAGGTCTTTCATCCATTTCGAGTCTATTTTTGTGTGTGGTATAAGGAAATGGTCCACTTTCATTCTTCTGCATGTGGCTGTCCAATTTCCCCAACATCATTTGTTGAAGAGACTTTTTTTTCCCATTGAGTATTCATTCCTGCTTTGTTGAAGATTAGTTGACCATAGCGTTGAGGGTCCATTTCTGGGTTTTCTATTCTGTTCCATTGATCTATGTGCCTGTGTTTGTACCATACTGTCTTGATGATTACATCTTTTTAATAGAGCTTGAAGTCTGGAATTGTGATGCCACCAGCTTTGGATTTCTTTTTCAATATTCCTTTGGCTATTCAGGGTCTTTTCTGGTTCCATACAAATTTTAGGGTTATTTGTTTCTGCTCTGTGAAAAGAAGTTGATGGTATTTTGATAGGGATTGCACTAAATGTGTAGATTGCTCTAGGTAGCATAGACATTTTCACAATATTTGTTCTTCTAATCCATGAGCATGGAACATTTTTCCATTTCTTTGTATCTCCCTCAATTTCTTTCATGAGTGTTCTATAGTTTTATGAGTACAGATGCTTTGTCTCTTTGGTTAGGTTTATTCCTAGGTATCTTATGGTATTTGATACAATTGTAAATGGGATCAGCTCATTAATTTCTTTCTTCTGTCTCACTGTTAGTGTATAGGAGTGCAACTGATTTCTATGCATTGATTTTATATACTGCCACTTTGCTGAATTTCTATATGATTTCTAGCAATTTTGGGGTAGAGTCTTTTGGGTTTTCCACATAAAGTATCATGTCATTGTGAAGAATGAAAGTTTGACTTGACAATTTGGATGCCTTTTATTGCTTTTGGTTGTCTGATTGCTGAGTCTAGGACTTCTACTACTATGTTGAACAATAGTGATGATAAGATAGTGGAAATCCCTGCCATGCTTCTGACCTTAGGGGAAAAGCTCTGGGTTTTTCCCCATTGTGGATGATACTAGCTGTGGGCTTTTCTTAGATGGCTTTTATACTATTGAGATATGTTCATTCTATTCCTACACAGTGAAGAGTTTTAATCAAGAAAGGACGCTGTACTTTGTCAAGAGTTTTTTCTGCATCTATTGAGAGGATCATATGGTTCTTGTCCTTTCTTTTATTAAAGTAGTATATTACATTGATTTGCAGATGTTAAACCACCTTAAAGCCTAGGAGTAAATCCCACCTGGTTGTGGTGAATAATCTTTTTAATGTACTGTTGGATCCCATTGGCCAGTATCTTGGTGAGAATTGTGGTATCCATGTTCATCAGGGATATTGCTCTGTAATTCTCCTTTTTTGGTGGGGTTTCTTGTTTCTCTTTGTGTTGTTTTGAGATCAAAGTAATGCTGGCCTCATAAAAAGAGTTTGAAAGTTTTTCTTCCATTTCTATTTTTTGAAACAGCTTCAAAAGACTAGGTATTAGTTTCTCTTTAAATGTTTGGTAGTCTATCTCTGGTAAGCCATCTGGATCTGGACTCATTTGTTGGGAGATTTTTGATTACTGGTTCAATTTCCTTGATGGTTATGTCTTTGCAGATTTTCTACTTCTTCCTGTTTCAGTTCTGGTACTTTAGATGTCTCTAGGAATGCATCCATTTCTTCTAGATTGCCTAAGTTCCTGGCATAAAGTGCTCATAATATGATCTAATAATTGTTTATAATTCTTTGGTGTTAGTTGAGATCTATTCTCTCTCATTCATTTCATTTATTTGAGTCCTTTCTCTTTTCCTTTTGCTAAGTCTGACTAGGAGTTTATCAAACTTACTAATTCTTCCAAAGAACCCACTGCTAGTTTTGTTGATCTGTTTTGCTGTTCTTTTGGCTTCTATTTCATTGATTTCTGCCCTAATCTTTATTAATTCTGTTCTTCTGCTCAGTTAAGGCTTTATTTGCTCTTTTTTCTCCAGATCCTTTAGGTGCAGGGTTAGGTTGTTTTTTTGAGACCTTTCTCATTTCTTGAGAAAGGCTTGTAGTGCTATATACTTCCCCTTCCCCTTTAGGACCTGTTTTGCTGCATTCCAAAGGTTTTGAAGAGTTGTTTTTTGTTTTTCATTTGTTTCCATGAAAATTTTTTTGAAGTTCTTCTTTAATTTCCTGGTTTTCCCATTTATTCTTTAGTAGGATGCTTGTTAGCCTCCATGTATTTGAGTTCTTTCCAAATTTCCTCTTGTGATTGAGTTCAAGTTTCAAAGTATTATGATCCAAAAATATGCAGGGAATGATCCCAATCTTTGGGTATCAGTTGAGATTTGACTTGTGACCTAGGATGTGATCTATTCTGGAGAATGTTTCATGTGCACTTGAGAAGAATGTGTACTTTGTTGCTTTAGGTTGGAATGTTCTGAATATAACTGTGAAGACCATCTGGTCCAATGTGTCATTCAAAGCCCTTGTTTCCTTGTTGATCTTCTGCTTAGATGATCTGTCCACTGCAGTGAGCAGGGTGTTAAAGTCCTCCTACTATTATTGTATTATTATTAATGTGTTTCTTTAATTTTTTTTTTATTAATTCGTTCGCATAATTGGCTGCTCCCATGTTAAGGGCATAAATATTTATAATTGTCAGCTCTTCTTGTTGGATAGACACTTTATGATATAGTATTCTTCTTCATCTCTTATTATAGTTTTTGGTTTAACATCTAATTTATCTGATATAAGGATTGCTACCCTAACTTTCCTTTGATGTTCATTAGCATGATAAATTGTTTTCCATCCCCTCTTTTTACTTCTGGAGTCATATGCAGACAGCATATTAATGGGTCTGGCTTTTTTTATCTGATCTGATACATTGTGTCTCTTGATTGGGGCATTTAGCCCATATACATTCAGAGTAACTATTGAAAGATATGAATTTAGTTCCAATGCATTGACTGTAAGGTGACTGTTACTATATATTGTCCCTGAGCCTTTCTGTTCTATGTTACTTTTGGGCTCTCTCTTTGCTTATAGAATCCTCTTTAATATTTCTTTCAAGGCTCACTTAGTCGCCACAAATTCTTTTAGTTTCTGCCTATCCTGGGAACTTGTTATCTCTCCTTCTATCTTGAATGACAGCCTACCTAGATATAGTATTCTTGGCTGCATATTTTTTTTGTTTAGCACCCTGAATATTTCATGCCAGTCATTTCTGACCTGCTAGGTCTTTGTGGCTAGGTCTGCTGCCAGTCTAATGTTTCTACACTTCTAGGTTACAGACCTCTTTCCTCCCCCAGAGCTGCTTTCATGATTTTCTCTTTGTGTCCGAGATTTGCAAGCTTCACTATTTTATGTTGAGGGGTGCATCCATTTTTATTGATTTTAAGATGGGTTCTCTGTGCCTTCTGGATTTAAATGCCCATTTCCTTCCCCAGATTAGGGAAGTTCTCCACTATAATTTGCTCCAATATACCTTCTGCTCTCCTCTCTCTTTCCTCTTCTTCTGGGACCCCAATTATTCTAATGTTTTTTGCTTTATGATACCACTTGTCCCTCTAATATCCCCTTGTGATCCAGTTGTTGTCTATCTCTTTTTTCCTGTTTCTTTATTCTCCATCATTTTGTTTTCTATATCATTAATTCCCTCTCCTGCTTCATTTGTCCTGCAGTTAGTGCCTCCATTTATTTATGGTATCTCATAACTAGCCTTTTTCATTTGCATTTGATTATATTTTAGTTCTTTTATTTATCCAGAAAGGGATTCTCTAGTGTCTTTTATGCTTTTTAAAATTCCAGCTAGTATGTTTAAAATCATTATTCTGAACTCTAGTTCTGACATCTTACTTATATCCATACTGATTAGGGCCTTGGCAGTCAATACTGCCTCTTGTTCTCTTTTTTGAGGTGAGTTTTTCCATCTTGTCATTCTGTCTGGAGAAGAAGAGATGAATCAGTGAACAAAATGCTAAAAGGGTAACAACTACCCCAGAGAAATATACACTAAACAAATCAGAAAAGACCCAAAACTTAAAAAAAAAAAAAAAGAAAGAAAAAAGAATATAACCAGACAAATGAGCAGAACAGAGCAATACACTGGATCCTGTGTTTATTTTGGTCTCTTTATTAGAAAACTAGATCCCAAAATTGTAAGGAAAGGAAAATTTATATATGTACAAAAATAAATTAAATAGAATTAAAGGATGGAATGTAATTGTAAAAAAGAAAATTAAAAGATAAAAAAACAAGAAAGCAACTAAAAAAAGAAGGAATATAAACTAGCAGGTGAACAGAACAGATTCAATACACAATATCTTGGGTGTATTTTAGTCTGTTTGTTAAAGGAAACTGCATCCCAAAATTGTAAAGATAAAAGTTTAAAAAAGAAAAAAAGAGAGTGAGAATATGATCGGACAGGTAAAGAGAACAGAGCAATACACTAGATCTGGGTGTGTTTTGGTCCTTTTGTTAGAAGAAACTGAATTCCAAAATTGTAAAGAAAGAAAAACTTATATATACAAAAATAAAATTAAATACAATGAAAGAATAGAATGTAATTGTAAAAATGAAAATTAAAAAAGACTTAAAAGAGATTTGATAAAATGAGAAAGTGGTTGAAAAAGGAAAGAGAAAAAAATTAAAATTGAAAGACTAAAGAATCATGGAGAAGAAAAAAACATAACAAAACATGAATTCTACACTATTTTCCCCTCGCACTGGAATTTTGCGGTTCTGTGTGATTAGTAAATTTGGTCTTAGCTGGGTGTTCTTGCTGATCTGGGGGAGGGGCCTGCTCTGCTGATTGGCAGGTGCCTTTGCCCCAGGCAGAATTGCACTAACCTTACTAAGAGGTCATGCTAAGTAAGCGGCTCTGGATTGCTCTATTTGGTTTTTGTTCCCTGAAGGTCTTTCTGCCACTTTTGAGGATAAGTTAAAGGCCCCATTTGTCAGTGCATCCTCAGGGCAAAGCAGTCAGTCACTCCTGTCTCCCTGGTCTCTGTCCCTACTCTGAGCTCACTCAGCCTGTGACCAAGCATTTCTATCTCAGGCACAACCATGTTTGGAGTCTCCAAACCCTGCAGACTCCTACAGTGTGCACTCGTGCTGCCCCTCCCCTGGGGATGGAGGGGTCTCACCATGGTTCTGCCACTTGCTTGGGCCCTGCTCAGAAAGTGGTTGCCAAACCATTCTGAGGTTCTCTACACTTATATCTTGCAGTAAGTGGTCACTTTTCTGTTTGCAGAGTTCCAACTGTTCTTTTCTTAGGTCTGTTGAGTTCACAGGTATTCAGAATGATTTTATAGCTATCTAGCATAATTCCTGGGACCAGACCAAACTACGGTCTCCTACTTCTCCACTATCTTGGACTCCTCCATTTTCACCATTTTTTAGTGCAAAATTCAGAAGCACTAATTATATTCACAATATATGCATAGATCACTATTATATATTTCCAAAATTTTTCATCATCCTGAACAAAATCTCTGTACACATCAAGCAATTTCTTTTTTTTTCTTTTTGTTAAGGAATTTAATTTTAAGTAAATTCTACACCCAACACAGGCTCAAATCCATGACCCTAAGATCAAGAATCGCATACTCCACTTACTGAGCCAATTAGGTGCCCCTATATTAAACAGTTTCTTTTATTTCTTTTCTTTTTTTTTTAACTAATACTTTTTTTTCCTCATACAACATTCACCTGATTTTTTGTAGTTCTTTACCCATGTATTCCATTAGAACTTTCAATATATTTAAGACAGCTAGTTAAAAAACTTGACTATGTCTGTTTTTTATATCTACAACTGGGCTTCCTCGGGAGCAGTTTTTATTAATTTATTGAAATAACACATAGGGACAATTTGATTTGTTCCTTTTAATGGTTCATACTTTCTTGTTTCATTGTCTTCCTTGTGATTTTTTAGTTAATAACTGAACCTTTGAACATTGCAATGTGTTAATTCTGTAAATCAGACTTTTCCTCCTTCTTTAGGTTTTGCTGTATTTTTTATTTTTTACAATTATGGTAGTCCATTTCTTCAGTGACTTTTTTCAAACTATTTTGCAAAGACTGTGTTCCTAATCATATGTGATCTCTGAAGTCTGTTTTTTGGCTTATATTCAGCTAGTGTTTTGACAAAGATTCCTTCAAACACTTCCTAATGGGGGAGAGAGAGAGAGAGAAAGAGAGAGAGAGAGAGGCGCACCAAACAATTAGAAAAGCATATACACAAGAAAATATAAAAACACATCTCCCAGTCTTTTCAGAATCTGTTCTGGGATACTCCTTCAACACAGGAGTTCTGCAGAGCATAGGGATCAACCCAATCTGAAAGCTTAGGATCTTCTCAGGGCTTCTCTGAGCATGTGCATAGCTTTCTAGATTCTCTTGTACACAGGAGTACTTTTGAGTGTCCCAATTTGCCAAAGAAACTCCCTGCCCCCCAAAGTTATTCCTTAGCACTTTAAGTGGTTATTCCATGTCTCAACCATAATCTTCTGCTTCAGACATTTGAGGATTGCTAGTCTGCCTTCAGTGTTTTTTGAGCAACGCCCTTACCTTCTCCAGCCTCAGTGAATTCTAGGTTTGTGTCCATCCTTCAGGTAGTCCCTAGGTAGATTAGAACAGATGTGTACAATAATTTGCTAATGAGATTTCTTTTCTGCTTTTTCCAGAACCAGAGACCAAGGTGCTACATACATTGGGAATATGGACACCTTCTTCATGACTGCCACCTAGCCAAGGATGAGAACAGAGCAAATGCAAATAAAAATGTCAGTAAACTTTCCTAACATTTTAAGTTGTCTTTTTTTCTTGGCTGCTGCAAACTACTGACTGTTTTCTAGAATTCTGAAAAAGTTGGTTCTGACAATCAATCTTTCTTTCTTCTTTCCTCCTTTCTTCCCTTCTTTCCTTCTCTCTTTCTTTCTTTCTTTCTTTCTTTCTTTCTTTCTTTCTTTCTTTCTCTCTCTCTCTCTCTCTCTCTCTCTCTTTCTTTCTTTCTTTCTCTTTCTTTCTCTCTTTCTTTCTTTTGATATTTTGTGGAGACAGATGCTTTGAGCTACCCACTTTGCCAATTGCTGACTTCACTTCTCTATATTTTGGATTACATGCAGTTTCTATATTTAAGAAATCCATTGATGTTTGCAGGGGAAGTTTGCCATAGAAAGAGGATTTATTAAAATGTATTTTGTGATTATAAAACTTCAAAAGAATTTTTATATGTGAAGAGAAATCAAGTAAATCAAAATAAACTGTAATATGATGAAACCCAAGAGAGCAACCCTGTGTTGCTCTATTTATCCTAGTGGGTATAGCAAAGGAAGAAGCAGAAGAAACTGAAATAGTTCCTGAAACTGCAATGTTTCATGAAGGGATGCAGATAGCTATGACAAAAATAAACAAATCCTGTATTACTCATTATAGCTACCATTATCACATTTTTTTAGTGTGCAGTCACCTCTCCTAGAAAGCCCTGTGTTAAGTGCTGGTAATAACAGAGCTGAACAAGACAAATCCCTACTCTGGAGTTGCTTCAATCTGTTAGAAAACAATATATCAGGAGTGCCCAATCCTGATTTTACCTTTGAATCATCTGGTTTTATTTTTAATAATACTAAAATACACTATCCCTAGAAAATTAGATTGTGTTTATTTGAATGTTAAAGTGGGCACATTTGTTGTGACAAATAAGCCCCCAAATGTTGTTGTTTAATAAAGGAAAGAATTTCTCATTTATATAACAGTCCAAAGCTCTAGATCATCTGGTAGTCTCTCTCTACATGGAGGTTCATGGGAGCAGATTCCTTCTGTCATGTGGCTACTCCATTTCCTAGAACAGTGCTGTCTAAGAGAATTTTCCACGATGGTGGGAATATTCTATATTCATGCTCTCCAATACGTGTCACTTTGGTGCTTAAAGTATGGCTAAAGTGACTGAGAAATCAAATTTTAAATTTAATTTAAACAACTTATTTAAATTCTGATGGCCACATGTAGTTAGTAATTACTGTTTTGAACAGCCTGGACAGCATGGATCTATGCCCCTTTAATTATCTGCATAGTCAAAGGTTCTGGTCAGTCAAAAAAAAAAAAAAAAAAAAAAGATTGCTCGGAGAGACATAGTTCATGAGTGGACCAAAGTGACACATACCACTTCTGTTCATATTCCACTAAATAACTGGCCTCACTTCATTGTAAAGAAGGCTGGGAAGTATAATCCTTTGTTGTTCAGCTGTATACTGACTGTAACTAATATGGAAGAAGAGCAGGACAGATCTTGGTGCACAACTAGTAGGTTCTGTCACAGTTGTTATGAGTTCAATGATTACATATATTACACATATTTTTTTTTAAAGCTTCTAAAGTGATTCTAATGTTCAGTCATGCTTGGCAGCCAACAGTCCACATAAGAGTATCTAAAGCCGTTTTGTATTAATTTCTATTAGACACATCTATATGGAGAAGATAAGTAACATACTTAAGTTCTCATATCAAATGAGTACTTCATAAATGCTGTGCATGCTATATAACACAAAACTCATATAGTCAAATCAAATTCATATCACATCACACTAATAATGTTTGGAATTTAAGTAAATGCAAAGCAAAGATGTTTTGCATCTTTGTTTCCATACCAAAGTATGGAGAGTCTGGGATTCTTAGAGCATTCCTACTACTGCTTTTGTTTTACTTTTATTTTTATTTTTATTTTTTGCAGAATTATATCATGTTCTGGCTTAGATTAACATATATAATCTCTAAAAGATGTGTGCATTCACAACATTTACACATAAGAGATTCAAGTTATGAAATACCTTCAGATAGCTGCATATTTACAATAACCTTCAGATATATTCAGAGTTAGATTTTCCGGGGAGCTATGTTTCATAAATGCATACAGTTCCTCATGATTAGCAATCCTACATAACCAAGTGCATCCTGATGAAAACATACCATTGATAAGGACTCTCTTACTAGCTAACACTGTTAATTTGTCATTAGCCTTGTCCTAGATTTAACAAAGTCATCTTTTTTCCTTCCCAGTGATATTGCCACCATTCCAAAAAGGAAAGACTTACTGACAGACATTTAGTTCTTCTATGCATCTAAAGGTTTCACATGCTCTCATTCCAGAATTCATTCAAAACACAGATTGAACCTTCCCACATTCCAGATGTAGTGCTTAAGGCATCTGATGGCTTGGATTCAAAGGCCAGGGATTCCACACTAGGTATGAAGGTTTGGAAAGAATCAACCACTGCATGCCTTTGTTTATTACTTGTTAAATTGGGATGATGACACCTACTTCATAAGGTAGTTGAAAGAAATGGCATTAATATAAGTCACATAGTGAACTTCTAGCAACTATTCAATGAGTTTCAGCTATTATTTACCATTGTTATTGTGACTTATTGTAATTCCTCAAAGATGGACAGTTTGTTTTCCTATTTCTATTAGACATTAATATACCTGAAGAAAAGAAATAACATATTTTCTAGATATTGTATTATATGAAAATTTCCTTCACATATTTTGGTCTCTCTACCCTTTTTTACTTTATTTAGGATTCGATTAATTAAAAAAAACTTAACAGTCTAGGCTGTTACAACATGTGATTCCTAGTCAAACTCCCTGAGGTGGGGAGGAACCTCTGTTGACACTAGCAAAGCTCTATTTTGGCACTTCTGAATATCCCTTCTCAATAGTTTCCAAATGTGTCTGCCTCAGTATGGATGCTGAAAGAATGTCACCTCTCAGCTGAATGAATTCACTGCTAGCTAGAGCAGAAGACACCTAGTTTACACCTCCAGACTGGCAACAATGAATAATAAATGGTAAGCAGAATTCTGGCATCAAATAGAATGATATTAAAGGCTCCGACTTAGACTACTTATTTTTCATGAGCCAAATAATTCAATACAGTTGAGTGATGGTTTCCAAAAGCCTGTCGAAGTGACAACTTAGTTAGATGTGCTACAGAAAACAACTCAATAAAACTAATGTAAACTGATTGTTTTTATGACTTGAGCCTTTTTCTTTTCATTTTCCCTCTCTAACTGCTAAAACAAAACCCAAAAAGGGGCATCAATAATTTTTTGCAATTTTCTAAGAGCATCTCTTCTTGGCAAAATACAAATTACACCTCCTAGTTCTTGTTGTATTAAGGGACCTGTGTTTGTCTTTATCTATTAAGATTTTGTTTTCCCACTTCAGAGATTTAATATGTGTCATCTCAAATACCATCTCACCAATTTCCTATTACACACAGATGCATGCAAATGCACATGCATACATTATGTATATTGTATATGTTACACATAAATATATACAGTATATGCAATATATAATTTGCTACATCTGTATTTTTAAAATAAGACATTCTCATATCTCAGCCTTTGGCCAATAAATAGTATATTCGTTTCTCCTTAAGTGCTATCCAAAGTTGAATTCTTATGTCGCTTTATAAATGAAAGCACTTGGACACTAGTTATCATAAATTCCACCAAAGTTAATGTGAGAATACTGAGAATTTCTTCACAATAGACTCACAGGTAGTTTGGGTGATAATGCTCCTTTTTCCCTGCCACTACTCCCCACCTCTCAAGATCATCAGCTCAAGAATCAGACTGCCTGGGTTTGATTCCTGACTCTCTCACTTACTAGCTTTAGGACTTATGTACAGTTTCCTTAACCATTTTGTGTGTCTATTTTCTATAAAATGGAGACAACTATTATGGAGTTTTTATGGAGATTAAAATGAATTATTGATCTTCGAAAAAGCAGGAAAAAAAATATCCAGTGGAAAAAACAGTCTCTTCAATAAATGGTTCTGGGAAAATTGGATACTGTTTTCAAAACCATTAAACAAGTGCTCAATTATAAGCTTCTAAACTTGTATCATTAAAGGCTTATGTGATGGTTCATTTTATGTGTCAGCTTGGTAAAGTTATGGTGTCTGGTTTGGTCAAACATCAGTATAGATGTTCTGTGAAGGTATTTTTTTGGGTATGATTAACATTTAAATCAGTAGCCTTTGAGTGTAACAGTATCCTCCATAATGTGGGTGGGCCTCATTTAATCAGTCGAAGGCCTTAAGAGTGAAAAACATGATTTCCCGAAGAAGATGCAATTTTGTCTCAAGAGTGCAACACTGCCTGTTTCCAGTGTGTTTGTCCTGCCTTGTGCACTTCAAAATTACATATCAACTCTTACCTTAATTTCCAGCCTGCTGACTAGCCCTACAGATTCCAGACTTGCCAGCCTCTATGATCATATGAGCCAATTCCTTAAATTGCTCTTTAAAAAAAAGTCTTTGTTATTTTTTTAAAGAATCCTCACTAATATAGATTCTGAGATTTACTCTAGAAGTAAAGAATCTAAAGAATGAGTTCTCTGAATTGGTTCTTCTGTTTCTAGAATTGTTTTTTTTAGTCTGATTACATTTGATGATACCAATGACTTTATTTCCAGTAGTAAAGAGAACACTGATAGTCCATGGCGTAATGTAGCAGTAGATACATACAAGTTATCACCACTGGATACTCTTAATCTGATATTCATAAGAAGCAAGATTCTTAGTGACCATGCATGTGATACCTTAGAAGATGTTTATCAAACCAAAAAGCATAATGAGATTGGCCAGTTGCTCCTGATTTAACTGAAGAAAATGAGAAAAGAAACAGCTGAACTCAGGGATTCAAATTCCCAGCCTAAAAGCTGCGTAAATGATTTGAAAATTTCTATGTCTGCTGGAGAGAAACCTTTATATCCTATCACCACAGAGCTGAAATCAGACCTAGAGTTTCATCCTGCAAGTGACTGACTTAAAACATAGAATGAATTTTCAGTTTGTCAAGGTATCTATGATCCAAGTGAGGGCATTGATTGGGATGAAATAAAATCCTGATAATATAAGGGGGATATTTAGGAAGATGCTAATGAAACTGGGGAATCTGCTAAATTCCATGGTATCATTTTTGCCAGTAGAAACAGCCCTTCCAGTCCTGTTTGAGTAGGTTAATACTGCTTTGCCTGAGGAATATTAATGATCTCACCTAAGGTAGTTTCCTTGCAAAATACTGCTAATTCTCCTCAGAACCTGCTCCATCACCCCTGTTTGCTTCTAGACATATAACTGGACTGGACTGAAATCCCAAAAGACTCTGAAAGGTGAGGTATAAAGTGCAATCCCTGAGGAGGTGAACCATACTCCAAAGAAACTATTATTTTTCTGATTTATATAGACATGTATGCAAGGAACATCAGTAAGAATGGATATTAAGGGTGTGGGTTAATGGTGGAAGAAATTCAAAATTGGATAAGGTCACATTTATTGATACGGACCTATAAGCAAAGAATTTAGATTTAATGTTGCAGTTCAGTGGGTTAGAAAGGGCTCTAACAGTTTGTTTAGTTGGCTGAAATATGGACCAAAAGATGGCTTATGCTAAATTAAGTTGAAATGACTAACTTACTTTAATATACTATAACAGAAGATAGCCAAAGGCTTAGGGAGATTGAACTATTAAAGAGAATTTATTATGTAAGACTTGTTCACCCACCTGAAGGAATCCAGAGGACCCACCTTTCACCACAGCTGTGGTAAATACATTTGTGAGGTGAACTATCTGCACTCTTCTCTAAGCCCACTGGTTCTGTTTTCTGGAGATTCTTGGCTGATATAGTCAGTGTGTGATTAAATTTTAGACCTAATTGCAAAGAACTCAGAGACAAAAAATCGGAAGACAAAGATTTGGGTTTGGAGTTCAGCCTTGCCATTTGTTTGTGTAACCCTTTTTCCGTCTTCCTCACCAAACCTCAATGTTTGTATCTGCTTATTGGGGATACATGACTAGTGACATTGTGTGGATCAGATGGAAAGGATATGCTATGTCACCTAAGAAATGCTCTTAATGGAAGCAGTTAAACTCGGAAAAATTATCTCTTCTACTTTACTCAAATACCGATATATAATTCTTCTATCATGATGTTTATTTTGGGCCACTCCAATGGGTTTTTGGGGCACTTCATGAATTCATGATTTAATGAGACCAAGAATTGTATACTGTAGATTATTTAAATGAAAGGAGCATGGTCCAGTAGAAATATAATGTGATGCACATTAGAAACAAAACAGGTAAAATGAATTTGATAGTATATTTTATCTGACCCAATATTTGTAAAATATTATAATTTAAAAAGTAATAATATAAAAAGTTAATGAGATATTTTATGTTTTTTATACAATATCTGGAAAATCCAGTGTGCATTTTATATTTACAGCAGATCCCAACTTGGATTAGCCACATTTCAAGTGTTCCATAGTCATGTGTAATGAATAGCATAAGTCTAGGCTATTCCACAAGGTGAATTCCATTGTCCTTTACTCTGTACCAGGCACTACCTCATCTACATTTATGTAGAAGTGTCATAAATTTGTTTAAAATTCCATATAAAAATCACTAATTGTTCGTCTTACCATGAAAGGCAACAGGAGACTAGAGGGAATCATATTTAAATATTAATGCTGCTTTTGTCACTTCTGAGTTAGAAGGAATGAAAGGTACATTTTTCTCCCTTTCTTTCTTCCCTTACATTACATATTGGATTTATCAATCCTCCATATCACTTTTCGTCTAAATAATTATGTCACTCCTTTTTAAAAATGCTGCAATTACTATGAAATAGTTGATTAAAATATAATTTTATTTTAGACTTTAACACACAGCCTAGAGTATAATTCTTGTGTAATGGCCCCCTTTTCTGGTCGTATGCTTTCATTTATAAAGAACAGCTATGCAATATCTGTGCCATCACATGTAAGTGATTAATCACAGTGCTGAAGTTCATTGAATTAAAAAGCAATTTTTGCTTGTCCCAATTTAGGAACAAACTCTTTTTTGGTCAGTGAAGCAATATTAAAACAATGTGGGAATAAAAAGAAGTTCCCCTAAATCTTACTAAATGAAGTTAGGCGGCTCAGGCACCTGGGTGGCTCAGTCATTAAGCATCTGCCTTCAGCTCAGGTCATGATCTCAGGGTCCTGCGATCAAGCCCCGCATCGGGCTCCCTGCTTGGCAGGAAGCCTGCTTTTCCCTCTACCACTCCCTCTGCTTCTGTTCCCTCTCTTGCTGTGTTTCTTTCTGTCAAATAAATAAAATCTTTTAAAAAAATAAATGAAGTTAGGCAGCTCTAAGTGTCCTCACTCTGTTTTTGAGTTTTCTTAGAGTTCAAGACCAATGAAATTCTAAGAATAGCATTATTTCGCCTTATCGATATTGTCTGGGACCAATGTGGCCAAAGTAGTAAACACAATGCTAAGATTTAGCTAGAAAGAGGCAAAGGGGAAAACATTTGTTTCCTAATTCCCTAGTTTAGTTAACAAGCGTTTTAATAAACATTTACTACATGTAAGCCAACATTCTATGAAAAGTCAGTGGAAGTTAAAAGAATATGATATAATTGTCCACAGAACTTGAAATCACATAAGGAAAAAAATCAACACAAATAACTATAGTGCAAAGTTGTATGAGAAATGTATCAGTAAGAACTAGGTTATTCAGAGGAAGGAGAAAACATTGCTTCCTAAGTAATTAGGGGAGACTTCAAGGAGGAAGGGGAATGAGCAGTGGGTTATTTAAGATTGACAAGCATTGGAAAACTGAAATTTCACTTCGGTTTGGTTATAGAGTTTAACTAGAAGAATAGGTTTATCACAGATTAAAAGGACAGTATAGTGTGGCTGAATGCCAGAGAAGGAGAGTTGAACCTAACTTGGCAGATTATGGGAAAATAAGGCTCAAAGCAGTTAGGTTGCTCTGGAAGGTCTGTTTTATGCCATGGTTGACAGGGTGATTTAGAACCATTTCGTGGCATCCACTATGAAGAAGAGTATCAGCAGCAGCATTAGTAAGGGTTTACCTAAATGGGCCAAGGATGGAGAATTGGGGACCTGAGCTAAGTTAGTGGAAGTGGAAAGAGAAGGCCATGAAAGAAAGACATAAATATGGGTCTGGATGTGAGCACTGAAGAAGACGGGGCAAGAGAGACTGAAGTTTCAAGCCAGGAGGCTGAAATGTCACTAATAGGAATACTCAAGTCTTCAGAAGAATTAGATTTTAGTGAAACCAGTCATATACATTGAGTTTGGGATGCTCAAACTACCCTGAGTGAAGACTGGGAAGCTGAAAAATGGCTCTCCCCAAAGATATTCACATTCTTCAGTGAAACTGAGAGGTAATTTTTTGAAAAGATAAACAAAATTGATTAACTTTTCACTTGACTCATCAAAAAAAAAAAAAAAAAAGGAGGAGAATTTAAAATGGACACCACAGAAATACAAAGGGCTATAAGAGACTACTACAAACAATTATATACAAATAATTTGGAAAGTATAAAAGAAACAGATAAATTCCCAGACACATAGAACCTTCAAAGACTGAATAAGGGAGAAATAGAAAACCTGAATAAACAAACCAGTAATAAAAAAGAAAAGAAATTCCCAACGAACAAAAGTCCAGGACCAGGTGGCTTCATAGGTGAATGTTACCAAACATTTAAAGAAGAGTTACTATTTATCCTCTCCAAACTATTCAAAATATTGAAGAACAAGGAACATTTACGAATTTATACATGATACCTAAACTAAAAAAAAAAAAAAAAAAAAGCTAATTATGGGTCAATATCCCTGATGAACATAGATGCAAAAATCCTCAATAAAATATTAGCAAACCAAATTTAATAATACGTTAAAATGATCATATACCCTGATCAAGTGAAATTTATTCCAGAGATGCAAAGATGGTTGAATACTGGCAAATCAAATAATATGATATACCAAGTTAACAAAATGAAGCATAAAGTCATATGATCATCTCAATACATGTAGGAGAAGGTTTTGACAGAATTTAACATCCATTTACGATAAAAATTCTCAACAAAGTGAATATAGAGGGAATGCACCTCGAAATAACACAGGCCATATATGACTCAATGGTGAAAAGCTCAAAGCTTTTCAGGATAAAGGTGCCCAGTTTCACTTTTATTCATATGGTATTGGAAGTCCTAGCCTCAGGAATCAGACAACAGAAAAAAGTAAGACATCCAAACTGGTTAAGAGGAAGTAAATCTGTCACTATTTGCACTTGACAAACTATAAATGGAAATCCTAAAGATTCAACCAGGAAACTATTAGAATTAATAAATAAATTCAATAAAATTTCAGGATACAAAATTAATATACAGAAATCAGGCATGTTTCCATTTTTTTAAAGATTTTATTTATTCATTTGACTGAGAGAGACACAACAAAAGAGGAAACACAAGCAGAGGGAGAGGGAGAGGGAGAAGCAGACTTCCTGCTGAACAGGGAGCCTGATGCAGGGCTTGATCCCAGGACCCCAAGATCATGATCTGAGCCACAGGCAGAAGCTTAATGACTGAGCTACCCAGGTACCCTAAGCAGGTGTGTGTCTATACACTAATAATTAAGTATCAGAAAGAGAAATTAAGAAAACAAACCCAGGGGTGCCTGGTGGCTCTCTGGTTAAGTGATTGACTCTTGATTTTGGCTTAGGTCATGATCTCAGAGTTCTGGGATTGAGCCCCACCTCAGGCTCTGTGCTCAGTGTAGAGTCTGCTTAAGGCTCTATCTCCCTCTCCCTTTGACCCTCCCCCACTAGTGCAACTCTCTTTTTTTCTCTCAAATAAATAAATAAATCTTTTAAAAAAGAAAAGAATCTTATTTACAATCACATTAAAAGGAATAAACTATTTAAGAATAAATTTAACCAATGAGGTAAAAGAACCAGTACTCTGAAAACTCTAAGATATTGATGAAAGAAATTGAAGATGATACGAATAAATGGAAAGGTATACCATGCTTATGGATTGGAAGAAATAATATTGTTAAAATGTCTATACAACTCAATGTAGTCTACACATTCAATGTAATCCTTATCAAAAGACCAATGGCATTTTTCACAGAACTAAAACAAATAATCTGAAAATTTTTATGGAGCCATGAAAGACCTCAAATAGCCAAAGCAATCTTGAGAAAGAAGAACAAAGCTGGAGATATCACACTCTGCAATCAAAACATATGGTGCTGACACAAAAACAGACACATAGATCAATGAAACAGACTAGAGAGCCCAGAAACAAACGCACATTTAGATGTTCAATTAATATACAACCAAGATAGTAAGAATACAATGGAAAAAAAAAGTCTCTTCAATAAATGGTTTTAGGAAAACTGGACAGCTATATGCAAAAAGAATGAAACTGGATCACTTTCTTACAATATATATAAAAATAAACTCAAATAGATTAAAGATCTAAATGGAAGATCTAAATGAAACCATTAAACTCCTCAAAGAAAACACAATCAGTAAACTCTCAGACATCAGTCTGAACATTATTTTTTTTTTAGATCTCCTCAGGCAAGGGAAACAAAGGCAAAAATAAACAAATGGGACTACATCAAACTAAAAAGCATTAACACAATGAAAAGGCAACCAAAATTTTTAGAAAATTTTTGTAAATCATACATCTGCTATAGGGTTAATATTCAAAATATATAAGAAACTTATACAACTCAGTGACAAAAGAACCCAATTAAATGACAATGAGATTAAATGACAAAATAGCCCAATGACATAGCCCAATTAAAAAATGGGCAAAGCAACTGAATAGACATTTTTTTAAAGAAAACAGAGGGTCAAAAGTTACATGAAAATCTTTTCAAACTTATTAATCATCAGGGAAATTCAAATCAAAGCTACAATGAGGTAACACCTCACACCTGTCAGTATAGCTTGTACCAAAAAGAAGAAATAAGAAGTCTTGGTGAGGATGTGGAGAAAAGTGAACCCATGTGCATTGCTAATGGGATGTAAATTGGAGCATCCAGTATAGGAAACAAAAACACTAATTTGAAAAGATATATGCACCCCCCATTCATTGCAGTATTATTTACAATAGCCAAGATATGGAAGCAACCTAAGTATACATTGACATATGAATGGATAAAGAAGATGTAGTGTGTGTGTGTGTGTGTGTGTGTGTGTGTGTGTGTGTGTGTGTGTGATGGAATATTACACAGCCAAGAAAAAGAATGAAATTTTGTCATTTGCAACACAAATGGACCTAAATGATATTAAGCTAAGTGAAATGAATCAGACCCAGAAAGACAAATACTGTATTATTTTACTTATATGTGGAATCTAAAAAACAAAGAACAAAGTAAAATAAATACTGACCCATAAAGATAGAGAACAAATTGGTGGTTGTCAGAGGAAAGGGCAGAAGAGGAATGGGTGAAATAGGTGAAGAGGATTAAGAGGTGCATACTTCAATTTGTAAAACAAATAAGTCACAGGATTATATTGTAAAGCATAGGAAATATAGTCAATATCACTGAAATAATATTTCATGGTGACAGATGGTAACTAGACATATCATGATGATCCTTTTGTAATGTACATAAATGCTGACTCACTATTTGTACACCTGAAACCGATATAATACTGTACATATTTCACTTGAAAAGGGAAAATATATACACATCCTGATTTATATCCTAATTCCTAGAATCTATAGGTGGTACTTGATACAGTAAAATATATATATTTGCAAATGTTATTAAATGACTGATATTGAGATCTGAGATGAGACCTTGAATGATCAAGATGAGCTTTTATGTGTGTGTTCTTATAAGAGACAGGTGGAAGGAGATGGAGCATATACAGGACAGAGAAGGTAGGGGGTGAGTCTGGCTCAGCAGAGAGAGATTTAAAGATGCTATGCTGTGGGCCATGAAGTTAGAAGAAGGGGCCATGAGCTCAACTATGGCTCACTAGATAGAAGACATGCACCTCTAGATGCTGGAAAAGGCAAAGTGGTGGATTTTTCCATAAGGTCTCTGGGAGTACTTTTGACCAGTGAAACCAATACCAGACTTCTGGCCTCCAGAAGTTTAATAAAATAAATTTGCATTTTTTAAGCCACCCAATTTGTGATACTTTGTTACAACAGCCCTAGGAAATTAATGAAGAAGATATTACCAGAATGTGGGAAAGGTGGGGTTGGAACACAGAGGACAAGCTAGGGTTTAAAAAACAAACAAGGGTCTGGGCAGTTGGGTGTGTGTGAGTAGGAATGAGAGACAGGAGAAGGAGGAGAGGAAGTGAGCTTTAGGAGTTGTCAGCATGAGGAGTCAGTAGGAGAAAAAAGGGGCTAGAAGTAGTTGTTGAAGACCTAAAAAGAAAGCCAATGTAGTGAACCTTTCACGAAGGATCAGATCAAGAAGATTTAAAAATAAGCAAAAACAAAACAAAGAATAAATATCTTTAAAGATTGTCAGAGGATCTAGCAGGGTGGAAGGCTGATGAACATTCCTAGAGATAATTCACACAATACCCATTCAAAGTAGCTGAGGCTGGAGAGTATCGTGATAAGCAAAATAAGTCAATCAGAGGGGCACCTGGGTGGGTCAGTGGGTTAAAGCCTCTGCTTTTGGCTCAGGTCATATCTCAGGGTCCTGGGATCGAGACCCGCATTGGGCTCTCTGCTTAGCGGGAAGCCTGCTTCTCTCTCTCCTATTCCCTCTGCTTGTGTTCCCTCTCTTGCTGTGTCTCTATCAATTAAATAAATAAAAATCTTTAAAAAAAATAAGTCAATCAGAGAAAGACAATGATCATATGGTTTCACTCATATGTGGTATATAAGAAACGGTGCAGAGGATCATAGGGGAAGGGAGAGAAAACTGAAATCAAATCAGGGAGGGAGACAAACCATGAGAGACTCTTAACTATAGGAAAGGGAGGTGGGTGGGGGAATGGGGTAATTGGGTGATGGACATTAAAGAGGGCATATGAATGTGATGAGCACTGGGTGTTACATACAACTGATAGATTATTGAACTCTACATCTGAAACTAATGATGTACTATATGATGACTAACTGAATTTAAATTAAAAAAAAAAAAAACAACTAGCTGAGGCTAAGGAAAGCATCTGCTTTCAGAAAGTAGGAAATTGCACAGGATTGCCACCTGGCATTTCAGAAGGATTTTCTGAGCACTAGAAATTGGTTCTTTTTAGCTGTCAACTATCAGAATATTTGATACATGCAATAACGAGAGGCATTTTATAAATTCAAAGTGATTATTTAAGTAGAATCCATGCTCTTCAGGAATCAATTTTTAGTAAATTTGAGCCCACTTTGAGGTTTTAAAAACAAGATTCAGCAAGTAAAACAGGAAGCCTAAATGATTTTTCTTCATTAAAATTCTTTTTTATTTTTTTACTATTTCGGATTAAATTTTTCACTCTATATATTTTAGAACATGTGGTAGTCAACTTTATGTCCACCTGGAGGTGATACCAAAACAAAAATGTTTATATTTCATTTGGTTTGAGCTAAGAATTCATCTTTTTCCACAGAAACCTTTTTTTCTTTTTCTTTTCTTTTTTTTTCCCACAGAAATCTTTTTATGAATAATGGTTGGGGTACCCAAGCCAGCACCCTCATATCTTAAAACACATATTGTAGGATGAAAGTGAGCTGATGTAATATAGCCTCAAGCTGAGGACCCTGTAATCCCTGAATACCTTTGAGCCCCTGGCCTAACTATCTCTTAATCCTTGATGGAAACACCACACTGTCTGAGCAGGAAGCACTGTCACCATAAACACTAGAGGACAAAGGAGTTGATTCAGGGACATTCCAGTGTCCTACTGCGAAACAGTAAAGTTCTCAGATGGGATCTTATAAAAAAGCAAATATAGCAAATACCTGGAGGCTCAGCAGGGCTCTGACTGCAGTCATTCCATCACTGACCAGGGGCAGGTAGCAAGGCAAGCAGACAGCTGCTGGAAGCAAGAAGGTGGCCACCAACAGAGATGTTGTTCATGAACAACATCTAAGTTGTTCAAAGGTATTCATAGGAAAATACTGAGGACACTTCATATGCACAACATCCTATGAATACCTAAATTCAGTTAGCCAACACATTAGTTTCAGATGTTGAACATACGTTCATATGTGGTTCATATGTTGCTCATAGTCCAGGGTGCATATGAAGTGTCTTCAGTATTTTCCTCCAGACGAATTCCTGTGGCGCTTGTTTTCAGGTTCAGACGGAGATCTGGGCCCAGGTATAGTCTAGGAAGGGTAATGAAAGAAAAAACAGCAACAACAAGGGAGTCTACTAGACAGAATAACATTGGTCATTATTGAAGTAACCATGATTTCTGGCCAAGTAGTAATGTTACTGTGAGAAAGGAAATGCCTGTGCCAGTTATTCTGTCTGTTTCCACCTCTACCCATTGCTTACTCTGCCGTCCCTGCTCTGTGCCCACGGAGTCATGCAGGCTGTCTTGCCAGTTGGCCACTGGGAAGAGAATGGGCAGAAAAGTGAGCAGGGGAAGAGGTTGAAGTCCTTCCTCCCACTGGTTTGTGCATGGATTCAGGGTCCCTGCCAGTGGCTAGGTCTTTCTTTGATTACAGCTCCTGCTGGGCAGCAGGGCCCGACTTCAGCCACCACTGTACTCCAGTAAAACTATTTCCTCTCTCTGTGCTATTACAGCTCAGGGTAGGGTCAGGTAACTGCTGGTTCCAGGGTGTTTCATCATTTGTTTTTTCCTTGAACCTACTCACTGTAGGTATTCATTTAGGTATTCATAGGATGTTGTGCATATGAAGTGTCCTCAGCTTCCATATCTAGTGTCTAGTCATTTCATTAGCATCTCTTCATTTGAGACATTCAGGTTGACATATGCTTCCTGCTGGGGTCACTCATAATCTAATGGTAAAAGGCTGATGTTCACAGTCTTCATCTTCCATCCTTCACTGGCCCATCAGAGAGAAGCCTGGAACATCCCTTCTCTCCCACCTCCTAAATGGAAGATACTCTTTGATGCCTAACAAAGGTTACTCTGAGCCAGGTAGCTAGGAACAGAGAGAAAGGGAATATGCTGGAAAGGGAGAGAGAAGTGCTGTCATGGAATTTAATCTGTAGAACAAAATAGTATCAGAATGTAGTAGGAGTGGCTGAAAAAGGAAAGGACATTTTGGGGGCTTGCTGTAGAATCCGAAGCTAGAAACCCTCTGTGAATTTTTTTTTTAAAGATTTTATTTATTTGACAGAGAGAGAGATCACAAGTAGGCAGAGAGGCAGGCAGAGAGGGGAGGGGGAAGCAGGCTCCCCGCCGAGCAGAGAGCCCGATGCGGGGCTCGATCCCAGGACCCTGAGATCATGACCTGAGCCGAAGGCAGAGGCTTTAACCCACTGAGCCACCTAGGTGCCCCCCTCTGTGAATTTTTTAGAAAACCGTAACTGAGTCTCCACTAATATTGGTTGTTGACCTATTTTGTTGTCTTAACACTCTGATCCCTGAGTAAATCATAGGGACTTTAGATATGTCAAGAGTTCATTGTGGGAATGGCATCTTTCTCCCTCTCTGGAAGAGGATTTTCTGGGTAAAATTATGTTTCTCAAAGCCCCTTACCCCCTTTCAACTCTCTACCTTTCTATCCCCAAGAAAAGAGCACACTTTGATTTTGATTGTAGCAACTTACACTTCCTCACAGTAACCTTCTGAATTGCAGAACCTTCTGGGTTGCAGGTCTGTTTTCCAGTGTGGTCCATGGGTTCTAAATGCCACACTTGCACTATTACTTAGCAAGGCCGCCCTGATATGTAACTGTCACAGACTGAAAAAATTCAGATCATTAGTCATCTCCTACAGCATTACCTTGGGTTTAATTTCAGGCTCATCCATCACTCAGTGCTTTTTTCATTGCTTGATTTTTGATGTCCACGAGGAAGGATCTTATTCATTTGCTCCCTTAGGCAGCTGTTTCCAAGGCTTTTTGCCATTATGGCTTCCTTATTCTAGGACTCCAGGTGGCATCCTAACATTATCAACATCTGATGACTAAGTAATTTTTGCTATTCCTTAATGCCTCTTTGGCTCCCTTTTGTTTTTATGGTCACACATTTCTCTTATTGTCAGTTGATTTATATTTTTATGTTATAAGCACAACCTTGGAGCTGAAAATGACATGAAAGCTCATCAATTGACCTGCCCACCTATCCCCTGAATGAGCATCAGAAAAACAGAGTCTCAAAAAAAGAAGAAAGAGAGAAAGAAAGAAAGAAAGAGAAAGAAAGAAAGAAAGAAAGAAAGAAAGAAAGAAAGAAAGAAAGAAAGAAAAACAGAGTCTCAGACTAGTTAAATGATTTTCCCAAGGTAAAACAATTAATTATTGAAAAATTCAATGCTAGAACCTATTCTTCCTATGTCTCAGACCAAGATAAAAATACCTTTCTGATGTAGGATTTTTTTTTCCACTTCTTTTGGAGTGGAATTATTGTACCTGCATTTATTCCTTTAACAATACAAACAACAACAGCACAAAATCTGGGTATTAACCCTCTGGGAGTTTGTTTTGCATTCAGAACATTTACTCTGATCTTTTCACTTCCTATGAATTGTATTTAGAGTAAAAATAAACAGGTTTCTACACTTTGTCTCACCCATCACAAATAGAAGTCAGAGATCAAATAAGTGATGGATTTGGGAACCAGAAGAGGCAGGATACCTTAAATGTGTACTGAGAGTTTCAGTAAATAAGTCAGTCTGTAAAATTTATTGTGCAGCTGTGAGAGAGCAGCTCAGTGTGACAAGTGCAGAAGAACTTCTATGGGTGACATAGATAGGATGCATTTGCTATGGTTCTGTCTTCTATAAGCTTAGAGTCTGAAAAAAGCCCAAGTGTTAATTCCATCAATTTGAGACCCAAAAGGACAAAAAAGCACATGCATACATAGGCTTATAAATGTAATAAATGTGATTAAATATATATGAGAAATGAGAATTTATTTTAAATGCTATAAAGTGAGATTAAAGGACACAATGAAAAGATATTCAATATATCTAGTGGTATATATATATTATGGATTTGTAAATGAAGATACACATGTAGATCTGTAATTATTGACATCTTTTACCCCTGTTTTAATTTTTAAAGATTTATTTATTTATTTTGGAGAGAATGTGTGTGAGAGAGTGGGGGACAGGGAGGGGCAGAAGAAGAGGAAGAGAAATCCTCAAGCAGACTCCCCACTGAGCATGGAGTCTGAAGCAGGGCAGGATCCCAGGACTCTGAGATCATGACCTGAGTTGAAATCAAGAGATGGCCTCTTAACCAACTGAGTCACCCAGGTGCCCCAGACCAAGGGGCAGTAACTGGATCTTTTGACCTAGATCTTGGCCCTAATTATTCTGCATTTCACCCTGCCTTGTCAGAACATAATGAGTCAGGTTCTGATTCCTGTGTTTTGTTCTTGTTTGGAGATGGCACCAAATTAACTTCCAAGTGTCTACCTGGATTTTTTTTTTATAGAGTATTACTAAATAATAGAGGCATCAAACAAGTTTTTGTCAATACAATGGTTTATTATTACACTGTCATCTGAAAGTAATTCTACCCCAAACACAGGTAAGGTCAGGGACTCCAAAGGACTGAGTCTTGATAATAATTCCACACATCTTTGTCACCTCTTGCTCAGTCAATAAGTGTCCACTTGTAAGGCTGCCTTTATGTTGTACTAGTGAAGTCAAATTTTTTAGCTTCCCCAGATCCACCCTCCATGCTTCTAACTCTCCATTTTGCTCTGGAAGGCTCACTGGATGGATACATGACTGGGCTCCCTTGTCTTCCAGTTCTTAGTTGATTCAATCAATGGACAGTCAGCAGATCAGAGAATAAAGGGAGTGAGGATACATTTTCCCCTAGGTCCATTCCTGCATGGTTGGTTTGGGTTGATGAGTCCTTTGATGAAGTTAACTGCCCTTCTCAAGACACTCCTGTCTATAAACTCTCTCCATATGTTCACATGCTTTCCAATATCTTCCCCATCCTCTCAGCTTTTTGAGGCTAAGTGTGGTTACATTTCCATGATTACTAGTTTTGGGCTACTGCACTATCTCTTGAGCTATGCATCCTGCTCATACTGTTGTAAATAGTGTCTTACTAAACTTACTTCAAATTATCCTAATTTGAGTACATCATTTGTTTCTCACTATGGCTCCAGCTAATACACCTCTCTTAAACTGTCATAGCCCTTGCACAAGAAATAATTGTTTCACTTATTTTTCAATTTTCACAAATACTCAGAAATTTTAGAGAAAATCTTTATGCTGGATAGCTTTAGGTGAGAACTTGTGAATATTTTTTTTTCTGCTTTTAAATTCTCTTGGCAGAAAAATAACTCTGTAGAAATAATTCCACTATGAAGACATCACTATAGTCCACTATTCTCTAGATATTTGAGGGTAAGAGAGTGGTGATCCAATTTTAGAAAGTATTAAATCTCGTGCTAAAAAAGGTGAAGTGAGTAGATAGAGGCAAATGAACATTAAGAATATGTTCTGATTTTCTTCAAGTCTTTGGCTGGATCAGAAGTCTAAAGGCAAGTCCTTAGAAATTACTCCATTAATAAGTTAATAGGACTGTCTGGTTCTGAGAGGTCTGCATGATCCTTTCATTTTGGCTGTTTTCTTGAAGGTGTTAGGGCAGAGTGGTGATGAGACATAACTACAGGTTCCTTAAAATGAACTAAAGTAGTTAAAGGTTCACTGTTGGAAAAAATGAAGTTTAGTGAGTCTTTTAATTAACTGGTACAAAACTATGACTGTTGCCACTGAACGGCAAGATGGACTTAGTAACTCCTTGGGAAGATGTCTATTAAAATTGAAGATGAGAAACCAGCCATCATTGACTGAAGGATGAATAGCCTCCCTACCTAACTGCCAGGGCAAGATGGGGCATGAGAGAGACAGGAAAGATAAACTGATGTACCTGGACACCAATCAATTGCAGTATTTGTCTCTAGACCCAACACGACTTGAGATATGTTGAAAATTAGCTTATGTGACAAGCCCTATCCTGATCCCCCTTCCTTCTGAAAGTAGGAGGTAGAGATCCTACAATGCTATACATAAATAGATTCTGGAGTGTCCATTTGGACTACACTAACAAGCCTTCAAATATTTTGCGTGGTTTGATGCAAGTCAGAATAAATTCAATCTAATTGAACCCACGACTTCATTTACATATAGGCTTTCCTTTTGTATCTCTAGAGGATACATTCAATAAACATGTTTATGCCTATCAAAGAAAAAAAAGAAAGGAAAGGAAAATAAAAGGAAAGGAAAGGAAGGGAAAGAAAAAAGAAAAGAAAAGAGAAAAAAAGAAAAAAGAAAAGAGAAAAAAAAGAAAAAAGAAAAGAGAAAAGAAAGAAAGAAAAGAAAAGAAAAGGAGATTGGAGGCAAGACAGTGGAGGTGTAAGAGGCTGAGATAGTGTTGGATCCCAGAAGTTCAGATAGATAGTTATCAAACCATTCTAAAAGCCTGCAAACCCAACAAGAGAGAGAAGAGAGAAAGAACAGCAATTCTAAGAGCAGAAAATCGACCACTTTCCGAAGGTAGGATGTGTGGAAAAAGTGAATCCAAAGCGATGGGAAGAGAGACCCTGGGGGAGAGTCTGGCTCCTGGCAGCCGCAGAGCTGCAGAGCACAAAATCGGAACTTTTAGTCTGCTCCACTGAGGGAAATCACTCCAGAGGCTAAGCAGGGGGTTTAGCCCTCATGGGAACAGTGTGATTTCAGGACCTGTGGGGTCACAGAGGGACCGGGGGTGTCCAAGTGCCACAGAGCTCCCAGGTATCAGGGCAGACAAGCTGGCGGCAGAGAAGGAGCTGCACAGTGCACTATCAGCTTCGGTTTACCGTGGGCTGTGATCTGAGGTACAGGTGGGCCACAGCTCTTTAAGCAGGGACCCCACAGGAGGCAGCCCCAGAGAGACCCCCTCCTTCCTCCTCTGGGAGGAGTGGCTCAGGAGTATGAAGCAGGAATTTGCTGGGTTTGGAGACTCTAGATGGGGCCATGCCCACCAGAGATAGAGGCACTCCGCCACAGGCTAGCTGAGCACAGAGCATGGGCCACAGACAAGGGAGACAGGAGTGATAGTCTTCTTTCCTCTGAGGGGTGCTGAGGAGCTGGGCAGCCAGCACGGGTCCTCTGGGTGAGAGACTGGGAGGCCGCCATTTTCATTCCTGGCCTCCAGGGCAGTACAGAAAGTACCCAGGGAACAAAGACTCCCGAGAGTGAACCTGAGCAAAATTCTTGGCCCAATCCCTGGCAAAGGTCATGCAATTCTGCCTTGGGCAAAGACATTTGAGAATCAAGCTATGGGACCCTCCCCCAGAAGATCAGTGAGAATATCCAGCCAAGACATAGTTAATCAATAAGTGAATACTGCGGAACTCCAGATTATTTTTCTCTCTCAATCATCTACTCTTATCTTGATAAAATGACAAGGTGGAAAAACTCACTGCAATAAAAAGAACAAGAGGCAGTACCAATGGCTAGAGAGCTAGTCAATGTGGACTTAGTATTATGTCAGAAATAGAGTCCAAAATGACAGTTATCAATATGCTAACTGGGCTCGAAAAAAGCATGGAAGATATTAGAGAATCCCCTTCTGGAGAAATAAAATCCCTTTCTGGAGAAATAAAAGAACTAAAATACAACAAAATTTAAATTAAAAAAAAAGAACGATAATAAGGTACAATAAAAAATGGAAGCTCTCATTGCTAGAATAAATGAGGCAGAAGAAAGAATTAGTGATATAGAAGACCAAATCATGGAGAATAAAGAAGCTGAGACAAAGAGAGACAAACAACTACTGGATCATGAGGGGAGGATTCAAGAGATAAGTGATAGCACAAGATGCAACAATATTAGAGTAATTGGGATCCCAGAAGAAGAAGAAAGAGAGACAGGGGTGGAAGGTATATTGGAGAAAATTATTGTAGAGAATTTCCCTAACCTGGCGAAGGGAACAAGCATCAAAATCCAAGAGACACAGAGAACCCCCCTCAAAATCAATAAAAATAAGTCTACACACCATCATCTAATAGTAAAACTTACAAGCCTCAGTGACAAAGAGAAAATCCTGAAAGCAGCTCGGGACAAGAAATCTGTAACATACAAAGGCAAAAATATTAGATTAACAGCAGACCTATCCACAGAGACCTGGAAGGCCAGAAAGGACTGGCATGATATATTCAGAGCAGTAAATGAGAAAAATATGCAGCCAAGAATACTATATCCAGCTAGGCTCTCACTGAAAATAGATGGAGAGATAAAAAGTTTCCAGGACAAACAAAAACTGAAAG
>CM053610.1:43118220-43129222 GCA_028646535.1 Procyon lotor
GAAAATTCCCTTTAAAGAATCCCTAGAAAAACAATATGGATCTTGGTTAAATTTTCCTGATTATTTATCTTGAAAGAAATGATGACAGATTATGCCAGTTAACTGGGTATATAGTACAATTTCTGACATGTTTTTCAATTCTAGAATTAATTTTACTCCACCCAAAATTGTTACTATCTAGCAAATTCATGGAAATAATACAAGAATGGATCAGTATGGGCAGAGCTGTATGATACCTACTTTCTGAAATAATAACATTTTTAAAATGAAGTAAGACATTGTAGAGAGATACTGTTGACTTCTGAGTGGTTTGAATGTCAGGTGTCTCTTCCACAAATAATGTAAGGTATATAAGTATGAAAATCCATATTTATAGATTTTGTATATATATGTATATATCCATACATCTTAATTTGATTATTTGAAGAAGCAGATCAAGGGGTTCTTCTAAATCAAAATTCCCAGTATGGGATTTGTAGAGGCAAATGGCACCACGCATAAGCATTTTTTATTTTTCCTCTTGACTTACAGAGAAATTTTTATTTTGCCACCATATACAAGAATCCAGCTGTTCCCACAGGCTGATAGAATTAACATTACAATTAATGAAAGAAAGGAGATCTCTAAAACACATGTGATGACCAAGGATTGTAGACCTGATTATGGAAGCTTTAGCTCTCTTATTAAAAGAAGCGCTCATTTGTGGGATGCAAGTCTTTGGAGCCACACATATCTGTATTCAAAAATGGTTCCTTACATAACAGTTGTGTGACTTGGAAATTTTACTTTGCATCCTTAACTTTCTGACATCCCATCTATATACAGAGATAATTAGAATTTCAGTCTTAAGCAGAATATCATCAGTGGGCTTGTTGAAATAAAGAAAATATTATGAATTTACCACTTAAGTATTGGACCTGAGAGTAAAATTTAGATATATCAGTGATAATGGGTAGAAAAATGTGCTATTCTAAGAGCTGGTTCAATTGTGATCAAAAGAGGCCTCTGAGGACAGTTAGCTCTGGATTTAAATAGCTAAGATGGAGGAAAAGTCACCTTCTATTCCTTTCCTTTCATCTCTTCCTGTCTCTGCTCCTTTCCTTCCTTTTTATTGTCTCCTCATCTCTTATTTATAATGTTCATTTAGGAATAGAATTTCATCTTCTCTATGAAAGTTATGCCAACCTCTCTTCCCCCCAAATTTGTTTTATTTATTTTCTTCAATGCTGCAACTTTCTCTCCGGAAACACTAGATCATTCTTCTCCTGATCCTCCCCTCTTCCTCCTCCTCCTCCTCCTTTTCCTTTTCTTCTCCTTATCTTTCCTCCTACTTCTCTTCTTCCTCCTCTTCCTCCTTCTTTTCTAAAGCAGCTCCCTCTTTTTTGTGTGTGTGTGGAAACAAATGTCATAATTTGTACCATCAGAAGAGGGGAGACAAATCCTGTCTCAATGCTATTATAAAAAATATTTGGGCCTTGAGGACACACTGAAATGGTCTTGTGAATCCTCCAAGAGCCACTTTTTGAGTGTCATTGGGTTGGACCATGATTCCTATCCCCTTAATAATCTTTTCTTCAGAACTTTATAGACATTTCTTCAGTATTTTGTGGCACCATTACTTTGGAGGCAAATTTTGCCCATGTTCATTTTTTCTACACCTCTTGGGTTCATTTCCCCTATACTTCCTCTCAATTACTGTCATCTCCTTCTTAATTTGTCTTGCATTAATATACATAAAAACTTCTTTCTTTGTTCTCAACATATAATTGCTTGAACAGGATACATAAAAGTGACTGGGAAATTTTCTGCTATTACATATTTAAATATTTTTCTGTTCTATGTATTGGCTTCTCTTCAGGGAAATTACCACATACAAGTCGGGTCATCTTTGCTGTCTGTTTATATTATCTTCTCTCTAATTACATTAATTGCTGTATTTTTCCCATTGCTTTTACCATGATTATTTCAAGACTTTCACCTCTATCAGAAATCCAGTTTGTCAGCCATGTCTGTTCTGTTCCCTGTTATTTCTAATATATTTTTTAGCTCAGTACTTACGTCATTTGCATCCTCAGTTTGAACCCTTAGCTTTGAAATCTTTTTTGTGTTATTGTTTTACCATTTTTGTCTCTGAGATTACATTTTACTGAATTCTAGTCTAAATTACTTTCTGTGGTAAATAACTCATGGTATATTTTATGTGTATTTTTCATCACATTTTCTCTTAATGGGCTTCTTTATCTGTGTCTTTTGTGTCTTACAATTTTTCTTCCTTCATCCCTCCCTCCCTTCCTCCCCTCCCTCTTCCTTCTTTTCACTGTAGTGCTTTTGTATAGTTTCTATGTGTTTCTTTTTAATTCTTTAGCTCATACTTAGTGTCCTTTCAGATGATACGTACTTTGTTAGGTACAGGATTGGTGACATCTCTTCACCCTCTGTCTAAGGTTTATTTTTCTTCTGCCCTACACTGTAATTTGAAGATTGTGTCCTTGGCCTCTATTTGCTTCTCTATAACCTGATAGGGCAGGAGCCCGGGAAACCTCAACTGGGCTGCACGTACCTTCGTTCTTGGCTCTGAGCTCTTCTCTCCCTGAGATGGTTTAATTTCTTTCTGACGGCGTTAATGCCACTAGTTCTAGGTGAGTCTATACTAATGGAGGAATAATTCTGGCCTTCAAATGATTCTCAAATTCAATATGAAACCCTGAAAATGACTAGCCTTGCTGGTATATATATATATATATATTTCATACCCATGAAAATAGAGGTCTCTCTAATTTCAGTGTATCAGCTAAGATATATATATATATATATATATATATTTATCTATGTGTGTATATATATATATATATAAAGGTCTCTCTAATAGAGGTCTCTCTAATATAATATATTAATTTATATTATATTATAATTATATTTAATATAAAATATTTATATAAAATATATTTATATAAAACATATTATATAAATAAATAAAATAATATTAATATTATTAATAATTATTAATATTATAATTAATATTAATATTATTTTATTTATATATAATATGATATATAATAATATGATAATTAATTAATAAATAAATATTATATTTATATAAAATATAAATATATATATTAATATATTATTATAATATAATATATTAGAGAGACCTCTATTTTCATGGGTTTAACTGATTAATTTACCTATAATGCTAGTCACCACTTTAGTCCAGTTTTCTCTGGATTGGGGGATATTAGTTCAGTTTCTCAGGATTTTTGTCATAACACTTTCTTTCCTTATTCTCTTTCTGGGAGGAGGTATGGAAGAGGAGTGGCGAATTTTCCAGGTTTCCCAGAGTCATTCTGGAATCTTCTTTCTTTGTTTACAGCTTTTAAAAGAGACACTGTGGGGTTATATCTAATTTCCTTGCTTGCTGCTGCTAATGAGTTTTTTGCTTTTGTTGACATTTTTACGATTTTGCTTTCTTCCCTCTTATTATTATTCATCTCATTAGACATTAAGGACAGATAATTTGTCAATCTAGGTTTACTCCATTGTATTATATATCTCTTAGTCTTTAGTAGGACTGCTACACTTGACTAAACCTTCAAGGCATTTGCAACAGTTCCATGACAGTTTACTTGATGGGATATTGAGGAATTTTTAGCCGTTTTCAATTACAGCAGTTGACTATTTTCTAGGTTTTGAGTGACTTGTTTCGATGCCCATCTACATATAAAATTGCACTGTCTTCTTTTTTAAAGTTGGCTCTTATTTGGCAAATACCTTGTAAATCTCTTTACAGCTTCTTTCTGTTGGATTGATCAACCGAGATAAATATCTAGAGCTGTGATTTTAAGTGCTATGAGCCAGCTTTTCTCCCATGAGGCTTTAAATTTCCTGTATGCTGTAAAAAGTTAAAACTTTCATAGGAAGGTTCTATGTGCAAAACTGATCTTATGATAATCCTGAAGACTACAGATTCAAGCTTTTAATAAGATCTCAGCAGAAGTATATCAAGGTTTTTCAAGGCCTGATGTTTATTTTAGGGCCCTTTTTGGGAAAAGGGATACATTATATATTTAAAAATAGGTATAGGGCTTTGGAATTAGCCCATAAAATTGAGCAGCCCTAAACGTAAACTTTATTGACTTCTTTATAAACTCACTTCTGGAGCTCATGGAAAGATTCTTCCAAGCAACCTCAGCCCCAAGCATATCTCCTGACATTACTTGCAAAAGATGGTAGTGTTTGAGGAAACTTGGAACAATGTATGTGTGGGCTGTGTATTTTATTGGTTTGCCTGCTCTCAGGTTTTGATGCAAGCTGCCACTTTACTCTGGTCTTACATTGTCTCTGTTACTTGTCTTCTCCCCTGATTTTCTGATTAATCTACTACTTATCTCTGGATTTGGAACTCTATTTTGACTCAGCTTGGTTGGTTCAGGATCTAGACATTGTACTTGGGTTTTGCATTTCCAGTTCTTTTATAAATGGGACTCTTTTCTTCTCACTTTATGTGGGAAACACTAGTCCTACATGACACTGACATTGAATGTGACCACTTTATAGAAGTATTTCCTAAAGTCTCTTGCTGTTATACACCAGATTTTAATCCTCTGCATATAGATGCTGGTTCTGATTATGAGTTTTGGTTCTCCTTGTCTTCTTTGTAGTGTCATATGGACTTTCAGTTGAAAGTCAAGTCCTACTGTTGAAATTATATCTCTAGATAAGATTCTACCAATCAGTATTGCTCACTCTTCTTTGTTGGTTCAATATGGTTGTAATTGCCTTGAGATAAAGCACATGGATTAATGGCCAAAAGATCCATCTTCAAATCATGGCCATCAGTGAATTTTTATATAAATAATGAGGTATATGACATATATTATCATGGGACTTCTGAATATGATAACAACTCCTGGGATTTTCTGCCACATATAATAAAGAATACCTAATGGGAGGTGATGAAAAAAGCTGTGACATTTCTGTATCATATTATAATGAATTTCAGATCAATATATTTTTCTCAAGGCATTCTTCATTTTATAGAATCTGAAGAGCAGAGAATTGATGTGATCCTCCAAAGCAGAGTAGGGGTTAAACTGTTTAAAGAAATCTGTAAATATAGAGAAGGTGCACATTTCCAGGTCAGCAAAAACTTTTTATCTATTTATTCTAGAACGTACTTATATTAAAATCCACTTGTTTTGTTTCTATGAAGTACAATGATGCAAGTGTAAAGTTTTGCTTTGGAAATGGTGGTTCCAAGGACAAAGAAGACACACTGAACTTCTCAGTTAGGCAAGCTTTTTGATTCCATGATGAGGCATGAGAGAACCTGGTGATAATGTACCCATTTTACTTTTAGGATTGGTGCATCATATGCATCAGTATAATGGACCATTTAAGAAGTCCAGAAGTACCCAACAAAACTCAGAGGAAATGTACAGGTCAGGTCTCAGAGCTTCTTCCTTTGCAGGGCCCTTTAGCTAAGTAAAGGAATTTGGCTTTGCAAATATTCAAGGATATTTTGGCCGTGCATTGAAAACTACCTCATGAATCTTTGTCCTCCCATTTGTAAATTAAAACATACACACCGGGATACGATTTGAATAATGTCTACCAATAATTTGCTTTATGGAAGCTCTGTTTTACACTCCTTTAAAGGAGGCTGGCAAAAATACAAATCAGTAATGAGAAAGTATAAAAACAAAAGTAACTCATCCAGAACTAACAGAGTAAATCACTTAAGGGAACATTAAGTCCTAATTGTAGAAATAACACACATTAATCACTCCTCCTTTGCCACCAGGAGATGGGTTTGCTGATGGGCATTCCATGGCCTGGCACAAGGAAAAGCATATCCAAATGCAACCCAAAGATCTTTCTGATGTGAAGCTGTGGGTGGGCATATAGTTACGTCATTTCTAAATTTATAGTCAAGAGAAAACACCAGCAACACAATATTAGAGTTGTAAATGCAGACACACATAAAGGAGGAAATTCACCTTGGAAAGCTTTTTTTCTGGCATCATTTCAAAGGCATTAAACATATGTCAAAGTTCAACTGGGAATTGTTAAATGGTTACATATACTTTCAGGGTGGGAAGCAAGAAGCTTCAAAGTAATTGCAATTACCAACTTTTAGGTAGAGCAGAATTGGCCAGTTATGACCACTAGTCCTCATTGTAAAAGACACACACTTCAACTTTCAAAAGGAAACAAAACAAAACTAAGAAACATGAGCAATGAGAACCCATGATACGTCCAATGTGACAAGTGTCCCTGCCCAGTTTCCTGGAAAAAGCAGAGCCTGACACGGAAATTTCCATGCTGGTGACTTGTTTTGGGACTTGATCCTAAAGCACAGGAATGGAATACTAGGATGAGCGAAATAATAGAAGAAAGCTGCCCCAAGGGCACATTATGGAGCTCATCATTATGGTCTGTCAGCAACAGGGATTTTATTTCTCTGGGGTCTTTTTGGAGAGGGAGAGCTGTGAGTAATACATCTGTCACAGGACAACAAAGGTAGAAGACAGGGAGTACTCATGTATTAGCTTCCATCTTCCTTTGGTAAAGGATAGGCCCATGGAGTTTTAACCCCCTGGTCCTTCAGTGGCTGAGGGGAGTCCTTGAAGGAAATGCACATAGAGGCAGAAAAATTCATGGGCAAAAAGTGGGAGAGATACAGTGTCCCCAAGAGGAGATATTTTAGGGTTACACCTGTGCAGCTCAGGGACAGAGCACTGGCTGGGATAAAGGCAGGCTGATGTGTTATTTGAGGGGGCCAAGAAGGTAGCTGGGATACATTGTGGGAGGATCCTCAGGACTTGCTTTTTTATACATTTTATTATTTAAAAAAATGTCTTATTAGTAAGATGGAGGGGAGATGGTTCCCATCGTATCTACTATGGACTGGACTAGCAGGAAGTATCTCATTATGTTGCTTTGCCTATCTTCTCTGTAAGATAGAGGCTCCACCCTGGCCCTATATGTTTGTATATTCTTTCAACAATAAAGGTGAGGACGATCCAGGTTTCCTTCATTTGGTGACCTGTGCAGCATCGTGGTGATGGGTGTTATCTTGCCTCTACACACATAGATGAAGACAGAAGGAAAATGGTGCCAGATGTTGAACCAGATGCCCAGATTCCTTTGACTGACTGATTCCCTCTACTGGTAGAAAGACGGCCAGAGTCTGCAGCCTTTTCTCCACAGAGGTGAGACTTTTGACATCTCCGGACTTCGAAGGTTCAATAAAGACTGTATATGCATACAGACACACTCTTTGCATGCAAGTACATACTCTCTCTCTCTCTCTCTCTCTCTGTCCATCTGTCAGAGACCAAAGTTCTTTTAATTCTTCATATATGGACTTTTGTGGTGGACTGTGGAGACAAGGAATGATAGTTCTGTGCTGATCTCAGAGATGTTTATCTTAATGTAAAAGACGAATCTTAAAGTCTTCTTAGGCAGTTGGAGGATGCTACATTTTTTTCTTCTTCTTCCCAAATGGAGAGGGCACTATTTTCTCTCCCAACCACCTGCACTAAAACCTGGTTAGAAGATCAGTTGTTAGATGATCTGTATTGCTTCTCCACAAATTGCTTGCACATGTTTGTCTGTCATTGTAGGATAAACGGCTTTGTTACTTGTTCTAATGAATCAGATCTGCAAAGAAAAGGTGGAATAAGAATAAGTTTACACTTCTGAAATTTTACTATGTAGGAAATAACCAATACTGATACACCACAGGGCAGATTTAAAAATTGCTTGTTAACCGGTATGTTTTTTTTTTTTTTTTTTTTTTTTTTTAGATTTTATTTATTTGACAGAGAGAGAGATCACAAGTAGGCAGAGAGGCAGGCAGGAAGAGAGGGGGAAGCAGGCTCCCTGCCAAGCAGAGAGCCCGATGCGGGGCTCGCTCCCAGGACCCTGGGATCATGACCTGAGCTGAAGGCAGAGGCTTTAACCCACTGAGCCACCCAGGCGCCCCGTTAACCGGTATGTTGAAGTCACCTAGCATGAATGTGATTACATCTTAATTAAGGGGAAGCTCCACAAAGGTTTGAACAGATTTGATGTTGTATTCACTGGTTATCTTAGTTGCAAAGTAAGTTTGTTTCAACTTTCCCTAAAACATGCTAGATGATGTGTGGCATGGGCACAGCAGGTTTGGAGTCAGACAGACCTGTGTTTTCATTTTGTTTCTGCTGTGTATTAGGTGAGACAACTTGAATATCCATTAACCTCTATGTCCTCATCTGTAAAATGGAAATATTAATATCCACCAGGCAAGGTTTTTATAAGGATTTCTGGAAATGAGCATAAAGATTCTAATATAATATATAATACTGGAAGTAGATAAGTGACTGTGATGAGTTAGACTCTCAGAATATCTACTGTTGGTCTATGGGGGAAGGGAGGCTGATGCCTGCAGGCAAATATTTCCCAATCAAATCTAATTCATTGGTATTCTCCTAAGCATTTTTGTGTAGCCCATCCATCCCTGGACAATTTTCTTATGTACAAGTTCCCAGAAGCAAGAAGGAGATAAATGCAAAGTAAAATGTGGACCTCCAAGTGAATTAAAGCATCTGTCAGTGTGATCAGCTCCAAATTGAAAAGTAAACTTAATTAAAAAGAAAAGAAAACTCTTGTTGCTGCCATAATGAAATTCAGGGTTTGAAGGCTGACAAAGAGAAAACTGTACTGAAAGGTTCATAATTAAATGATGGGGCAAAATTATCACAGGATGTTTACTTTGCATCTATGTTCATATTTGTTTAGTTATTCTTTTACCTTCTAAAAATAGAGACTATAAAATTGAGGACACAATTAAATTATACCTGTTGTGCCCCCAATTAACCAAATCCTGGCACATTTCAATTTGTGTGTTCCAGCTGTGTGCATCAAAAATCGAAGGAGCTAAGAAATGTCTCCTATAAGCTTGTTTTCTGGCACAAGATTTAAAGACCTGAGTGGTTAATAGCTCTCTGATCTCCTTCTGGCCTATCTTGCTGGCTTTGAAGGTCAAGCAAGAGGCTGCAATGTGAATTTGCAAATGAAATATGAAATATGGACCTTGAAGTTTGGTGAAGAGAAGGATGGTGGCCAACACTGAGAGGAAATCATCATGAGATTACAAAGGGTCAGCAATGATTAAAATGGTTAAAATTCAGATGGCAGCATTACTTTCTAATGAGTAAATGTTTTAAACATGCTGGCAATAATAGACTCTGTTATCCACTGCTAATTGAACATACCTTAACATTTTGGCATATTTTGTTTACTATTTTTAAAGAAATAACGATTTAAAATTTTTAGCTTAAGTTTCACCATATTTCCATTCTTTATCCCTTCCTTTCTACTCAGAGTGCTATTAAGAATTCAGAATATGAGATTACCATGCACATTTGAAGTATACATGTATGCATTCATGTATACTGTGTGTTAGTGTTTTCTTATGCATATATTCATTTATATAAATTAAATGCTCCTATAAGGGCACACAGAGACATTTAGAGGATGCTCATTGCAGCCTCCCTTGTAATAACTACAAATGAAAAATAACCAATACGCTCACCTATAAAGGCTTGGTTAATTAAACTGTAGTGTAATACGTGCCGCGTATTGAATGGAGCACTGGGTGTGGTGCATAAACAATGAACCTTGGAACACTGAAAAAAATTTAAAAACAAAATAAACTGTAGTGTATTCATACCATAAGATATTTTATAATAGTTTAACATGAATGAACCATATCTATGTGTAGTAATAGAAATATAGTTCTAAAATATAATTTTGAATGAAAAAAATTGCATTTTAGCTTTTTAAGTAAATACGATCAGGAAGAGAAGAGCAGTTGGGAAAACTCCTTGGATCTATGTGTGTGTGAAAGACAGGTAGAAGCTCACCAACAAGGCTGACGGCACTCTCCAGTTGTCCTTAGAGATGGGTGCGACCATGTGACTTGAGTTCTGGTCAGAGTTATGCTGGAGAGATCCCCTTCACCATTTTCCAGTTTGATCCATTCCAACCTTTTGCAGGATCCTCCACAACTGCTCCATTTCCTACTCCTGGACAGATGCAGGGGATCCAATAGAAGGTTTGATAGCCCTAGGGGATGGTGGAGCCACTGAAAGAGGGGAGCCCAGAGCCTTGCCTGTAACACACACTGTTGTGTGACATGGGCAAAAAGCAAACCTTTATTGTGTCAAGCCACTAATATTTTGTGATCATAACTTATCCTGCCATATTCAGTGTGTTGATTATAAAGCTGTTTCTAAGTCTTTTTTCGAGGAGCTGCCATGACCTGCTATGACCTGTGAGGCATCAATGAACTGTTTGGATAAAGAGAGGGCATTTCTGAAGACAGATAAGACCTGATTCTTCTCTCTGAAGGAACATTGTGCCATGTTCCACATAGCTTGTGGTTCTGCCTTTGCTTTTGTTTTCCATCACCTTCCTTGCCTACATCTGAAGTAGACCTTTGGTTTCCTTGGGCCTTGTATAGCATTATTGGATCCTCTGTTTTTATTTTTTATTTTTTTGGATCCTCTGTTGATGAAAAATTGGGATCAGAGTTTCAAATAATCATAAGCTTTTTAAATTCAGAATTATACTTTTCTCTGGCAAAGCATTTCTCTAAAAAACTTAGAAGCATTAGAATGTATTTGCTTCCAGTCAGTTCTATACACTATCACATCTTCAAATATATATTTGAATTCAATTTATATTTGAATATATATTTCTTTAATATGCTTTATATTATATTTAATATAACATTAAATATATTTGATATTATATACTATTAAATATAATATATTTAACTTTCTTTAATATACTTCTTTAAATATTTTTGTTTTTCTGCATACCTCACTTTATATATGAAGGCTCCCTTAAGAATAGGGCTTGAATGTGAAGGCCACAAGCTTAATCTAATACTTTACCTGGGTGATTTTGTCTAGCTCGGATTTTTTAATGAGCCATTTTCACTCAAATTATTTTT
>CM053610.1:43137107-43155637 GCA_028646535.1 Procyon lotor
CAACTTGCATTCCGACCAACAGTGGAAGAGGGTTCCCCTTTCTCCACAACCTCTCCAACATTTGTTGTTTACTGTCTTGTTGATTTTGGCCATTCTAACTGGTGTAAGGTGGTATCTCAGTGTGGTTTTGATTTGAATCTCCCTGATGGCTAAAGATAATGAACATTTTTTCATGTACCTATTAGCCATTTGTATGTCTTCTTTGGAGAAGTGTCTGTTCATGTCTTCTGCCCATTTTTGATGTGATTATCGGTTTTGTGAGTGTTGAGTTTGAAGAGTTCTTTATAGATCTTAGATATCAGACCTTTGTCTGTAGGCTACGCATTATTCTAACAAAGGAAAGGAGAAGTTGATAAATCATGGGGGAGTGACTAAGAAACACATGAGGGACCTAACAGATAATGGCGATTTTAGCAAGGTCTGTTCATGAAAACTCAGTGTAGACTCTGCATCTCTGGTGATAAGAGTCACTCTTCTTTTCCTGCTACTGAGTGGGCAGTGCCATCACAAAGGGAAATTTGTGCCCTGCTTTAAGCAGCTTAGGAGTCAGAGTTGGGCTGGGAGGGGAAGAGAATTCTTCCTGTATCTGTTGATTCTCACCTGTCTTGAGCTCAAATAATCTTTATGCCAAAGCGGCATACTTTGGGGCAGCATATACTGATCCCCTTCATGTTGGACAGTTAGTTTATATACATAACTTACTCTGAATAGTAGAGAACTATCTGGGAAGAATTTTGCTTGAAAATGTATCTATCCTGAAAATTTTGAGTTTTTGATTCCTGAAAGGAATGTCTCAATTGTATTCAAACACAGTTCAAAGGAAGCTCTGAGAATCAGCTCCTCAGAATTTCTGTCCAACCTAAAAGAGGTTAAATGAATTTCCAAGTCAGTTTTTCTTTAAGTGTATACCTCATGTATACCTCCCTGGATCCTTGCCATTTACTTATTCATTGTATTCACCATGAAGATATTCTGTCGTGGTTCCAGACCAGATAAGACCTCCCAGTAGTAATGAATATTAATGTTACTGTGGTAAGGAATACAATCCTGTATATAAATATGGGGGAAAATTCTTGACATTTTTGAATTTAATGCTTTTAGAACAAATAGGCTCCAGTTATTTCACTGAGAGGTATTTTGCTTATATAAGCTGGTAGTGTTTACAAAATTATAAACAACGAGAAATTACAACTCAGGAATTCTAGGATTCTGGTTTCATCTGGTCATCAAAAGGATTTAAGCCACCACACAGCACTAAATAGGATGAGACTTTTAGAAATCTGAGTTTTTCCTCAACACTGCCATTCTAGAACCATGTTGTAATCATATAGTCAATTGGTGTTGTTTTCTTTCCTACTGTCAAGTGGTTCTATTGCTTCTGCTACTTCCAGTCCATAAACACAATGTAAATGTTGTGGAACCTGGACTGGATCCTGGTGGAAGAACCAAGCGGCACTCAGAGACTAAGGAGGATTGAAGATTTATTTAAACACCAGTGGGCCCAGAGACTCCTCTCCAGAGGTCTGAGCCCCGTGAGCAAGCAGGGAGGGTAATTTATACCCTCCTACTTCCGCATACTTGGTATTTTGATGCACACAGGAAATGGGGTAGGAAAGAAGAATCTGAAAGGGCTTTGAGATGGGAACTAGAGTTCCCTTGCCAGTTTTGTCAGCCAGCTTAAAGTACAGTTTTTTTCTTTATCATAATTAGCTTTTCTAAAGTATGACATCATGAGAGTATGTAGTTCAAATGCACCTGACATAAAGAACTTTCAAGGATTTGCCTCTGTGATTGTGATCCCTTCCCCCTTAGTGTCCCTCTTTCTTATACCATTTCCACTGCAGGATGTCAAGAAAATGTGTAGATTTATGAAGGAATTATTTCCTTGTGGTTTGTTGTTTAAAGGTTGGATATTCCTGGAAGCCAAGCAGAGAAGGTAAGGTGTAAATTTTCAGAATGTTACAATTCCAATATTTTGAGTGGACTCCAAGCCAATATTATATATAATCAAAATGTTACTATATCCCATAACTCTTTCTATTCCTGTTCCTGGCCTTTCCTGACTGAAGACCACCAGCTGACATGAATGCTATTGAACTTCAGGGTGGTTTTGTGACAATAACAAATGAGGACTACGATGAGACCAAACAGTATATATCCACTTGAAGCTTGAGGTTAGATTTCAGGATTTGTTTTTGTGTGTGTGTGTGTGTGTGTGTGTGTGTGTGTGTGTGTGTGTGTGTTTTCAACATGCATGCCTGGTTGGATTCTGCAGTCTCCAGATGCATTGGAAGGATATGATTGCATTGGACAGATGTTGGCTAGCTTGAGCGTTCCACAGCATTTCTACTTTTGCAGTCCTTCTGCTTGTGTTGGTTTTCATCTTTTCCCCAGTGCATTTCAGAAATTATAATTGCATTCATGATTGTGGACAGCCCAGGTTGGTTTCAAAAAGTGCTTCTATGGGGCGCCTGGGTGGCTCAGTCGTTAAGCGTCTGCCTTCAGCTCAGGTCATGATCCCAGCGTCCTGGGATCCAGCCCCACATCTGGCTCTCTGCTCAGCGGGGAGCCTGCTTCTCCCGCTACCATTCCCTCTGCTTGTATTCCCTCTCTTGCTGTGTTTCTCTCTGTCAAATAAATAAAATCTTAAAAAAAAAAAGTGCTTCTAGCTTTGTTAAAATTTTTTAATGAACAAAACCAATGGCACCGGGCTTAAGACAAACTATCTGGACCAATAATTAAACCTTTAGTTCATATCCACATCCACTATGAAATTCTTTACTTGTACCTTTTGAAAAGGCAGTAATTCTTTCTCATCCCCTTGAAATTTAGGCCAAAATACTTAAAAGATTATTTGGATTATTTATAGTCAGTTAGAGGCTGAACTGTGCCCTCCCAAAATTCATGTTGAAATCCTTACCTTTGGAGATCAGGCTCATTGAGGTCATAAGAGTGAGGCACTAATTCTATAAGATTGGTATCCTCATGAGGAGAGGACACAGGGTAAAGGCCAAGGGCATAGCAGGAAGGCAGCCATCTGCCAAGGAGGAAAGCCTCAGGAGGAACCCACTGTGCTGGTACCTGGATGCTGGACTCCTAGGCTCCAGACTCTGAGAAAATGAATTTTTGTTGTTTAACCCACCAATTTTTGGTATTTTATTATGGAAGCCCTAGCAATATAATACATATTCCATATGAGGATTTAATTCATTCTGTTTTAATTCTCAGTTTTAATTAAAAAAAATAAACAACAAAATGTTTAGCCTCTGAATAACATTTTCTTTTCTTAATGATTAATAATAATTCCAGATTAGTAATAATACCATGATGAAGAAATAGACCTTAGCATTCATTTATTACATTGTTCTTAATCCTAACAGGCTCAAAATATAAAATTCATACTCAACTCTCATTTATCTGCTAATGGAAGATGGCAGAAGTCATCAAGACACAAGAAGATATGTTACCTCTCATAATATCAACCTGCCCCTCACTGTCATCTCTGCCTGATTTTCCATTGAACTCACACTGACTTCTCTGGCTTTGACATTAAGTTATATAAGTTAGGAATAAACAGAAACAAAATGAGTTAATAATAGTCATACTTTGATAGCAATATCTGGTAAATACAAAAAGCTATACATCCTATCAAAGAGATAAGCAAATGATCAAAAATTAGTAATACTGGATCAGGAGAGTCCTAAGCTCACAGTGTTTAGTTCCATTAAAATGTACGTATATTACTGAATAGATTTCCAGTTTATCTACCTGCTCCCCTGAGGTTTAGGAACCCTCATTGGTCTGATAGCTAGTCTCTTTCCTTCCTTCCTCCCTCCCTCCCTCCCTCCTTCCTTCCTTCCTTCCTTCCTTCCTTCCTTCCTCCCTCCCTCCCTCCCTCCTTCCTGCCTTCCTGCCTTCCTGCCTGCCTTCCTTCCTTCCTTCCTTTTTTAAGATTTATTTATTTGAGAGAGAGTGAGTGAGCAAGCATGCACACATGCACATGCAAGTGGGGGAGGGGCAGAGGGGGGAGAGAGAGAGAATCCTTAAGCAGACTCTTCACTAAGCAAGAAGCCAGATGCGGGGCTCAATCCCTGGACCCTGAGATCATGACCTGAGCCCAAATCAAGAATCAAATGCTCAACTGACTGAGCCACCCAGCTAGCTAGTTTTTAGGGAGAGGAACTAAAGACAAAGCTAAGGGTTATCCCAAGGAGAGAACTTGTGTTAGACTCCCATTTACAGTTGAGACCCCTGAGAGGCCATTTGTTTTGTGGGTAAACTGAGAAAAGATACTCTACTCCCAGAACAAGATTATAAGAAGTTCCTTTCCTGACCTTAACTCTGGGAAAAGACAGAGAGAGAAGTGCCTTCTCTGACAATCCCTGACAACCAGTTCAGCCTCAAATGACTATAAGGATGGAATAAATATTACCTATATGGCTCTAAATAGTACTAGCCAAAATTTAAGTTAAACTAATTTTAGTTTTGTTCTAGGTGACTTGCAGCAGAAGTGAACCATCTCTAATAGGATACTCCCTTAAATTGGGTCCAAAATAATTTCAATTAATGATACATATGAGAAAACTCACTTACGGAAAAATCATGAAACACTTGAGGAAATAAGACATAATGAGTAAATGCCAAGAAAATGACTCACTGCAGAATTAGAATAAAAATTTTACAGATATTAGAATTAACAGATAAAGAACATAAATATGTAATATATTTAATCATATTTGTCAAAAGTATAATGGGTGTGGTCAGGAGAATTTGAAGAGGATTAACTAGAGCTTCTAGAAATAAACTTTCTTGGGCGCCTGGGTGGCTCAGTGGGTTAAAGCCTCTGCCTTCAGCTCGGGTCATGATCTCAGGGTCCTGGGATCGAGCCCCACATCAGGCTCTCTGTGAGCAGGGAGCCTGCTTCCCCCTCTCTCTCTGCTTCTCTGCCTGCTTGTGATCTCTCTCTGTCAAATAAATAAATAAAATCTTTTAAAAAAAAGAAATAAACTTTCTTGTAAATAAAATTTGGAACAAAATGGAAAAAATTGCAACAGACTGCAAATGGCAGAGAAGAACATGAGTTGAGTTGTAATGTGCCTCTGAGGGAATACTGCAAGTACAGTACAGAAAGACTAATGAAATATGGAAATATGAGAGAAGCAGATGTAGGGGTTGAGTGGAGAGATCTAACATATCTAACAGGACTCCATAAAGTGGGGACAGAGAGAACAGGGCAAAATAAATAAAGGGTCAGAATTTTGCAGAACCAATCAGAGACTCTAATCCACAGGTGTGGAAAGTCATCCATGCAAACGAACAAAACCCTATCCCTAAACACAGCATACAAGAAGAGAAACAATGACTATGGCCACTAACTTTTCAAAGCAATAAATGCCAGGAATCAAGGAAATAACAGAAGCGATGAGAAAAATTGTCCATCAGCCTTGAGTCATATACAGAGAAAAGCTATTCGCAAATCCACGTGAATCAAAAACACAAATCCAAAAAGTTTAACTACAAAAAATGCTTATTAAAAAACTTCTAAAGGGTATACTATAGGAAGAATGAAAAAAACAGTAGATGGAAGGTCTGAGGAAGGAATAAAGAGCAGAGAATTATTAACTGTTAAGCATATGGATAAATCTGGCATGTATTGACTATAAAACAATAACTGTTCAGAGAATGGAGATAAAAACAATGCTGAAATAGAATACCTGATATCAATACCATATAGTTCGGGCAGAGAGCAGGAGTTAATGATCCTGAGGTCCATGTATTTTTCAGCAGGGCAGAGATACTGCTGAAATTATTAAAATTTATAAAGTAACTCCACAAAGAGCAGAAACAGAGAATACAGTTTCCAGAATAACAAAAGAAAAAGAAATGTGAATGAAGAGAAAGCAGTCCCAGAAGATGAGAAATCATGGAGATTATATAAAAAGAGAGGGGAGAAAGCAATCACAAACTACAGAAATATAATCTACGTATTCTGGAAATCACATTAATATTCTTTGACAAAAAGGCTTCCATTATAGTATCAAGATGTTGGATGTGGATTTTTATGTTCCAGCATGATGAAAGAATACAAATAGCCAAATCATGTAAAAAGTTAATCAAATGAAAGACGTTGTGTCTACATTAATATCAGAGAAAATAGACTTAAGAAAATATATTCTGATAAAATTTTCAAATGTCTAGATGATATAATGTATATATATAATGTAAATAGACATATATAATGTATATATGTATCTATATACATAAATATAGACAGAGCTACAAGACTATCATAACCAGCACTTGAATAGATGTTTATGCATTTATATCAGTACCTGAAAGTTTTATCAGAGAAAAATTTAGTGAGGTGCAGATTTGGACTACACCATTGTCTTAGCATCTGATAGAAATACATAAAGTTCTACATCCAGTAATGGGAAAATTAACATCCATTCAAGTTTAAAAATGGTATATTTATGAGTATTGATTATACCACACCTTGAAGCAAGTTAAATGTATTTTCAAGTTTCATCATCGTGTAGTGACTGATCTCTAACTAAAATGAAAATAAATTAAGAAATCCTTACAAAATAATTAAAACTGTACTCCTTAATAATGTCATAGATAAGGGGGTGCCTGGATGGCTTAGTCAGTTAAATATCTGACTCTTTATTTCAGCTCAGGTCATGATGTCAGGGTCGTGAGCCCAGCACTGGGCTCTGTGCTCTGTGAGGAGTCTACTTGGGATTCTCTTTCCCTCTGCCCCTCCCCCTACTCGCACTCTCTTTCTCTCTCTCTCAAAATAAATAAATAAAATCTTTAAAAAATAATGACATAGATAAGAAAATGTCATACTAGAAAATGTTAATTGGGGGCGCCTGGGTGGCTCAGTGGGTTAAGCCTCTGCCTTTGGCTCAGGTCATGATCCCAGGGTTCTGGGATCAAGACCTGCATCGGGCTCTCTGCTCAGTGGGGAGCCTGCTTCTTCCTCTCTCTCCACCTGCCTCTCTGCCTGCTTGTGATCTCCCTCTCTCTGTGAAATAAATAAATAAAATCTCAAAAAAAAAAAAAAGAAAATGTTAATTGCTCAGAAATACATGTGAAGATTCCAATACCTAGGCATAAAGAGAATACAACAAAAAAAACAAAAAGAAAAGAAAATTTCAAAACTCTCCTGAATATAACAGAATGTAATAAATTAGATCGAATAATGGGAAAGAACTTCCAGGTTCCATTTAGGGAGAATATGTTGGGAAATGGAATTGACATGTTAGTACAGCCTCTGAACATACTTAATTATCAGTCTTCCCAAAAATGAATATGAAATAAATAACCTGATTTCTTCCCTAGAAAATAAGTTTCATAGAGAGATTTTAAAGTGTTGTATTTATAAATATAACATACTGAGTAGCTGTTTGCAGCTCATCTTTAAAATATTTTCTCATGATAGTGTTTTTTTCCAAGCAATGAAATTATAACAGAATTTAGACATCCAACTAGACAATATTTTCATTGCATTTGTGAGGTCCAAAAAAAGTACTTGCCTTTTTACGGGCCAGAAGCTGTGTGTGTGTGTGTGTTCATGCTTGTGCATGTGTATGAAAGTGCATGCTCATGTGCATCCTTGAGTGTTTATGTGCATATGTTTATGTGTTAAGGTGCACAAGCATGTGTGTGCTTATACCCTGTGTGTATAAAGATGCGTTGCATGCTTGTGCAAACATGTATGAACATGCATGTGTATTGTGTGCCTTGTGTGTCTGTATGTGTGTATATGAAGATGCATGCACATGCGCATGCTTGTGCACACATGTATGAAGATGCATGAGCATATACGTGATTGTGCACACATCTATGAAGGTGCATGTGCATGCTTGTGGATTCTATATGTATGTATATGAAGATTCATGAGCATGTGTGTGCTTGTGTATGTCTGTATGTGTGTATATGAAGGTGCATGAGCATGTGCATGTATGCGTGATATTGTGTTATTCACTTAAGAGTAAAATCAAGAGTTAGCTTGTGATGGGTGTAACCCTTACTTTGATCAAAGTAAAAAACTAAGGGAAATTTTAGGGCCTTGTTTTGCTGGTGGTCATCCTCCTCTGAAGTCTAGTGTCTTGGTTCTGGTCAGTTGTCAACAGTAATGAGAATAGGTCAGGAACACCAGAACCCTTGTTACTTTGCTTCAAGGGAGGGCAGTCTTCCTGTAGAACTGTCTGAGCAGGTCCTCTTCTCACTACTAAACAATGAGGTTTCCTGGAGCAAGAACTCCATACAAAGAGTTGGTAACAGAGCTAGTAGTTTATGGCAGATGATGTAGCTATGAGGAGTATGCAATCTAATGGTTTCAGTGGCATAAAGATTGGGCTCTCTCCTCAGGGTGGTAAGAGGAATATGCAAAACCTATTTTTTAAAATATTCAAAAAAAGATAATAGTGAGAAATAGGAGAAAATGTGAAATAAAAGAAAAAAATAAAAGTCTTCAAGCAAGCAAATGGACAAATATAAGTATTTTTAAATTTAGCAATAAAAGCCTTGCAATGGGCATTGAAAAAAATGTGGGATATGATAATATTTTGTAGCATACACAAAGAGAGGAGAGCAGAGGCTGAGTGAAACACCAAGGAGGCAGGGCCTAGCTGACACACCCAGCCAGGGTCACAGTCAATTACAGAACAATAACATCTATAATTTATACACCTGTCTTCTTATGTTTATACACATGCATGAAGGAAAAATGCTTAATAATTTATTTATTTTCATAAGAAGATAGAGATGAACTATGCCTGCTTTTCACATCAAAGTGAGGTGACCCTATTAGCAATCCCCCCCAAGTGGCAGATTTAAAGGAACATTCCAAATTACCCAATTAATTCAAATTTCTATTGTTGATACACTTCTCCATAGATGCACTTATATTAATGAAATATGCTGACATGAGTTTGGTTAATTATTGACAAAGTCATTTTTATAATTGACTATGAGAAATAAACTAAAAAATCTATTTCTAAGCAACTAAAAAGTATTCTGCATTTATATTTTTAAAGATAGAGCACACACACAAGCAGGTGGAGCAGCAGAGGGAGAGCCCAATGGGGAGCCTGATCCCAAGACTCCAGGATCATGACCTGTGTCAAAGGCAGACACTTAACCAACTGAGCCACGCAGTGCCCCAAGTATTCTGCATTTAAATTCCCCAGTCCTATTACATATTAGAAATTTACTCACATTTTAAGCATTCCAAACTCTGAAAAAGTGCTCATTTTCTGATTTCTATTTTTCTAGCAAGAATGTTTGATTTTTCTCAATATTTATTCTGCCCTAATATCTCCATTAATATAAAGGAAACTTATCTCTGGTAATTATTTTTTTTTTTTTTTTTTTTTTTTTTTTATCTCTGGTAATTATTGTTTAAAAAGAAATTCATCAAGATGGAAAAGAATTAAGCAAATATCTTAGTGTTCTTAAATATTAGAAAAATTATGTCCAAGAATCCCTTTATAGGCATAGGCTACCAAAAATTTGCCAGCTTATTTTCTAAAATGAACATTGCAGTGTACATGCTCACAATTTATACTCTCAAATGTAACTCAGCTGTCCGAGGAATGTTAATATTCTGGAGCTAACTAAAAAATGTAATGTGGTGTATTATTGGATGCTCACTTAGAGATTTGACTTACTATGTAGGTGAGAATCACAGTTACCTGTCTTCCCTCCTGCTTTTTATAGCTTTCACTCTCAAACAACACAAATACATGCAGAATTCTAACTCCATCAAGGCCAGACATTGATGTCTGGAAGTCCATCTGTCTCTATAAGAATAGGGAGAGGTCAGAGAAAGCCTAGACTATCTTGGATGCATGGAGCTACAATGCACTTTGCTGAACACAGAGTCCCTGAGCTCCCCTCTTGGGCCTGGACTTCTGGTCCTTGGTCTTTGTCTCAGTGCCTGACTTAGGGCTGTAATTCTACTTTAAACAGAAATCTAGCCAACTGAATTCTAGAATTCCTTTCTAGAAACTGCCAAATCCTTGCCAGTATCTTCATCTTGAAGAGAAGTCTTTGCTTCTGGAATTCCTGAATTCCTCGTGATCAATACTCCCAGAATGCATCTGATTTCCCTCATTGCCTCCCCTTTCCCATCACGGCTGCTTAGAAACATGAACCACCAAACTCTTCCTCTGCTCTGTTGGATATTGATGTCCACCTAGTCCAGAAAAGTCTGCAGTTAGCTCTAGTCTCTGAATAGGGAAACCTCTTATCTTGTTAAAGACCACTTCTCCACTGGGGCACCTGGGTGGCACAGCTGGTTCAGCATCTGACACTTGGTATCAGTTCCGGTACTGATCCCAAATTGGTGAGATCAAGCCCCATGTTGGGTTAACACACTGCAAGTACATTATTGAGAACCATTATTCTTCAAAGAACGGCCCCCACTTTCCTGCATTTCTCATAAGACTACCTAGGTTGTCTCAAATTCTGGTCATCAGAGCTGTTCCTTCGATTAATGCAATATTCTTTAATATATTCTAAAAGACTTAACTAAGAAATAAAATATGTATCAGCATCTGTTATTACATTCAGTAGGACCCCAAAGAAATAGGACACAAGGTAGGTACAATTTTTATTCATTCCAAAAATATATCTTGAACATCTGCTATATGCAAGTCTCTAGGCTAGACACACTAAAGAGAAGATTCATTAGTAGTGAGTGCAGAATAGGTTGAAGCTTGATATAATATACATTTGGTAAAATGTACTAATATTAAGGATACAGCAAGATGAATGTTTATATTTGTGTAATTATCACTGAAATCAACATATAAAACATTTCTAGCATACTAGAACATACTAGAACTAGCATCCTCAACACTTCCCAGTCATCCTCCTCCTCCTCCCTCAGGGTGAACTTTATTTTTATTTCTATCACTGTAAATATATTTTGCTTGTTCTTGAGCTTCTTTTTTTTTTAAGATTTTATTTATTTATTTGAGAATATATAGAGAGAACATGAGCTAAGGCAGGTGCAGGTGCAGAGAGACAAACAGCCTCCCCACTGAGCAGGGAATCTGATGCGGGGCTCAATCCCAGGACCTGGAGATCATGATCTGAGCTGAAGGCAGACGCTTAACCAACTGAGCCACGCAGGCACCCCTGTTCTTGAGTTTTCTATACATGGAATTATACATAGTTTTTTGTGGCTGGCTCCTTTTACTTGACATTATTCATTTATGCTGTGACGTCTAATAGTTGTTATTTTTTCTTTCCTATTGCCGTACAGTTTTCTATTATATGAGTATACCACAATGTATCTATTTTACCACTGATAGACATTTGGATTGTTTCCAGTTTGGGGCTATTATGAATAAAGCCTCTCTGCATATTATGTTATTGATGGCCATCTGTTTCACTTTCTCAGGGGTGACAAGATTATGTAGGTCTACTTTTAAAATAACCATTCAGCCACCCTACCTTTTTTCTTTTTTTTCAGTAAACTTCAATCCATGTGTTACAATTTAAGATTAAGTTTTTTAAATTTATTTTTAATTAACATATAATGTAATATTTGTTTCAGGGACACAGGTCTGTGAATCATCAGTCTTACACAATTCACAGCACTTACCATACCACATACCCTCCCCAATGTAATCACCCCATCCTTCCCACCCCTCACCCTTCAGCAACCCTGTTTGTTTGATCTCAGTGATCTCAAAGAGTTTAACCTTCCCTCTTCCCTTCTTCCCTCCCTCTCTCCCCCCTATCTTTCCTTCCTTCCTTCTTACTCCTTAATCATTTAAGATGAAGCTGCAGAGATCCTGATCTTCTGCTCTGCCCCAACCTTAGCCTGGATCTCCCAAAGCAAGAATATTTTCTTATATAATCACAGTGAAGTTATAAATTTTGAAATATTTAAGTTTGCCTGATTTTGTCCTCAAGATTTAAGTTAAGCATTTGAGGCAAGACTGCTTCAAAAATAATGTAATGTTTTTCGCAATCCAAAACACCAAGAGGCTATTGCTTGCAATGTTAATTTTACTCACTTGGTTAAGGGGATGTCTGGTAGATAATAATATGTATTTGTTATACATATATTGGTATAAGATGAAATAATATAATATCTAAAGATTGAATGGAATAAAAATCTCTACTGGAAAAATTCAACATCTCCAGACACAATCTTCATTGTAAAATGTGGAAATGAGGCTAAGTAAATTTTTTAAAAACCATCCTGTGTTATGTTTCTCTAAATAGACAACTGTTGGTAACATTTTGATGTGGAGGCATATCTTTCAGGATTCTTTTTCTTACAATAATACAGATATACCTGTGGATTTTGAGTCTTTACAAAAATAAGATCACATTTTATGAAATCAGTTTTCTTAATCTCTATGGTGAGTATTTTTCCAAGCTAATAATTAGGCTTCCCTGATATCACCCTGATACATCATGATAGTTCATGTGCTTCACTTTTATCTTCAGAAGATAGGATAAAACACAGAAAGAAAGAAACCGTATACATAATTTATGAGGCACACATAGACATAAATTTATATTCTTCTTTGTTATTGTTTGTTTGGACTTACTTCTTCTCACACCTTTTTGTTCTTTCATTTTGGATGAATCCAAATTGGATGAATCCAAATTAGGATGAATCCTATTTGGATCCACACCAAATATTTTTCTCTCCTTTGATGACTCAATTATTCTGGAGCTGCCAATTAGCCGATTAAAAGAATGAGCATGATGATAATGAAAGAGAAACAGGAAACATCATATTGACCAAAGAGTATTAAAATACATTTTAACAGAAAGGAAAATCTTTTCCTTCTTTCTTAGTAACAAATGTCTGGTCACGCTCGGTGTTGTCAGGAAGACCTTGTGGGTGGGGAAAGATAATGAGTTTTCTTTTTTCCAGCATGATCATATCTAGAGAATATCATGAGCTTAGTGTCCAGCTTGTAACTTATTCAAAAAAGTAAAGAAAAATATTAGTTTCACAGAGATCATACTATCAATAGTGTATAGTTTGTGGAAAAATAGCAAATCTAACAGCTGCCAGAACACCTTGGTAAACTACTCCATAATTTGACACCTGAGAGCCTAGCTAACAGGAAACAAGGACAAAAATGGAGTAAAACCTCTCCAAATCAGAAAATAACTAGACTTTCAGGGTGGGTCTAATCACAAGAGAGAGAAGGAAAGAATGCCAGCATATAAGGAATAGTGGTCCAGAAACACAGTGCTTTTAAAGGAAAATTGATTCAGAAGAAAAACATGATAGTATGCAGGAAATCCATAAACCATATCACTCACCCTAAAATCTTAAGAGGGGCTGGGAATGACGGAAGCCTCCTATTACATGTAGGGTTTGATTTGAGCCAATTTCACTGAATCTAAACGCACGAAGCACCTTCGTTGATGCTTCATTATGCCTGGGGTATATGGGGAAAGCAGTGTTCAGAGAATGCACATGTCTGAGAAAAGGAGAAATGGGTTATTTTTCCTGCCAGTTCTTTCACCAATTAGCCCTGTTGCTCATGGGAGAAAATAGTGCCCTTGTTCTTCAAGTTTCTCATTTATAAAATAGATACAATCCTACCTGATTCACCCGACCTACAGAAACACATAAAGATCAAATGAGTACACTTAAAAGATCTAAAACCTGGTGAGAATGATAGGCATTTAGAGTTGACAGACTCAGGTAGGAATTGGTGGGTACATGTCAATGCCCCTGGCCCTGGATCGTAATTATAGCCAACTATAGTTTGCTTTTACCTACATGGAGGCATGTCAAAACTCACGTGCACAGAGAGAATCCATTTCTCCACTCCTCAGTCCTTATTTAACTATTTGATGCAGAAACCTAGGCAATCACCGAGACCTGCCTCTGTTCCTGCACTTCTAGTTGGTCATCCTATACTACTTAATGCACCTGCTCAGTCACAAACTTCCCTCCATTTCTTTCACAACACCCTTTATCAAATGCTACAACATCTTCACCTTGAATAGTGCTACCAATTGTGATGAAGGTGATGACACAAAGAGCAGAATGTGCACAACATATATGTGCCAAGCAATGTCCCACACACTTTCCACATTCCAATTCCTTCTAGCCTGACAATAACTCTGCTAGGTAAGTGTACAGTTTTCTCCATGTGCCGGGTGAGAAAACTGAAGCACAGAAGAATTAATTAATTTTCCATAAGTAGTGAAGCCAGGACTTAAGTCCAGCCAACATGGCAGCAGACTCCATCCTCTTAAATACCACGTTACAACTAGGAAGGCTTCCTTTGCTCTTATTATCCCTTTGAAATATTTTATCACATTAAGTCTAGACTATCATAACCATTTTCTCCTGTCCTCAGGGTAAAATTCCAAATTCCTTAATATGACACAGAAGAATTCTAGCTCAGCCTTCTAACCTAATCCTTGACTAGCTTTCAACATACTTGTATGTGATAGATTTTATTTCTTGGAACACCTCTCTGTGTTATCTTGCCTCAAATAGTCCATTGCACATTCTTTTTTATCTCCCAAGGGCATATTCCTCACCAGTTTTACTTGAGTAATTTCTATTCATTCTTCAAATGGCTGTTGATAAGCCATTCTTCTTCTGGGAAGTCTATCAACTCTTTCTCAAGATTATTCTAAGTATCCTTATAATGAACTCCTATCACATCTCTCTCTCCCAACTCCTTCTGTGTTATAATTGTCTACTTACTTTACTGTCTCTTCCAGTCAACTATAAACTCCTTGAAGGTCAAAACCATGTGCTGTTTAATTTTGTATCCTCATGAATTCTGGCATGTTGAATGCACAGTTAGAAGTTCTCATTGTAAGGTCATTGTTTGAACTTCAGGAGTTTGACTAATTTCCATGAAATTTTATGCTATGTATTTTGAGTTATGGATGTGTATTTTGGGGTGGAGGGTATGGAAAATAATTGCATTCTATGATTTGCCACTGTGCTAGGTTGCCTATAGTGAAATAAACTGGGTGTCTTCCAGGAGCAGCTCTATAGTATCTGTCCCTGAAGAATCCCATAACCTCCCAATATTTTCCAAGGTCTGCTCTCCCCATAACATTGACTGGATGGCACCTCTCTACCCCTTACATGACAAACTGGACCTACTTTTTGGGTTCATGGTTCTATTTAGATTAAGGAATTGAGGGGTGTCCTTTGGACACCCAAGTCATAATATTTCCTATGTAAATTAAATGTTGTCATTGAACCTGGACAGAAAAATGGAATTAATTTAGTCAAACAAGTATTCTAATTATTGGAAAGCAATAACAGGTGAGATGTGACCATATAGGAATGAAATAGGTTTATGTGAGTGATTGGTAGAATTTGCCTTTTTACTTTATAATTGCAATTATCTGTAGATTTTTAGATTTCAAAGAAGCAGAATTGGTTAAAAGACATGCTTTTCAGTGGAATTTAATCTTTGATGACCCAGCAAGATCTCACAGAGCTTTGGATGTCAGTGTTCAAAGTATTCATCATCATTGCCATAGCTGTGCAAGTAATAGAGATTTCCAGTTGAAAGGTCAGTTTTAACTCCTCTCATTTAGGCCTCATATATGGTTGTCAGGAAGAGAAGAGAAAGGTGCTTAAAAATTTTAGTGGATGGCTTCAAGGAGAATAAAGGAAATTTGTATTCATTGTCTGTGGTGGCTGAATTGTTTTTTGTTCTCTAACATGTATTAGCCTTCCACCCTCCTTCTGTGGCCTCATAATGAATTCATTATTACTTTTTTAATGATAAAAGTGTTCGGACCAAGTGTTTCATTAAAAGGACAAGCCTGAGCACATCCTGAGCACAAAGCCTTCAGCTCTATGAAGTAGAAAGTTAATGTTCACAGGAATTCTCATGTCCTTTGTATCCAACAGAAGGACAATAACACATTAGTCATTTTTCATCCTAATTGGGGTTGGGGGCATACAGAAAATAGAAGGAAAATAAGGGAAGCGAGGACAGCCCTTTCGAGGTAATCTGTGGGGATCTTGAAGCAAGCATTATGTTCCATCTAACACTAATCAGTCTTCTCAAACACCTTGTGATTAATTCCACATAATAAGAGAAGTGTCAAAAAATTTAAAATGTTTGAATCAGAAACCTGGAGCTCACGAAGAACTCTAGCTGTCCTTAATAAATTAAGACCTTCCTTCCTAACTGGCTGATGGTCATCTCCAAAAGGCTATTAAATAGATCATGACAACGAAAGAAGTTTATCATCTTCTTCCCAAATGTGATCCTCCTCTCTCCTACTTCATTTCATTTTAGGAGAAAGAACTAATCGATCCATCCGCTGAGCTACTTCTACACCTTGTTTATTGCACCGATGCCTTAATTGCCACCTTTTACATGTAAGCAATATACAGTACAGATTACATGTTAGTCTCTCCCTCTAAAGAGTGATCTGACTAAACCCTCAGAGAGCAGGGATTGCCATTCTTTTCTGCTTCCACAGCATTTTGCATAGTACTGAGCCATAAGTAATAGTTAAAATAAGAATAGCTAAGATATGCTAAAAATTATATGCCAGACATTCTAAACAAGTTATACGTACTGACTTAAATATTTTGTAGAATAGCCCCATGAAACAGGCACAATTATTGTCTCAATTTCACAGGTGAAGAAACTGAGGCACAGAAGGTTTAAGTAGCTTCCTGGGACCACATACATAGTAATAGAAGGAGCTAGGATTCAATTGTAAGCAGTCAGCCTCCAGCCAGTCTGTCTGTCTGTCTCTATCTCTCTCTCTCTCTCATAGGAAAATGCTATATCCAATAGCTTGGGGAAGTACAACAAATTGGGCTACCAGCAATTAATCCTGTTAGCCAAAAATTTCAGTGGCACATCAATAGGGTGAGTTTTGTTTGCCTAAAATCTGATCAATTAAGCTAACACTTTCTATTTCACTTCTAATACTGGAGCCTTTCCCTGCACCTCCTCTCACTAAGGCACTGTAACATGGCCCTATATAGCATAGATGTTGAATTAAATTTCACTTCTTACACCATGACAAACATGGTATCTTGAAAAATTATGTCTATAGAACATATTGAAGGGCTGGGAAATGTAAGAATAAACACAAAATAAACATTTAAACCCTGAGCTGAAACAGCAAGGAATTAAGATAAATCTCTAGGAGTCCAAAACAAAGAAAGGGCAGGCAAACAGACTGCACTAATGGTACAAGTGCTCCCAAAGCAATTTGCCAATTTTAGTAAATTTAAGTATTGGATTTTTACCATACTTGGATTCATACCATAAGGGATAAGAGACAGGTACTTGGGCCCAAGAGAGTGGAAGATTGAGAACTGAAATGCTTACATGTAATTAGGATCCTTAAAGAGCTAAAGTTTTCATGAGAAGACAGTATGAAAGAAAAATTCAACCAATTAGATGAAAAAGGGCCTTGTCTATCTCTGGGATCCATGATCACAGGTCTGCAGTGGTGAGCTTGAGTTTAAATTTTTACTTTCTATTCATTCTAGAGAACACAAAGTTGCAAAATTACAATAAGTGGCCACAGATATAGCAAGATACCTGACAAGCAAATGAAAAAGCAAACTGGATTTCAGGCCAGCATAAACCCCAGATACGAAATTTTGAAACACACAACTGATAAATGACCAAAAGAAAAGGGAGTAAAGAAAGATCCCTGGGGACATGATATATTAGGATTCTTGCATACAAACTAAAAATAAACATAAATAAGTTTTTTAAAGGAATAAACCACAGAACTGATAACATGACACAAAAGTAAGACATTATACGAGAAGGACAGGCACATCATAGTGAAATTTGCAAATTATAATTTTAAACAAGAGGTCCTGAGGGCAGCTAGGGGGAAGAGATTCCTTACATATGGAGGAAGACCCATTAGAATAATATCAGACTTGTTTACAGAAACCTGGCAAGCCAGAAAGGGCTGGCATGATGTATTCAGGACACTAAATGAGAAGAACATGCAGCCAAAAATACTTTATCCAGAAGGCTGACATTCAAAATGGATGGAGAGATAAAGAGCTTCCAAGATCGGCAAGGATTAAGAGAGTATGTGACCAAACCGGCACTCCAGGAAATATTAAAGGGGGTTCTATAAAAGTAGAAAGAACTCATGAGTGACTTAGAACAGAAATTTACTATCTGTAGAAACAAGGACTATACAGGCAACATAATGTCAATAAACACTTATCATTCAATAATCACTCTCAACGTGAATGGTCTAAATGCTCCCATAAAACGGCACAGGGTTGCAGAATGGATAAAGTGGCAGGACCCGTCCATATGCTGTCTACAAGAGACACATTTGGAACCAAAAGATACATCCAGACTGAAAGTGAAAGGATGGAGAACCATCTTCCATGCCAATGGGCCTCAAAAGAAAGCTGGGGTAGCGATTCTCATATCAGATACATTAGATTTTCAGCTAAAGACTGTAGTCAGAGATACAGAAGGACATTACATCATTCTGAAAGGGTCTATCCTCCAAGAAGATCTAACAATTGTAAACAT
>CM053610.1:43156137-43174427 GCA_028646535.1 Procyon lotor
TGATACCAATACATATCTCCTTAAACAATATTTAATCTCCATTAAAGATAATAATAAAGTAATAATTCTGCCAACCATGATTCAGCTATCCTGCAGGCAATAAAAATTTTACTAACCTCTTCCTCAGAACAGGAGGTAAAATACTTGAATGGCATTTACTATTTTCATTGATACCTCATACCCTAAATACTTTGATGTAAAGTTAACAATACTTAAATACCAGATATAAAGTCAATACATCTTGTCATGTAACAAAGGTATTTGTTATATATAGGCACATACAAACAATTTCATAACAAATATAGAACAAATATTCATGACAACCTAAGAAAGCCTTTATTTCTCATTTCTGTAGCTGTCACAAGGCCATAGATGGTATTTAGAGTTACTTTCTTCCACTACACATGTAATATTCACTTTGCCTCCAGGAAGCACCTCAGCAGGTTATGGTTTTCTCCCTGGTGAGGTGACCCTAACCTTCATCCCTGGAAGGTCTGGGACATTAGTAATCTTGCCTAAATTAGGTTGTTGTAACTTTCCATTGTCATTTATCATAGCATGGTAATACTAAGAGATTACTCTTAGTAATACTAAGAGAAAACCCTAAGGGGTTTTCTATATTCCAGACATACTCTTACCTCCATCATGGTGTAGTAGTCTAACTTCCCCTCCATAGTCAGGACCATAACTCTGTGTTCCAGACAGCATCATAACTTCCTTCTTTTTCTGCCGACTTGGAGGCATAAAGAACTCACATAGGCTGGGTGGCCATTCTTCCTTCCAGTTTAATGGAATCTTTATGCATTTCCTGGTGGAAGCATTTCTCCTTTTGGAGCTAAGACATCTAGGACAACAGAGTATACACTCAAAGGAACAGAAAACAACAATTTTGCCAATGAGTCACTAGTAATAGTGAGTAATGTCATTCCCATTTCTACTCTTGGATTCCTAGACCTGTGAATCCTGGCTATGAAAGAAACAGTATGGTATATTGGATGCTGATTCAGAGAATATATGTTATCCTGGAGAGCCCTGCAAGGTATTGCTACCAATCTGGTGTTGTAACTGAGTCTTTAAAAGGCCTTTCCAACATTCTTTTAAGCAAGCTGCTTCAGGATGGTGGGGAACATGATAAGTTGAATGAATTACATCATTATGGGCCCATATCCACACTTTATTTGCCATGAAGTGAGTTTACTGAGCAGAAGAAATGCTATCTGAAATATGGCAGTGGGTAAGGCATTTATAAGTTCATAGATAGTAGTTTTGGCAGAAGCATTGCATACAGAGAAAAAAAACTTATATACAGACTGTGTCTTTTCCAGTAAGAACAAAACACTGCCCTTTCCATGATGAAAGTGGTTCAATGTAGTCAACCTATGACCAGGTGGATCACCCCAAGGAATGGCGCCCTACTGAGGACTCACTATGGATATTTGTTACAGGCAAATTGAATACTCATCAGTGGCCTTCGATAGATAAGTCTTGGTGAATAGAAGTCCATATTGCTGAGACTACAAATAACCACCCTCCTTCCACTCATAGCTACTTTATTCATGAGTCCAATAACAGAGGTGATACAGGTTGACTGACATTCACAGAACAGGCCATCCTATTCACTTGATTACTAAAATCCTTTTTTGTGGAAGTTGCCCTTTGGCAAGCATTTACACAGAACTCTAATATCTTTATGTGTTTTGGAGGGTTTTTTTTGCTTAGTCAGAAAAGTCTATGCACATTTCTCTTCCCCAAATCTTTGCCAACAATTTTCCAATCCTGTTTCTTCTAAGTACCTGATCATCAAGCCAAACCATTAGCCACAGCCCATGAATTAGTATGTAATCACATGTTTAGCTATTTCTCATTCCAAGAAAAGTGAGCAATCAGGTGTGCTGCCAAAATTTCTACCCATTGAGAGGACTTTTCTTCACCACTGACCTACAGGGATATCCCAGAAGGAGGCTGCAATATTGCAGCATTCACTTTGGGCTGGTGCTTGCATATCCTGCAGAGCCATCTGTAAAGCAGGCCTAGATCTTCTCTTACTCCGTCAACTGATCATAGGGAACTCCCTGTGAGGCCATAGGTGCTGGCTGGGAGACAGAGGCTGTGTAATAGATGCCAGACTGTGGGCGTTTGGATAACTTCCTCATGCAAATCACTTGTGCCTTCAGGACTTGCTGAAGTCTGGCACCACATTCATATTTACCACTTTCATTTGGTGATGGGATGCATTCCCAAATTTGTGGCCTGGTGAGTCAGATAGCACTCAGTTCATGATGGGAAATTCAGGTGATTTGGTAACTTGGTGACTGATTGTTAAGCATTCAGCCTCTATTAAGGCCCCATAGAAGGCCAAGAGCTATTTCTCAAAACAAGAGTAGTAATCCACAGACAAATCCATAGCAGGGATTTGCTGCAAAATCCTAAAGCTTTGTGACACCATCTAATCCATCTATGGGGACATGTCAAAGACTCAAACAGTATTCTTATCTGCTGCTGACAGTTTAAGCACCACTGGATGTGCTGGATCATCAGATGGCCCAAATGGCAGAGCATCTTTCATGGCAGACTAGACCTATTGCAGGGCCTTGTTTTGTTCTGGATCCTACCCAAACTCATAACTTTTTAACTCACTTGATAAATGGGTCAGAGGAATACACCCAGAATCTGAAGAGGGACATTATGCATTGTGTCTCCTTTTTGGTTGAAGGAGGGGCCAGATACAGCAACTTATCCTTCACCTTAGAAGGAGTACCTTGACTTGCATGGGCAAGTCACTAAACCCCTAGAAATTTCACTGAGGTAGAAGGATCCTGAGTTTTTGTCATGCTTATTTCCCAACTTCTGACATGCAAATATTTTATCATTAAGTCTAGGAAAGTTACTCCTTTTTGCTCAGTAGATTGAGTCATCAAAATGTCACTAATGTAATGAACAAGTATGGTATCTTGTGAAAGAAAAAGGTGATCAAGATCCCTATGAACTAACTTATGACTTAGGACTTCTAAGTTGATGTACCTCTGAAGTAGACAGTGAAGGTGTTTTGTTAATTTGGCTAGCTAAAAATCAAAAGCTTCTGGTAGGTCTTATTAAAAGATATTGAGGGAAAAAAATCATTCGACAGATCAATAACTGCACACTAAGTACCAGGGGATGTGTTAGTTTGCTTAAGCAATGAAACTACAGCTGGTACAGCAGCTGTAATTGGAGTCACCACCTCATTAAGCTTATGATAATCCACGGTCATTCTCCAAGATCCAGCTGTTTTCTACATAGGCCAAATAGGCAAATTGAATGGGAATGTGGTGAGAATCACTACTCCTGGATCTTTTAAGTCCCTGTTGGTGACACTAGTCTCTTCAGTCCCTCCAAACATGTGGCATTGTTTCAGGTTTACTATTTTCCTTGGCAGTTCCAGTGGTTTCCACTTGGCCTTTCCCACCATAAAAGCCCTTACTCCATAGGTCAGGGAACCGATAACGGGATTCTTCCAGCTGTTGAATGTATCTGTTCCAATTATGCATTCCAGAACTGGAAAAAAGATACAGAATTGTTTTTAAGGAACTTCTGGACCCGCTGTAAGATGGATTAGAGCTAAAACTCCATTGATCACTTGACCTCCATAAACCCCTACTCTGATGGGGACCACAGTGATGTTTTGGGTCTCCTGGAATTAGTACAAGTTGAGAATCAGTGTTCAGTAGTACACAAAAGTTCTGCTTTTTCTTTCCCAGGTTTCTACCCTGATAAAAACCTGTAGATCTTTTTGGAGAAAGCCAGGAGAAAGAGGAACAGTATAATTGGCAATGTAGTAGGGTCCTTCCTCAGTAGACCCAACTTTTTCTTCATTCAAACTATCCTGGATGTGTAATCTGGCTCATGTGAAGAATTGATTAAGGGTTTGTAACTCTCTGTTTTTATGATTCAGGTTAGACTTTTGCTTATTTGACCTAGAACACTTCTGCTTGTATAGATCAAGTAAGAATTTAGTAAGCTTCTTATCTATTTTACCTTTAGGGACTCCAGAATCAACTAACCAACTATAGGTCTGTACAAGTCAGGATATTGTGAGTGACAAAGTAGCACTCTACTTTGTCTCTGCTGTTCTTTAACTACCACAGTCACTTTTCCTTTGGTCGTTGCCACTTAGCCTGTGCCATGCTAAGATCTAATTATTCACATTGGATTTAGGTTTCCCAGTTCAGTAACAGCAGTTCCCACTACAAGGACTGGCCTATGGAGAAGAGTGATCACAGAGCTCTGCAAGTATGTTGGGACTCCTTTCACAAATTCATGTCTCACAGTCATGGAGAAAGATGTTTTTAGAACTCTCTTTGAGGGGTGCCTTGGTGGATCAGTGGGTTAAAGCCTCTGCCTTTGCCTCAGGTCATGATCTTAGGGTCCTGGGATAGAGCCCCACATTGGGCTCTCTGCTCAGCAGGGAGCCTGCTTCCCCACCTCTCCCTGCCTACTTGTGATCTCTCGCTCTCTCTCTTTCTCTCTCTCTCCCTGTTAAACAAACAAACAAATAAATATTTTTTTTCTTTTAAAAAGTACTCTTTGAGTGAATGAGTAGGTCTTAAGTGACAGATCCATTCTAACCAATGCATGCCCAGCATTTCTAATTCACCAGCTGTGAGCCATCTTTTGATTATGGTTCAGCCAACTAAACAAATTGCTAGAGCTCTTTCTAACATCCCAAACAGTGACATTATTTGTAGAATCTCAGCCCATATCAATAAGATCAGCCTGATTCAATTTTATGTGCCTCCTGTGATTACACCATGTCGTTAATGTCCATTCCTACACATTTTCCTCAGATTTCTGGATGCATAAATTAGAAAATCCAAGCAGTTCCTTTGGCATGCAGTGTACCTGTTCATGGATCACACTTTGAATGTTAGCTTTAAGGGCCTGCTGGGACTTGAGCTATTTATAGATCAAGAGGTGAAAAGGGGTGGTGAGATAGTCCTGAGGAGAATCAGCGGTGTCTTACAAGGCAAGTGCCAGTACAGTTTCCTCAGACAAGGTAGGGTTAATCCCCTCAGATGGAAGTGGAAGTTTCTTCCACTGGGTGTGGAAACACTGCTTCCACTGGCAAAGAATACTCATGAGAATTCAAGGGCTCACTGTCCAGATCTTCATCAGGATCTTCCCACATATCCAATTTTTAGGATCCCATTTCTTCCAGTCAATACCCTCTCTCTAACAATACATACTCAGAGGCTGGGAGTTCAGTATGCCTTGCAATTCAGCCAGTTGTGGAATGAGCTTTTGAGTTTGGTTGGCAAGAATCTCAGCCCAGCTGCTTGAGGAGATTAAGGGTCTCTTTCAGGGTAGACATAGAAGTTTTCAGGTCAGTTATGTGGTACTTGAGCTGCATTTTCAAATTCCTGATGACCTCATCTGTTTTTTTCCCACTTTGTCCAGTGACATTAAGAGTAACCAGCCAAGGGGCACCTGGGTGGCTCAGTGGGTTAAAGCCTCTGCCTTTGGCTGAGGTCATGATCTCAGATCAAGCCCCTTATCTGGCTCTCTGCTTGGCAGGAAGCCTGCTTCCCCCTCTCTCTCTGCTTGTCTCTCTGCCTACTTTTAATCTCTCTCTGTCAAATAAATAAATAAAATCTTAAAAAAAAAAAGAGTAATCAGCCAATCTCATTATTCTTATTAATTTCATAAAAATGTTAAAAAGTGTCATATACAAACCATAAGAGACTCCTAGACTCGCAAAATGAACTAAGGGTGGCTGGGAGGTAGGGGGGGTTGGGATAGGGTGGCTGGGTTGTGGACATTGGGGAGGGTATGTGCTATGGTAAGTGCTGTGAAATGTGTAAGCCTGACGATTCACAGACATGTACCCTGGGGCAAATAATACATTATATGTTAGTAAAAATTAAAAAAAAAAGTATCATATATATGTTCACTGAAATCCTTACTTCCTTTAAATGTTTGATTGGGAGTATCTAATGGTGATGCTTTGTGTTTCTCTGCTGCCAGATCATTCCATGGATTATCTGTGCTCTCTTTACTACTGGAAATAGAGTCATGAGTGTCCTTAAGCCTAATTGGCTTAGAGAGATTCAGAAACCCCAGAAACAATTTAGAAAATATATTCTTAAAATTTTGTTCATATATACATGTATGAACAAACTTGTCAGATTCCCCAAATATATATATATTTATACTTATATAATACATTATATAAATATTATATATTTATATATAAATTATATATTCATATTATATATAAATTATATATAAAATTATATATAAATAAATATAAATATAATATATCCATTTATATATAAATTATATATGGATAAATATTATATAAATATAATATATAATTATATATAATAGAGTATATTATATAAATATATATATGCATATATATATATATATATATATATATTCAGCAAGCTGGAGATTCAGGAGAACTGATGGTGTATTTTCAGTCTAAGTGCTGGCAGGCTTAAAATCCATAAAAATCCGATGTTTATTTCTAGTCTGAAAGCAAGAAAAACTGATGTCTTAGCCCTACTGAAAAGGAGGGGGATTTCTCTCAGGGGAGAGTTGGCCTTCAACGGATTGGATAAGGATAATATATAGTGGAGGGCACTGTTTTACATGGTCTACCAATTAAAATGCAAAAATACCGTCATAGACACATTTAGAATAATTTTTTACCAAATATTTGGGCACTCCATGTTGAAGTGAAGTTGACACATAAAATTCACCATCACGCCCCACAATCTCAAAATCTCATCCTGAGGTTTTGCTTTCTAAAGACCAATCCTGACACTGGCTCTTCTAATCTGCCTTCACAGAAAGCACAAAAGTCTATATGCTTCTAATATGTTGTGAAATGAAATCATGGGGAAGTTGGAATGACAGCCAAGCTGAGGGAGGCAGGGAAGAATGGAGAGCACCTACTGAACAGACCACTGCTTCATATCACGAACAACTGATTACCAGATCTTGCAGGACAATCTTACAACATACCTTATAAACCTATGTGTTGTGGGACAGTCAGTCTGGTGAGAAGAGTGAAGGAGTTTCATCTCCTGGCCTAGGTTCCCCTTGATCAAAGATTTGCCCAGATCTTTAGCAGTAACTCCTAAGGAAAGACATCATTAGCTTATTACTTTTTATAATGTACATGATATAATATCTTCCCAACAAATCTAAGATTTGTAGAATATAGTAGAGCTGCTTACATGTTTTGTGACTTCAAATAAATTAACACAATTGGAAGAAAAGCCCATTGCAGAAATCACAGTAGAGATGCAAAATAAATTTGCAAGTCACCTGTCATATCATTAACAATATGACTAAAACTGTGTGTAAAAAAATTAAAAAGTAAAATAGAGGGGAAAAGACTTACAAAGTAGATGAGAGTAATGATTAATTTCCATGTGTGTACAGATGAAGTATATGCTTTATTCATATTATTTTGACAGTTTCCATCACAGAATATCAAAACGTTCCTTTCCTAAATTAACACTAATTAAGAACAACTTAAAGAACTATATGTAACAACAAAACTTAACAAATTTAGAACCACTCAGTAGAGAAACTCAAGGAACTGAAAAAGAGAAGTTACAAAAAACATTCTAATTACAATAATGTAGATCACCACAAAAATCATTCTAAGCTTGTTTTAATAATACATCTGGGTTGGCAGAATATTTTCCTTATTAGCTAGCTGTGTTTGCCTCTGGATTAAGCTTCAAACTTCTTTGTAGATGAAATACTGCTTATTAAATAGTTTTACTTATTAATAAAGTTATATTATGTACCCATGGATAAGGAAGTAAAACCTTTATAGTATTTCATCCTAGGTTTCAACATTAGACTTCACAGCAGGACTAGTTTTGCTAATTGGGTGACTGGCTCACAATTCCACAGAGTCACTTTTGACTGAGTTGATATCAAATTCACTACAGTAAGGCAAACTGAGACACCAACATTTGGTTGTACCAAGACTATCGAGGGACTCACTTCTCAGCTCAGGATTGTATGAAACTTGGACTTGAAAGACATCAGAGACTTCGGTTAAGAGGTACTACATGAATGGTGACAAATAAAGCTGTTACATAAATAAAACATGCCTAAGTGTGATGAGACTAGAAAATCTAGTCTTCTAAAGACTGAGCAGGAAGAAAGTTATCCAGGGACTCAAATCTATATTCTAAAATGACGACCACCTTCATGTATCAAATCCCTAGGTCCAAGGTCAGATACTGCAGCCCATCTGACATGGATGGACACTCATTCTCTTTGAACAAGTCAGAAATCCTTGTCTGGTATTCTACACCAAATTTCTAAAATCCCAGGTATTTATTTTTCTCATTGTATTCTTACTTAGAGTCTTAATCACACTAGACAAAAGAAGTTGCAGATCCATTTTTACCTTGAAAGTTAGTAACTTTTTTCCTAATCATTTTTAATGTAGGAAAAAGTTTTTTAAAATGGACTCAACTCTGTTTATACTTCTTTCTTCCAAATTCAATAATATTATCAGAAACTTGAAATCTCAGTCTAATATGGCCATATATCTGTTAAAAACATCCACTAGCACCAACTATTGCTGAGAAGTTTGCCACTTGGGATCATTCATTGTATCTCATTCACTCTTCACAGATATTTTTAATGGGATATGATCTCAACCTTGTATAAGAGAAAACTGAAGTTGCCTGAAGATGAGCATACAGATTTGGTACTTTATATATTTTTGGAGTTTTTTCACAGGCAAAGCTACATTTTTATAAAGTGTTATAATCAAATAAATGACCAGTATTTCAACATCTTGCAGAGAAAATCTATTTTTGAATCACGTATAATATGAACAGTGCTGACTGGCTATAGGAATAATTGCATTCCCCCCTGACTTAGATTAGTTTCCTTAGGGTCCATACTCAAAAGGAAGAGGGGATTTCTCGTGTAATGATTTATTGAAAGAACATTCTTAGGAGGAACCTGTAAAATAAATAAGAAATGCAAGATAGAACAGCGGAAGAAGGGAAGCAAAAATATGGGATTAACTGACATTTGTCCTCAGCCAGATCCCACAGGAACCCTGGAGCCTAAAAAGGTATAATAGAGCTGCCCTGCCTCCAGGTGAGAACACTAGGGCTTTAAAGTCCTGTTTTGATAATTCTTAGGTGTTGGGGGCAAGAAAACTTTCATAATATTTCATAACTTTCAATATTTCATGCAGAGAAGAGTGCAATCATTTGCTCTTAACCACCCAGTACTCACAGTAGCCAAAGATGGGTACACTGTCTCAAAGCGTATCTGGGAAGGACATCAAGAGTGTCCGCTGTTCATCTGAATGACAACTATCAGCAAGTTTCTTAAAGCTGAGAGGACAACTCTTAAATAGCAATACGTGACAATTTGTCAGACAGATTGTTAGATTATGGATTAAATGGTAGGTAAATCTGTCTAAACAATTCCACACTCAGAGCTCAGAAATGTCACAGTAACAAACCGATTAGCAAGTCCCTGTGATGCACTTTTCACATAATAAATGTCAGCCACTTTCAGTCTCAACACAGCTACCATCACTCATGATTGGTGAGATGAGAGGAGTCTTGTGAACCGTGTCTGCAAAAGTGTGGACAAGCCAAAAGGAAAAGAAGTCCTAGTTGGTTCAATTCTTACTCCTGAGCTGCTTGCTTTGAGTCTGAAAGGACATCACTTACTGAGAATCACTTATATGGTAAGTTCTCCCACAGAAATTCTTTTGTTTAATTTACTTATCTATGCCTGCCAACACATCTACTTCCATTCCAACTGAGCAATTTATTTATGAGGAATGTCTTTCCAGGGCAGTCAAGAAAGCATGAAACTGTATCGGTTCCAGAGAGAATTTAAGTTGGAAATTTGTGATGAGATGGTTATGGGCCTGAAGAAGGGATAACAAGGAATTCTAGAGAGTGCTAGCAGCAAGAGCCTGCCCCCTAGTCTGGTTGAAGTGTCAAGGAAAGTGATGGTTTATCAGCTCCCAGATGTCCTGGTTGCCTGAGGAAACATAATACAGAAGGAAGGGCTATCTGAGAGAAACTGGGACTATAAAGAGAACATAGACACCCTGGAGATACCATCTGCATTGAAGAGAGGTAAATACCTGAGTGCATCAAAAAGAAAAATATTTTAAAGCAGAACAATGTGCCAGAATGGTGTCAGGTGCTTCAGGGGAACATGTCAAGGTAAGTTATATAAGAGTTGCATTATGGGGGCACCTGGATGGCTCAGTGGGTTAAAGCCTCTGCCTTCTGCTCAGATCATGATCTCAAGGTCCTGGGATCAAGCCCCCACATCGGGCTTTCTGCTCAGCGGGGAGCCTGCTTCCCCCTCTCTCTCTGCCTGCCTCTCTGCCTACTTTTGAACTCTCTCTCTCTGTCAAATAAATAAATAAAATCTTTAAAAAAAAAAAGAGTTGCATTATGAATATGATTTGTATCAGGACGGAATCTGGAAATATTAAGTAAGACCCCTTATTTCTCTTGCTATAATGATCTTCCTTCCATCACGGATTCAATAGCTTCCTTGTCTCAGCAGGCATTCATTTGCTAGGTGGGAGAATACAACACAAACTTGGGGAAGAAATGATGTCAACTAACTTTTGAATATAATTTTAAAAAAAAATTCTATCAGAATTATAATATCAAAAACCTCTTATTTAAGAGAGAATTTTGAGTTTCATTTTTTTAAATATCAAGACTCAAAGCCCAAGTATTCTTCATGTACAGTTATTTTTTAAAGACATTTTGAAGATAACTACCATTATATGTCCTTAACTGCACTTGTGCAAATACCTTCCCCTCCACCCATACATATATCTTACCAAGATAAGATTTAAACTTCCTTGTGGGTAGACAGAGGATCTTCCAGTAATGGTGTCAGAGTAGGTGAGTATGACCTCCTACACATAATTATTAGAAAACTTGGCTGAAATATGAACAACAATTGGCTAGAAAGGTGAAAATTCAGAATCTGAAGAGGAGGTTAATTTTGAAAAATTGCCACTGCAACAGATAAGAATAGTGATTTTTATCATTTTTTACTTGAGGGCATTCTATAATCCCCATGATTATAGTTGGGGAAGACTATATTTGGGGAAAACCATACCATTATCAGCTTGATGTAGCAGAGGACAAAATCAGGGCTGCAAAAAAAACCACTTAGGAACTTTATGGAAAGCCCTGGAAATAAAGTAGCCACAGAAGTGGTGAGATCCATAATGTGAGTATATACTTCACTAAAATCCTTAACTTGACTGCTGAAATATACATGCATAGGTGGATCCCAGGGGATTCACTGAAAAGGTACATAGAGACCATAGAGACATATGTCTTTGAACTAAAGGTTTGTGAGTTTTCTGTGTTTTTAATTGATTTTATAAATCCATGTACAACATAATTGTAAAGGGGGCCAGACTAAAAAGGGGCAGAAGCTAGAAACCATAAGAACTTAGTATAGTTATTGTGTACCACTGGGGACAGAGCTTGAGATTTGAATCCAGGCAAGTTCATTGGTTATCTAAACAATGATGTAATAATCCTCAGATTAAAAAAAAAAATCAGCGGCACCTGGATAGCTCAGTCGTTAAGCGTCTGCCTTCCATCCAGGTCAGATCCCAGGGGCCTGGGATCGAGCCCCGCATAGGACTCTCTGCTCTACGGGAAGCCTGCTTCTCCCGCTACCATTCCCTCTGCTTGTGTTCCCTCTCTCGCTGTGTTTCTCTCTGTCAAATAAATAAAAAATCTTAAAAAAAAAAATCACAGAGTCACTAAAATGCATTATGTACACTGTCCAGTGGAACCAAGTCTACAGTGAAGGCAAACCACACTAAGACATGCACACAGACAGGAAAATATAACCTATATTCAGGAACAAATACCAGTCAATAAAAACTGAGCCTCAGTGAGGGCAAATATAGTAAAAATTTATCATCCAAAGTTTTCAAAGCAGTGATTATAAATATGTTTCAAATGATCAAAATAAAAATGGTTTCAATGAGTTAACATATAGGAAATCTTAACAGAAAAAAAGGGAAATGAAATAAAAATTCTAAATGTGAGAAGTGTAATAACTATATAAAATTAACTCAAAATGCTCAACAACAGATTGAACATGGCAGAGGAAAGAATTTGGGTACTTGAAAATAAATCCATAGAAATGACCCAATCCAAAGGCCACAAGAAAAAAGATCAGAGAAAAAGTGAACACTTGTGAGGTAATATCAAGCAGCCCAACAGAAGTGAATTGGAGATACAGAAGAAGCCAATAGAGAAAGGGAAAGGGAAGAAATAAAATTTGAAGACCTCATGGCCAGAAATCCATGAAATTGGTTAAAAATGAGTTGGAAATTTAAAAGCTTAACAAATCCCAAGTAGAATAGACTATCCATGCCTAGGAAATTGCAGTTCAACTGCTAAAAGTCAAAAATAAAGAGATAACCTTAAAAGAATGCATGAAAAAGTATATATACAAATGTCAGAATAATTATATGATTAGTAACTGATTTCTCAGAAAAAATTGGAGTCCAAGAGGCATACAAAGGGTATGTTTGAGGTGCTAGAAAAAATTTAAAAATTAACCCTGTAGGGCTATAACCAAAAATTTCTATGTCTTTATCCAGTAAATTATCCTTCAGAAATGAAGGATAATACATTTTTATGTAAGCAAAAACAAAGGAAATTCATTGTCAGCAGATCTACATTATGAATCATGCTATAGGAAGATATTTCAGGCCAAGGGAAATGATACCAGATAATAATAGAATCTATGTAAATAGCAAGAAGACAAATCACTCTATAAAAATAGACAAAATTTTAACAGACATTTGACAACAGATATATGGATACCCAAAAGCCACATGAAAGAATGTTCAACATAGTTTACTCATAAGGGAAATGCCATTTAAAACCACAATGAGATACCACTGCACCCTCTATATAATGATTACAATCAGAAGGCCTGATAATAGTCCAGGATGTCAAGCAATTGGAACTGTCATGCATTGCTGGTGTGAATGGAAAAGGTACCATCACTTTAGAAACAGTTGGACAGTATGTTCGTTTCCTATTACTGATGTAACAAATTATCACAAACTTAGTGGCTTAAAAAAACACAAATTTACTATCTCATGGTTAAGTCTATGGGTCTCACTGGGCTGAAGTCAAGATGTTGGCAGGGCTGCGTCCCTTCAGAGAGCCCAGGGGAGGACTGCCTTGCCTTTCCAGCTGCCAGAGGTTGCCTACACAACTGGGTTCCTGGCTTGCATCACTTTGACCTCTGCTTTTGTCATCACTTCTATTCAACTCTGACCCTCTTCATTCCTCTTATAAAGGACGCTTGTGATCATATTGGGCTTATCTGGTTAACCCAGAATAATCTATCCACCTCAAAATCATTAATTTAATCATACCTATAAAATCTCTTATGCCATCTGAGATCACATACTCACAGGTTCTGGGTGTTCGGACATGAACATCATTGGGAGTGCATTATTCTGACATAAACAGTTTTTTACTATTTGACTCTTAGGTATATACCCCAAAACAAATTAAAACGCATGCTCACAAAAAACTTGCGTGCATAATTGCTTTATTTGTAATAGCCAACACTGGTAGCAATCAACACTGGATCCATCAAAGGTGAATATATAAGCAAATATTGGTACATCCATATAATGCAATATACTTCAATAGTAAAAACAAACTAAAAATTCTGATATACTTAACATGGATAGGACTTAAAATTATCATGCTGAGTGAAGAAGACAGACAAGAAAAAAGAGAGAGATTCTGTATAATTCCACTTAAAGGAATTTCCAGAGAATACAAACTAATCTGTACTGGCCAAAAAAAAAAAAAAATAGTGGTTACCTGGGGTCAGGTGTAGAAGGTGATGGACTGTGAGAGTGCAAGGGAATGCCTTAGGATGATGATAATATTGTGGGTCTTGACTGTTGTTATGGTTACACAGGTGTGTGTTTGTCAAAATTCATCAAATTGCATACTTAAAATAGGTGCATTCATTGTATGCAATTGTTTTCTTAATAAAATTATACACAACTAATGAATCATTGAACACTACATCAAAAACTAATGATGTACTATATGTTGGCTAACTGAACATAATAAAAATAAAATAAATTTTTAAAAAGGCTTTCTGACTGTGAGAGAATTTATTTTTCCTCAGAGATGAGACAGGAGCACTAGCCAACCACTCTTTGGGGAAGTGTTCTCAGAAAAGATCCTCTCACTAGGCATTTCCCATGCTAAGGCCTGCAGTATCTGAAGCCACCTATAGCCTTGGCAACCTTGTGGCAGAATCCACATCTGCAGCTTTCTTCCCAACTATGGATTAAGGAAATTAAGTGTCTTATCCAGCATGGGTTGAAGCAATGAACAGCAATGGAAGAAAGAGTTGGCCATGTGGAGGGGCTGGGATTCTGTGTCCCCAGCTCTGTATGAGTGAAGTGGCTTGGAGTTCCTGATCCCCAGTGGGGGACCCAGGAAGGCAGAGGAGGTAAGAAACGTGAAAGATACTGGCAGTTGAGGCCATGATGGGGCTGTGGACACTGACAGTGCATGAGAGTGAGAATAGATGCCAATTACTACAAAGAAGAGATAAGAAGACACCTGGTTAAGTTTGAGGAGAGACTGCATGTGACCAGCTCCAGAAATCTTCTCCTCCAGGACTGGGATGGCAAACCTTGAATCTCTTGAGTTCAAACTCTAAAATGATTGAATTACCTGGAAGGAGCTAGATTAGGTTGTCTGCCATCTTGTAGTCTAGCAGTGTAAGATAGCATTACACTATCATAGCTTACATTTTGGAATGGAAAAACTAAGTTATATCATTAGATGCATAAGTTTTATGACTTGAAATTCATAGCTTTTATACTCTACATTTAAAAAGAGTAGCCAATCCAGAAATTCAAGGACCATATAAAAAATAGTAACAAACACAACTGAAAGCACTCAGAAGAATATGAATAAATTGTATGACAACAAATTACTGTGGATAAAACATGTCATGTTAGTCTGTGTAACTAACAAGTCAAAAGGCTTGACTGAATTTCAGTGTAACATATGTGTGGTCAGAATACAGATCATCGATTAGAGTTTTCCTGATTTTATAAATCAAGGTACTTCAACAACGAAAAAGGAAACATTTGTGTTAAGTATTTGATTACATAGAAAATGTTAGAAAGTTCGGCCATCAGTGATAGGTAGATTCATTCATTGTTCACACAACAAAAATATGTGTACCTGTTACATGCCAAGGATTGGAAGATGTAGGCAAATGAATAAAATCATGTTCTCAGTAAAGCAAAAGTTGCAAGAGTAAACAGAAGAAAGGGAGTGAGGAGAGTAGCAGTTCATCGGGAATTAGAGAATTAGTAAGAGTTACATTTTCTCAAATACAGGGTGTTGTTTTTGTTTGTTTGTTTGTTTGTTTGTTTGTTTGTTTTTACCTGCTAGGCAAGGATAACGTCACTGACTCCGCATCTATTCTTCCTCTTAGCTATTCTGAATGGTTTGAGGGCTAATTCTAATTTGGTCTGCAGTCACTTCAAAACAATACTTTCAGACAAACTCTCACTCGAGTTGTGCTTTTATGTAGTTGTTAATTATCACACACTGTGCTGATTTAGAAACTGGCTGTGTAAAGACAGAAGAGAAGAAATCAGCTCAGTTAAAAGACTTTCAAGGAATCTTTAAGAGCTATGAAATTCTGAAATACATTCCTGAGGAAGAGTTGCCTATTAAGGAAAAGGAAAGCAAGATTTTTCTGTGTCCCTTAGTGATTTTCTTGAAACATTCTGACACAAGCACAATAGGCTCCAAGATGCTTCTCAGTACTGTGGTAAGCCAGCAAGGGAAAGAAAGGCACTCAATATTTGTTTATAATTCCTGAGAATGACACTTACCTGTTTAAACATAAAAGGAAGTCTTTTCACAGCATATGTTTATGCTATGGCTAGTGAATAAACACAATTAATTAAGCATTAGTTTTTATTCTAGTAAGCAGTGATTTACAAACCTACATTCAATCCATTTGACATACTGAATCAAATGATGTGGTGTGAAGCTTCTCAGATGATACCAACCATCCTCCTGATACGACTGCCTTGTATAATCCCCCATCTTGAGTAACTTGCTTTTAACTCATAGTCTCAGTGCTAGGAGACATTTCTTCCATGACCAGATTACAAGAGTGACCTCCATCTTCCTAGGAGACTCTCCCTTAGGTTTTAATGAAACAAGTTGCCATGTTTGGGAGGTCCAAGTGGCTAGTAACTTAGGGTGACTTCTTGCGAACATAAGGAATTGAGACCCTAGGACAAACAGCATAAAAGGAACTGGATGCTGCCAGCAATAATGTAAATGAGCTTGGAAATGGATCCTTGTCCAGTTGAGCCTTCATGACAGACTCCAACCCTGACCATCATCTTCATAGTAGCTTGTAGCCTCATGAGAAATCCTGAAGCAGAGAACTCAACTGAGCTACACCTGGATTTATGACCCACAGGAATGGTGAGACAGTGGGGGTATGGATTTTTTGCTTTTTGTTTTTATTTTTTTATTTTTTTTAAGATTTTATTTATTTATTTGACAGAGAGAGAGCTCACAAGTAGGCAGAGAGGCAGGCAGAGAGAGAAGGGGAAGCAGGCTCCCTGCTGAGCCGAGACCCCAATGTGGGGCTCGATCCCAGGACCCCGAGATCATGACCTGAGCTGAAGGCAGGGGCTTTAACCCACTGACCTACCCAGGTGCCCCTGTTTTTATTTTTTTATTAAGTATGCTCCACGTCCAACCTGGGGCTTGAACTCATGAACCTGAGGTCAAGAGTCATGTGTTCTAGTGACTGAGCCAGCTGGGGGCCCTGTGGGTATGTTATTTTTAAGCCATTAAGTTTGTGCTGATCTGCTACAGCAATAGATAACTAATACAAGAGGCAACTATGGCAACCAAACAAGTTATTTACTTCTATTTATTTTTACTATAGTTCATATTAGGAAAGTCAAGATGCTTATGCAAAAATACAGAGTTAATAGCATTATCATTCCTTGGCAAATAACCCATTGTATCTAATTACATTTACATTTCACTAATTACTTATCTTCTGGGAACTGAAATAGATTACTATTCCAAATAAGAGTTGGTCAGTATGAAACAATCCAGAAAGAAAGAATAAAATTATGAAGAGAACATTTTAACCAAATATAATAACTAAATAGGACAGGCTGACAAAAAATAAGTTATAGGTAATGCAGAAGTGAAAGAAACATTATAGATGATCAGGTGCAGTCCCCAATAAAAAAACTGAGCCCCTGAGAACCTATTTTGTGTGTCCACAGGCTAAAAAATGTTTTTTTCCACATTTTTAAAAGTTCATAGACAAAAAAGAATATGTGATAAAATGGCCTATAAAACAAAATAAATACTTTCTGGACTTTTACAGGAAAAGGGTACTTTTCCTACTCGGTCCATCATGATATAAGTTTGAGTTACTCCAGTTGTATACATTCTCAAAACTTAGAAATTGTACATTTAAGAGCTTGGCATTTCATTTTATGTATATTTTACGTCAAAAAGAAATTCAAAACTCAAACAAAGGTTAGACTCTAGTTAATAATAATACAAATGTTGAAAGAAATACTTAGGATAATTATATTCATGTGTGCAATTTACTCTGAAGTGCTTCAAAAAATAAGACATTTATGGATGGACAGAGGAATAAATAAATATAAAAATACATAATAAAGTGATTATATTAATAGTAGAATCTAGGTAGTCAGAATATGCATCTTCACTGCAAAACTCTTCCAACTTTATTGTAGATGTCTGAAAATTTTGAGAATAAAATATTAGGAAAAAAATAAAGCTGTACATGGATGGCACTTACTGTCAAGAACTCTATTTAGTGGGTGTGAATTATAGATATACAACAAACCTACAAAACGGAGGTGTTCAAAGTTAGTTGTAATTTCATGTCTTTTTTTTTAAAGATTTTATTTATTTATTTGACAGAGAGAGAGATCACAAGTAGGGAGACAGGCAGGCAGAGAGAGAGGGGGAAGCAGGCTCCCTGCTGAGCAGAGAGCCTGATGTGGGGCTGGATCCCAGGACCCTGAGATCCTGGGTGCCCCTGTAATTTCATGTCTTTAACTCAATTTAGGTTTTGGCTCTATGTTCCAGCCTAGACAGACAACTTAATCAACTTTGGGTTTATTTTCATTAACAATCCAGGGATCCCTCCAT
>CM053610.1:43180914-43224591 GCA_028646535.1 Procyon lotor
TAAAGAATTGGTGGTATACAATGGAATACTATGCAGCCATCAAGAGAAACGAAATCTGGCCATTTGCAATGATGTGGATGGAACTGGAGGGTGTTATGCTAAGTGAAATAAGTCAGTCAGAGAAAACAATTATTACATGATCTCTCTCATATGAAGAATTTGAGAGGCATGGTGAGGGTTTGTGTGGGGGTGTGGGAGAGAAATGAAACAGGAAGGGATGGGGAGGGAGACAAACCATAAGAGACTCCTAGATTCATGAAATGAACTAAGGGTTGCTGGGAGGTGGTGGGGTAGGAATAGGGTGGCTGGGTTGTGGACACTGGGGAGGGTATTTGCTATGGTAAGTGCTGTGAAATGTGTAAGCCTGATGATTCGCAGACATGTACCCTGGGGCAAATAATACATTATATGTTAATAAAAAAAAAAATAGAGATCTGAGAAATAGACCCATGCAAAAACAGTTAAATGCAGCTTGACAGATGACCAAAGACAATTCAATGGGGGAAACAACCAGTCTTTTCAACAAATCATTTTGGAAAAATGCAAAAACAGACACTATACCTCTCACAATTGTCAAAATGTATCATAGACCTAAATGTGAAATGAAAGCTATAAAACTTCTAGAAGACAGTATGGGGGAAAGTCTAAGCAGCCTTAGGTTTGCTAATAAATTTTAGGAACACAAAAAAAACAATTTAGTAAAACATTGATATATTAAACTTTATTAATATTAAAGTCTTCTGCTCTGTGAAAGATGCTATTTAAAAAATGAAAAAATAAGCCATAGACTGGGGTAAAATATTTGGAAAACACATATCTGACAAAAGATTTATATCCAAAATATGCAGAAACCTCTTAAAATTCAATAATAAGAAAACAAACAACCTGATTAAAAAAAAATAGGTAAATCTCTGAACAGACCCCTCTCCAAAGAAGTTGTAAAGATGGCACATAAGTGTATGAAAGAATGTTCAATATTGTCAATAGGCAATTGGAAGTTTATTTATTTATTTATTTTACAAAGATTTTTATGTATTTATTTGACAGAGAGAGAGGGAGAGAGACAGTGAGAGCAGGAACACAAGTGGGGCGTGGAGGAGGGAGGGAGAAGCTGGCTCCCCACTGATCAGGGAACCTCACACAGGGCTCAATCCCAGGACCCTGGGATCATGAACTGAGCTGAAGGCAGAGACACTTAATGAATGAGCCACCCAGGCACCCTGGCAATTGGAAGTTTAAACAAAATTGTGATACTACTATTTAAATATAGCTATTTAAATATTAAGTATTAAGATACTATCAAAATGGATAATACCTAAAAAGTTAAGAATACCAATTGGTGGAGAAGATAAAGAGCAACAGGGATTTTTATCCATTCATGATGAGAATGCAAAACAGTAGAGCCACTTTGGAAGACAGTTTTGCAGATTTCTACAAAGCTAAATAACAGTCTTATGATATTATCCAGCAATTATACTCCTAAATATTTACCCAAGTGATTTAAAGTATATGCTCACATAAAAACTTAAACATGAATTTGTTTAGCAGTTTTATTCATAATCTTCCCAAACTTGAAAAATATATAATACTGTTTAATAGGTTATAGATAAAGAAAGTATGGTACATCTATCCAATGGAATATTATACAGTGATTAAAAGAAATTATCTATAAAGCCACAAAAAGACATAGACATATATTAAGTGCATATTGCTACAATTAAGATGTCTGTCTGAAAAACCTACATATGTAGGATTCCAATTATATGACATACTGGTAAAGACAACACTATAGAAATCACTCTTTGCCATGAGCATGGGAAAAGGAGGGGAAGTTAATAGGTAAAGCATAGAGATTTTACTTGGCATTGGAAATACTATGTATGGTACTGAATTGGTGGAGTACACATTTTTCAAACACCATAGTACTTTATAGCACAAAGAGTGAAAGGACCTCAATAAATTCAAATAAAAAATTTTTAGGAGATTTGGGACTTTTGGGAGTGAATGCAGAATATGACAAGTCTAGCTGTATTCAAAATATAGGAACTAACCTCAGGGGAGTAGGTGAAACATTTCTGACCAAAGAAACTTTGCAAGTGATTGGGCTGTGTAAAAAATAAATAAGATAAACTGGACATAGCATGGCACCCTACTTGACCAAATAGTTTCCCATGGGGTTTGGGTTGACATTTCCAATACTGTTAACCTAATCAGTATACACTGCGCACGTATACTAGAATCAAGCAAATAAGCACATAAATGACAGATGATGGGCTCCAAGTTTCTCACTGCTGGAATTTTAAGTCACAGAAAATCTAGTCAGTAGTCTAGAATGATTCACATGGTAACGCATTAGAGTTGAAGACATCAGTATGAACTCACCTTTAGTTTAAAATAGATATACTTAGTTACATACAGAAATAATTACAGATAATTCCATATGCTGGAATTCTTTGCTCTTTCAGTTGAAAGGATCTAGAAACAGCAATATCCAAGTAGTATTGAGCATATCTACCACTTATAACTTGGTTTTTAATATCATTCTATACTAAAAACAAAACATAGTTCAAAAAAGCAGAGCTTCTTGGAGATAAAGGATTTTGGACAAAGGCAAGAGACATACAAAATGAGCTTTGAGCAGTTTTTTAACACTAAAAAGTGAGGAAACCTTTGAAAAAAATTTTAAAATAATTAAATAAAAACCCAAATCCACAGTGATGGAGTTTGCCAAAGAGATACAGGATCCAACTGAAAAAACTCCCAGCAATCAAAGCTGGAAAATATTTTGCACACAATATATAAAAGTTTATGTATTATAGCCCAAAGTATAAAATAAATACCCATGAGTCCATGCTAATATAATAATTTAATAAATAGGTGATAGATGTTAGATGATGATGATAGATGATAGATTAAATAGATGATAGATGATATATAGATAGATGATAGGTAGATGATGATAGACAGATGATGATAGATGATAGAGAGATAGATGATAGATAGATAGGTAGATAGATAGATAGATAGATAGATAGATAGATGATAGATAATAGATGGATAGATAATAGATAGATAGGTAAAGTAAATGGGGGAGAGATAAATTTTCCATGCAGATGGAAATGGAGATTCTCTGCCCTCAAGCTGGTTGATCATATGTATTCACCCCTTGAGTGTGGGCTGTGTACATAGTGATGTTCTTTCATTTTTTTAAAGATTTTATTTATTTGAGAGAGAGAGAGAGAGAATGCACAAGTGGGGGGCGAGGGGTAGAGGGAGAAGGAGAAGTGAACTCCCAACTGAGCAAGGAGCCCTATGCGGGACTTGATCCCAGGACTCTGGGATCATGACCTGAGCTGAAGGCCGGCACTAAAGCAACTGAGCCACCCAGGTGCCCAGTGATGTTCTTTCAAAAAGGACAGTAGGTAAAGTAGAGGACAAAGAGTAAGTTTAGAGTCATGCCTAATGTCAACCTCAACAGTCCTAAGTCATGTTGATAGCAGGTATGTTTAAAATGATAATATGTGAATGGAAATTTACCTCTATGGTCTTTCCCAAAAAAACATGTGACCCCAACAGAATCCTGAGAACAACACTTAACAAATCCCACTTGTGAGACTTGCCATAAAATACTTGACCAGTCCTCATCAAAACTGTCCTGGTCTTCAATAACCATCAAATCTTCAAACCATCAAATCCAAGAGTTGCTTAAGGAGACAAGATGACTAAATGCATTCTGGTGCCCTGGATGGAATCCTGGGACAAAAAATGGGCATTAGGTAAAAACGAAAATATGAGCTTTAGTTAATAATAGGGTATCAATATTGGTTAATTTATTGTAACAAATGTACCACACTCATGTAAGATGTAAGGAAACTGGCTGGGTATGGACTCTATGGAGATTCTCAGTGCTATTTTTGTTGTTCTCTGTAATTTTGTCAAATGCTTCTAAAATGAAAAGTTTATTAAAAAAAAAAAAACCTTTAGTCTTGATTAAAAGCCTACTTTCTGAAGCAGATTTGGAGGTTGTGCATATCCATGAAAGAACAGAGTAAGGGCCCCACTGTTGTGGAAGCTGTGAGTACTTTCTGGCCATTTGGGACTTGAACTTCTGTAGACAATCCGACTGTAAAAAAGTAATAAAGTAACTGAACTGGATGGAGCTGGAGGAGTAGGTCTATTCCAACAAATCATCATTTCGGTTTACATATTCTTACAAATTCTTTTGAAATTGGCCTATCTCTTTTATATTCCTCATTTCCTTAGTTCTTGCCTTTTTTTAAGGATTATCAAATATTTGTTATAATTCCATTTTCTTCTATTAACTTGCTGGAAATCCACTACTTTACTATTATTTTCATGATTACCATATATATTGCCACATATGTCATTGACTTTTTACACAATATAAATTTTTACTTTTGCCTCTCTGTCTGCATTGTCAGAAGCTCAGAATCTTAATTAATTGGTTTATTTAGAGAAAGAAAGAGAGCTGGGGCAGGGAGGGGCAGAAAGAGAGGGAGAGAATCTCAAGTAGCTCCATGCCCAACACAGAGCCTGACGGGGGGCTGGATCCCATGACCCTGAGATCGTGGCCTAAGCCCAGACCAAGAGTTGGATGCTTAACCAACAGGTCCACCCAGGCACCTCTGAACTTCAGAACCTTTAAGTAACATTTATCCTGCTGTTGTCACATCCTCTTTGTCAGGCATTTTAGTTTACACGTATTTTTAGTTACGTACATTACCTATTACTCTGAAAGGTCAATATTAGTTATATTTACACACATTTTTGTTCACTATTATAGTCCTTATTCTTTCTTGAGGAATTTACTTTCAGGAGGTATCATTTTACTACAGCCTAAAGAATTTCCTTTGATATTCTTGCAGTGCAAGTCTCCTGGTTTCCAATTCTTTCACCTTTCATTTACGTTAAACATTTTATTTGATTTTTGTTTTTGAAGGTTATTTTTCTGGGTAGCTAATTTTAGGTTAGCCACTCTTTTTTTCTGCTCTAGCTCTAGTACTTTTTTTTTTTTAATGTGTAACTTTTCTTCTGACTTCTTCTGTCTTCTATCATTTCTTCTCAACTGACTCAGAAGTCAGTTATTCACTTTATTATTTCTCCACTGAAGATGCTGCATCTTTTTTTTTTTAAGATTTATTTATGTATATGTGAGAGAGAGAGCATAAGCAGGGGAAGGACAGAGGGACAGGGAGAGAATTCTCAAGCAGACTCCCCACTGAGCACAGAGTCCAAGTTAGGGCTCTAAGCCAGGCCTCTGAGATCATGACCTGAGACAAGACCAAGAGTTGGCTGCTTAACTGACAGAGGCACCCGTGTACCCTGATACTGTATCCTTTGAACCTGATTGCTTTTACTTCAGTATTTAGCATTTTGAGTTAGATGCTAATTTTGTGTGTGTGTGTGTGTGTGTGTGTGTTATTTATGTTTCTTCATGTTTGCAAAACAATGAATCTGTGGGCCAACCTCTTTCATAAATTTTTGAAATTCTTAGTTATCATCTTTTGAATAATAATTTCTCTGCCTTAAAAAAAAAATAATTTCTCTGCCTTCACTCTCCTCTCATCCTGAGATTTCTACATGTAAGTATGTTAAATCTTTGGAGTTTATTTCACATGGATTTAGGCTATATTCATCTGTTTTTTCAATATTTCTCTTTTCTTCAGTTTGAATATTCTTGATTCTTTCAGTTTACTGATTCTGTAATCTATTACATTTAATCTGCTGTTGTACCTGTCCACTGGATTCTTAATTTTGGTTGTTACATATTTCATTCCTAGGATATCCTTTTAATTCTTATGTTTTCTAATGTTTTTTAAAAATTCTTTCTCTTTTCATGTATTTTGTCCAGTATTAACCTTTCATTTCTTTAACATATCAATCAAAGTTATTTTAAATTCCTTGGATGCTGCTTCATTATCTGGATCAATTGTACATTCACTTTTACTACCTAGTTTTTTTTCTTGATTCATAGTTCTTATATTTCTCTAAATGTATTTTTACATTTTTACATTTTTCTACCAGATGTTGTGCATAAACTGATGATGTTGACTTCCAACAAAGAGGATCCCTCCTTTCTTAGTAAGCATAGAGTATGCTTACCTGATCAGTAATTGAGATAAGCTGGAGCTGAGTTCCTGCTTGAATTAAATTCAGTCATCCTCTGTTACCTCTGCTGTAAGGACTTTTGACTGAGGTTCTGGTACTTCTCTGTCTATGAAGCCCTGAAAGCCTGCAGGACATCCAATTCTTCCCTCTACGTGCTCTCAGCGTAGCTCTTAGGTCTCCACTATGCACAACTCCACAAATTAGAAGATATATTCAGAGAGTTGAGCCATATGTTTGAAGCAAGGCCCTTCCTCTGGCTTGACTTCTGTATCCTAATTTGCAAGACCATGGAGGGTTTTATTCTGCCTTCCAGAAGTGTATTAATTTTCCAATGCTGGGGTAACAACTTACAACCTTAGCAGCTAAACAAAGGAAATCTACCATACTATAGTTCCAAAGCTCAGAAATCTGGCAGGCCTGTCTTGTTGCTATGCTCCAGATCCCATAAGACCAAAATCAAGATATTGCCAAGCCAAGGGGATAAGTCACTTCCAGTCTCATTCAAGTTATTGGCAGAATTTGGCTTCTTGTGATTTTAGGACTGAGATCTCCTTGCTGGCTCTTGGCCAGGGGCTGTTCTCAGCTTCCAGAAGCTCCCCACAGGCACTGGCTTCTGGCCCCATTTCTCCATCTTCAAAGACAGAGCTGTGACTGAAGTCCTTCTCACACTTCAAATCTGACTTTCACTGACCTGCCTTTCTTCTTCCATTGCTTCCCTCTTACCTTTTGGTCTTTCTGGGTGTTCAGGGAAGGATTATAGAATCACAACCTCAACTTTTTCTTTAGAGCACACTTTCCAGACATCTTTTAATTTTAGCATCTTTGTCAACTGAGAAAGCTAAGAATTTCCTAAATTACCAAATCCTGATGCCTTTTTTTTTTTTTTTTTGGCAGATGTTCCTTTTATTCTACTCTCCTTTCATTTTAGTCTAAGTGGCAAGAAGAAACCAGACTGCCCTTACTACACTTTGCTGGAAATCTCCTTAGCTAAGTATCCAATTTCATTGTTTACATGCTCTGCTTTCCCCATAACTGCAGGGCATGAGTCCTCTAAACTTTCTGCTGGGGTGTAACAAAGATCCCTGTTTCTAATAACATAGGTCTCACTTCCTGTTCAACTCTTAACAAGCAGCATCTTTAATGTCCATATTTCTACATGTATTTCTATTTAAGACAGTCTAGGCTTTATTTATCCTGATCCTCAGAATTAATCCAGCCTCCCTTGTGCCCAATTTCAAATCCACTTCCCCAGTTTTAGACATTTGTTATAGTAATACCCACTCATGGCACCAAAATTTGTATTTGATTCCTATTGCTGTCATAAAAAAAATCACAAATTTAGCAGCTTAAAATAATACCCACTTATCTCACAGTGGTGTATGTTATAAGTCTAGGCCCACCAAGGCTCAGGTAGTTCTTTGCTTTGGGCTTCAGAAGGCCAAAATCAAGTTGTATGCTGACCTGTTCTTTCCTGGAAGCCCTGGGAAGAATTATTTCCAAATTCTCTCAAGTTGATGGCAGAACTCAGCCTCTTGGAACTGTAGATCTGAGGTTCCTGTTTTCTTGCTGGTTGTAGGGCAGGGGTTGCTCTCAGTTAGAGAGGGTGTTACGCTCCTTGGCGTGTGGCCTCTTCCTCCATCTTTAAAGACAGCAATGGTGGACCAAGTCCTTGCATGTGGGAGACACTCTCCCACTTCTCTCCTGCCTCACCTACCCTCTGTATTCTTGTTTTGCCACATTTTATCTGACAGACCCTTCTGTCTTGCTTTTCTAATATTATGAGTTTAGGTGATTGCACTTGGCTCATTTGGATAATCTAAGATAATCTCCATTCTAAGGTCAATTTATGTATAATCTTAATTACATATAGCAAGTACTTTCTCAGTAGCAACCAGATCGGGATTTGATTGAACAACCAAGCAAGGGCTGGGATTTTGGAGCCACAGAAGCCTTTGGAATTCTGCCCACCATGAAAGCCTCTACCTTCCCTCTCTAGCCTCCAGAGCAGGCTTAGAAATCAGTAAGCATTTCATGAATAAAATGAGACACTTTTTCCAGGTTGCTCAAATTTCCCCTTCTTCTTCCTCCTCCATTCCTATTTGACTGCTCAAGGTTTGTTAGCTTCCTCCCCCTCCCTCTCTACCCCACCCCATCTCCAAGGCTTTTTAAGCAAAGGCCAATTCCTGCCCCTCAGGCCCATAACTGAAAAGTGATCTTGGGAAGGAACAGAACTAGCAATATTTCACTCACAGCTCATCTGGGAAGGACTTTTCTCTCTGGAATTGTATTTCATCTAGTTTTCATTGATTCCCTAACACCCTGAAGCCTTTAAAATTAGTTTTTGTAAATTATCTGTTTTCCCCTAAAGATTACAAAGGGGACCTTGTCTGGTGCAATCAACTTTATCCCACCCAGAAGGGATCCTCCACAAACAATGATTTTTTTTTTTAATTTTTTCTTAAGCTAAGTAGAGCAGATCTCTGAGTGCTGACTTGTCAAATAACTTCAGTGTACTATTAGCCTAGTTATGAAAGTTTTCTTCTAAATATAACTTTCTTTTAAGTATTAAGGGCACCCATAAATAATGTTTTTTTTTTTATTACTAAAAATACTAATTAGGTTTAGGCTCATAGATCTTCTTTGTCTTCCTCCTTTCTGTAACTTCCATGCCAGTTCAGGCTTTTTATCATAGAAAATATATATGAAATAACTTCCTTATAATCCTCCTGGCAGTTAGCCTATGTCCAGTATCTCTGCAAGTTTTCAAACAGTTTTATTTTTTAGTGTAGCTGATTTATTAGGACACACTGAAGAAAAGGATTTTACCTGTAGATTTTCCAACATTTTAAGAAATGTTTTTGGAGGCTGTTGTACTTCTGAGTACAAAATGTGAAGACTAATTGAAGGTAGTCACACAAAATAAAGTTTTTGGTAATTATCATCATCATCATCATCATCAGAGCAGTTAAGAGAAAAGAAACTACGCAAGGAGAAATTCACAGGAATCTGACTCTGCCAACAAGTAAAATTTTGCACTCACCACTACTACTATTGGAATCGCTACTGAAGGTCAAATAGGTCCACATCACATATGTGGTTTTGACTAGCAGCTTACACTAGTTAGTAACCAGGAATCTTTCTAATCTAATATTTTATGAGTTAATTAAACACAAGGTGTTGCTAAAGAAAGAGGGCTGTACCAATTGCAGGTGGGAAAGGAAGGAGCAGTAAGAAATAAAATGCTCTTCAAAATGTAGAAATATGTTGAATATATATTTATCTTATAAACATACATTTAATTTATTTAATATATACATATATATGAATTATATGTATATGTGCATATATATATTCACCCACACATACACATGTACATATACGCATACCTTATAATTTACTTTTATATGTAAAAGAGATTAAAGTTTACATATTATTCTGTAAGCTGATTTTCCATGTCAATACAGAGTTCCCATATTATCACATATTTTTCCATAACTTTATTTTTTATGGCCATTAAATACTTTATTGGACTGAATTTTCCATAATTTATTAAACAAAACTACCTTAATTGAATATATGGCTTATGCCTAATTTTTACTTTTTAAGGAAAGGCAAAAATTGATAGACTTTACAAATAACTTTATTCATCCAGAAAGTTTGCTATTACATAGTATGTAATATCATTTTCAAACTGCATTGTCCAAGTGAATTATAATGGAGCATTTTTCACACACCATTAATAATTTTTTAACAGATTATTTGAACAATGAATAATTCTTTTGAATTATATGTAAATGGCAAGCCCCATGAGATTTGGCTGTCTTGAGACACACCAGATTGTGCACAGCTGACCCATGAAGGAACACCAGAGCCCTTCACACTATCAAGCAATAGCTTTGGTGTTCCCTTGGGAGGAACTGATACTCACAAAATAAAAGTTTATTGCTATTATTTTAGTATTTTATGTACTTAACATTTACAAAAAACATTTTCCTTATAAAAGGACTTTTATATATAAATTATTTCTACCTAATTTTCATGAAACTGCATTATCACCATGAAAACAGAGTTTCCAACTAAATTACTTTTCCCCAGGTTTAACATTAGATGGAAGTTTCTGTGAGTGAAAGGCTAAAACTATTACTTGGGTTTAGTGCTTCCCTAGTGTCTGCTTGAGGTTCAGCCTTTGTTAATCCACACATTTGATCACATAAACTCTTCAGGAGATTGACTGACAGAGCTAAAACAATTCTAAAGAAATTGAGAACTGAGACATAACTAAAATGTGGAAATCCATTGTCTTACATCTAATTTCCTAACTTAAGTAATTTTGGAGAGGAAGAGTGAGGGAAACAAGATAGGAGGAAGAAAGTGAGGGAGAATATGCTCTCAATTCATCCTATTTTTTTTTCAGTTCATCCTATTAATGGCACTACAATGACTTCCACCCTGAGTCAAGGAACTTTTATATCCTCAAGTCAACCAACCATTGGCAAGTGGCTTCTTTATGGGTGAGTGAAGTGAGAGTAGCATTGTTGGTGAGGTGGTTCCTATTCAGCAAGAGCTGATCCTCTGGAGAGTAGAGCTTCAGAGATATTGGCAGCCAACACTCATTACCCTACCTAAGCAAAATACCAATAGCAACTACTACAGTCCAAAATTTGCATCACTGAAATCCACCTTTTTTTTAGATTGGGTTTATTTCAGGATTCCAGTTCGTCATAATTTCTAGGAAACTTAAAGGACAAGTGTTTCTGGGACAAACCACAAGCACAATTACTACATTTCTGAGATACTGAGATACATAATGGATGCTCTTTATCAAACTCTTCTGCCACCCATCCTAGATTCCCCTTCTCTATGGCTAGTTGATCAAGTTGTCTTGCTTCATGGAATGACCCAATCCTTTATTTCTGAGAGGTCTGAGTTTGGGACATCCATGCCCTTATCAATCATGGCTCTTGGATTTGCCCATTTACAGTTTTAATTGGATATGGAATAATCAAAATATTATCTGCACTATTTGTTTTTTTAACATTTTTAGCTAATTAATCCTCTGATGTAAAACCTGCCAATCACCACAGATAAAGCCATTGCAGCATCTTCACTCCTTTTGTTGTCCAATCTTTAGCTCACTTTTCAGCAGTACCGACATTGACTTTTGCAGTCCCCCTGACTTTCTTGATTCTGTTCTTGCATTCCTTTTGCTGTTTTCTTCATGTCTTTTTCTTCTCATACAGGCCATGTCTTGCAAGTCTATTGTTTGGGTCCATTTTTCTTTGCATAATCCAAGGAATCAGAAATCATGTAAAAGTCAGTTGTCTTGCCACCACCAAAATGGGTTCTGAATCCAAACACAAATATGACATCTGGTGTGGTCTTGTACATTTTGGCTAGTTTTTCCTGAATTTCTGTCTTAGGTACTGTTGCCTTTCCAGGGTGAAGTGAAAGCATGACCATCTGTTTCCATTTAGGTAGTTGGTTGGTCATGAGCCTCCTGGTCCCAATAGTTACTATGTCATTCATGATAACTGCTGAACTTCAAGCAGCCAGGGAGGAAAAGAAAAAAGATCTCCACTGTTACTGGGGAGCCCAGTTCTGTCACAGTATCTCTTGTCTATAGAGAATAAATGCCTTTGAACTACCAGTGAATAATGGCAGACCACTCACCTGTACATTTCTTATTGCCTTAGGACACAGAGTATCTCTGGGAATTATTCAAGAAGAAAGCTATCTGGTTGGTTCTCTGAGTTTGTATTATAGACCCATTATAGCATGCCTACGACTTGGAGTATTTTGATTCCCTCCTCCACAGTCTGCCACAGTCTCTACTTAATGTGGAACATTGCTTCTTCCAAGGTTTTAAGTGCCATCCCAGTGGTGTATGAAATTCTTTACCTGGGAAACTTGCTAGGATGTTAAATCCTATGTCATAGTAGAGTGCCCCCATATCAACACATTTGTCATCTAGATTTATATTTAGCCTGTAACAGCATCTATACTCAGGCACTATCTTCTGTTCCTCATGGAAGATGCTACCCAAGGACTACAGTGTTTTTGGCATATAATTCCTCTCCTCCTTTAGCAAACAGGCCAAATATTTTTAAAATAAGTTTACTGAGACATACTTGGACATTTAAAAAACTGCATATTTTTAAAGCGGACAATGTAATAAGTTTTGACACATATATAAATCTGAGAAGCCATCACCACAGTCAAGATAGTGAACATACCTATCACACTCAAAAGTAGCCACTTTCCTGATTATAATCCTACCCACAGATGCCTTCCAGGCCACTCGGTAACCACTCTCTGCTTTTTGTGACTGTAGTTTGTGTCTTGTACAATTTTATATAAGTAGAACCATATGATACATACTCCTTCATGTCTGAGTTCTTTCACTCAGTGTAATTATTTTAAGAATCATCCATGTTATCCCATGTATCATAAGTTTATTCCTTTTTATTGTTGGGTATTAAGTATCTTGTGATATATATAAAGAGACCACTCTTTGTTCACACACACACACACACACACACAAGAATTGGCATGGAGCACTGGGTGTGGTGCATGAACAATAAATCTTGTAACACTGAAAAAATAAAATAGACATTTTTGGGGAAAAAAAGAATTGGCTATATTTGTCTCTAAATGTTGCATCTGTAATATATATTACTATTTATATGTAATTCCATTAGATATTACATAAACCAATGGAATTTTATAAAATAAAAGAATTATCTTTTCTATGAAAAACAAATTATAGCATTCTTGGAAAGAATTAATAAAAGAATTATTTTTATTTTTTTTTAATATTGCTTCTAAATGAAGGATGGGCAGAGGCAGAGGTAGCATGAAGAAAATGAAGCTTAGTTTTTAGCGGCTCCCATCCGTATAAGTTCCTGTCAAGTCCCGAGGGGGGCCCTAGCAGTGTGATTTTATAAAATTTGTGGAAGTAAAATATTTCAATTACAAGTGGTTAAGACATCCCTCCGTGTGTTCTACTCCTAGTTACCTTTGATTGTGCTTTACCTTTAAGTGTATGGTGATGGAATGGGGCAGACATTGAGATCTAGCTAAGGGGTTGTTCAGTTGGGGGCACATTCATTTGGGTTTCATGCAGTATATTTGTGTTGTCTGAAGTCATATTTTGTTTGCACAAATGTGAAGTTATTGTTAACTACTCTTCTGTAAGAATACTTCCAAGAAGAGTACTATAGTCTTTTGTATTGACTCACCACCCATCACAAAGACATCGGAATTTGTTTTGTGGTGGTTGGCATCAGAAGTATGTGGGTAAATATAAATGTATAAAACCAGAAGCTGGTCATTAGAAAGTCTTCTAAGTCCTTAGACCTGTCAAAAATCCTACAATCCCACAATGACAAGAGCATACTGAAAATGTGGTCAATGTGTATCATCAGTTCAGAGAGTATTTAAGATTAATCATTTTTCCAGAAAACTCAAATTGTCCTACACAAATCTAATAGTAATGGTAAATATGTTTATGCCATAACCAATAATGAATTGTAAAGCTGAAAGCTCAATAATAAAGAGAAAATTTCAATTAATAATTCTAGAGGAAAGATTAGTGATCTTTCTATTCTCTTTGCAATCAGTGATATTACAAAAGTATTGTCATATGAAGAGGTAATCAAAATTATGCAGCCCAAAATATAGAATTAAATATAGATTTATGTTGAATAGTTGATTATTAAAAATTACTTGGACAATTAAATAATTTTGTGGTATTTATCAGCTACTTGAAAAATTCTAATTTGTTGTGATTATTTTTTCCTTCTAAATATTCACTTTCTTACTAAATTATGTTTCTACAAATTTGTATTTGTTTTCTTTTTTTTAAGATTTTATTTATTTATTTGAAAGAGAGAATGAGCAGGGAAGTGGGGGAGGAGAGAAGGTCAGAGAGGGAGAGGGAGAAGCAGACCCCCAACTGAGCAGGGAGTCTGCTTCAGGGCTTGATCCCAGGACCCTGGGATCATGACCTCAGCTGAAGGGCGACACTTAACCAACTGAGCCACCCAGGTGCCCCTGTATTAGTTTCCCTAAACAGATCACATAATTATGTAAGTTTCAAGACCCATAAAATTTGATTTCACTCTATAAAAAGACAACAGTAAATGTTTGGGAAGAAAAATTATAACGTTATGAAGGCACCTATATTCAGCAAACTTCACAGATTTTTAAAATTCTTATTCCACTTTAGATCTGTAAAGTTTTGATCAACAGCAACGTTCAAAAAATAAGTCTTGATTCTGTAACACAGGATCTCAGACGAATATAAAGTAGTATCTTGATATATAACAGAATGTTTAAAGTTATGTATCAATTTTAAAGATTCCTTGCTTTAAATAATTTTAATGTACTGATCCAACTCATGATCAATGTTACCCTAGATAAGAGCACATCACCTACAATTATGGAGTTTTTATCATTGACAGATATTTCTCGTCCTTTTGACATGTTATCTCATTTCATAGGAGGCTCAGAGTGACTTGGAACCCCCTTCTCTCCAATAGCCATCCTTCTCAACAATATCACTAAAAATCTTAGTAAATGTAATCTGAACACACACACCCACAATCAAGCTCTGGAGCATATTGTCTTTCCCAAGCTTCTATTACACAGAATTTGGGAACTTCCATGGATTTCATTTCCTTTTTATACAACCCAAAGTTACACATTGAAAAAGAAACTGAAACATTAGGGTTACAAAATAACTTGCCCAAACTCATGACAGATGCAAAAAAGAGAAACTGGAATCCGACTACAGGTCTGTTTGACCCCAAATGTCATTCTCCTACTCCTGAGGGTCTCCCCAGTTCCAGTTTCTTATGGTCATCCCCTTCACCTCACTGGCATGTCCTTATCTTTCTATATCTGTTCAACATGATTAGGTTTCATTCTTAAACAACCACTGAGTCTGGTTATTTTAGATTAGCTTTGTTTTAGTCAGTTCTAGTTACTGTAACACAGTATCACAGTCTCAGTGGCTTATAAACAATAGAAGTGTATTTCTCACAGCTCTGCAGGCTGAGATCATTGTGCCAGCCAGGTTGGGCTCCGGTTAAGACACTTTTTCCAGGTTGCAGACTAATGGCTTATTGTGTTCTCACTTAGCAGAGAACAGAGAGAGGGATCCCATGTCTCACTAGTTTTAAAAACTAAGGACATTACCAAGGGGAGGTTGGTGCAAGAATGGATGAAATAGGTGAAGGGAATTAAGAATACACTTATCACGATGAGCACTGAGTAATGTATGGAATTGTTGAATCACTATGTTGTACACCTGAAACTGATATAACCCTGTATGTTGACTATACTAGAATTAACATTTTAAAATTAATTAATTAGTTAATTAATTAATATCAGATCATGAATCCCATTCATGAGGTCTACTCCAATGACCTAATTATCCATAAAGGTTCTACCTCCAAATACCATCACATTGGGGAAGACAAAATTTCAACATATAAATTTTGCAGGGACTCAAACATTCAGTCCCTAAAAGCCTTAACACCAAAATTGGTATGAATGAACTCAATGAAATTTTGGATAAATTTTGTTGATATGGTATGATGATATGATATGATATGATATGATATGATATGATATGACATGATATGATATGACATGATGATACGATATATATCATGTTTTCTTGCATTCTAAGAGAGTATGGAGAATATACCTTCATACTTGATATATTCACAAAGATCATCTACTTTCATCTCTACTACCTTAACATTTCTTACAAATACAAATTAAACTGAAATAAGATGTTAGAATAGACAAAGAAAAACCTATACCAAATAGCACAAGTATTTATTAAACATTTCTTTGTGCTCTCATTTAAAACATTTTCCCACTTATTGATAAAAATTGCTATCATTCATTTATAGAGCTCTTACTACATTAGAGACTCTATGCTATATACTTCATGCAAATCATCTCAGTATTTTATTGAGTTGGTAATCTAGTTAATAACCTACTGACGATGAGGATCAGGTTTTCTGATTCTAATCTTCGAACCATTTTACAACTCAGTAAGTTGTGAATGACTGACAACAATGCAAATTCTGTCTATATATATACAAATTTATTTTTATTTCCTTCCCATCACGAAAAAGCCAGTTTTGTATATTCGTAAATTTCTTTTTTTTTTCGTAAATTTATTTCAACAATTATTCCATTTTCCCTTATGATCTTCCTTATGATATAGCCTTCAAACTGGACACAACATCTTATCAATTCCCTTATTATTGAATTAAATAAAATCTTTAATATGTGTTCATTTTATATATGAGTTGTGACTTTACTTCTTTTTGAAAATTCTTTAACAAAATATAATCTAGCCTGTGTGTTTTAGTAAGAAATTTTATAAAATCTTCCCTCTGATTTTTGAGTTCTCTCACTCCCTCTCACCACCTTGTCTAATTTCTTACTCTAAACACAACCTTGTGTTCCTCCTAATTCTAACTGTTGGACCTCACTGATTCTCCTTTGTATTAAAGTCCATGAATTTGTAGCAGTTGTCTTTCCTCTTGGAGAGGAAAACTTTTCAAACTTCCTTTCAGGTAAATAGTTGGGCTTTGTTATGCTATATTTATTTATACCTAAATACATTTAATTACCCATGTTTTGCATATTTAAAGTTTCATATTGTTCCTTGAGAGAGAAGCCATCTATGATTTTGAACAGTTTGGGGAAGTCAGTGAAATCTGGGTATTTGATAAGTCAGAGCTTGCTGTATGACTGACAGGAATCAAACTGTGAGGCAAATTTTTGATAGGAAACCATGAGAAGAAGGCAAATTTAAGAGTTAGATTTAAGGAAATATCTGATAATGTGTCTTTGTTAACAGGCTCATAATTACTGAAACGGATTTCCTTCAAGTATAACTAAAAAACTAAAATGAAGATAGAAACCTGAACAAAGTGTTTTTTATATAATAGAACTAATAGTAGCTGGAAAAAAAAATCAATTCCAATCCTCCCCACAAACACACCACATTAACATTCGTTAATTGCTAGGGAAGAGCCTTGATGGGTATTAACTAGAAGTACTGTTTTTCCTGGTCAGTTCCTGCTATTTTAAGGTGATGCACATGTTCCTCTTCTGCTCTTTCTTAACTGTACAGCAGAGTGGTTTAGCCCCTTGTCCCCATCCTGTCGCTACTGCAACAAGAAAGGTTAGGCAGGATTTAAAAAAAAATTATGTTATAGAAAAGTTTCTTAATGAAGCAAGCACTCTAACAGAAATAGACTTCAATACCTTGAGGCTTTGAGCCAAGAAGAAATGGTGAGATGCATTTTCATGGCTGGTTGGTTTCATTTTTTTTTTTTTAAGTCAGATGTGCCAATAGGAAATTTAAGTGTTCCTCTTGATGTAAAAGCCTAGAGCATAAGAAGCTATTCTTACCTTTTATGCAAGACATTTCTTTTTCTGAGAAGTCCATAAAATCAGGCTGATAATTCACTAAATGCCCTATTTAAATTGAAATCTTTTCCTGCTTTAAAGTACATCATGTCCTGGAGTCTTTTTACTTTCTCTGAGTTAAACCACAACCTCTGTTTTTTTTCGTTTTTGTTTTTTGTTTTTTTTTTTGTTTTTTTTTTTTAAGCTTTAAGGTTGGTTTCTAAAGTGTCCAGCCAGCTATCTGAGAGTTTGCTTTTTCCTCTCCAGAAGTGAGAAATAGTTCATTGATGGGTTAGCAGGTGAGAAAAAACAGCTGTTAAGAAAAGGGGGCTGAGTGGAAGCAGGCAGCTGGGGTGGGAAGAGTGTTGTAGCTTATGCAATGAGAGGAAGAATGTTTATGGTAAATAAAAACCCTGTGCATTGTCAGGGCAAATGAGGTCATAAAATCAATATCTTTCTTTCCCCTTACCAAAAAGCACTGAAAGGTGATATTTTTCCATTTCCGTGTCATCAAAAGCATCAAAAGATTTGATTCTTGAAAAGGAAGCTAAAATAAAATACTTAAAGTCTATGAACCTATTTCATGATTCTGGTTTGATTTGTTTTATTTCAAAAATAATCCATAAGACACAGACCAGTTTTTGAGAAATGAAAATAAACATTACCTTCATGTTGTGAATGGGCTGTTCAACAGAGTAATTCCATTATGGTATTTCACTATAGACCATCATTCCTCTGGAAAAAATAAGTCATATGAATATGAAGACGTTCTCCATTTGAATAGTTGCATGTTAAATAGAGATGAAATTCTAGAAGGAAAAAGTGAGAGCAAATTAGGAAATGATGCTTTGAATGCCCCACTCCTCCACAACACCCTGCAGGAAATATTCAGAACTGCCTGGATAGTTGGCATTAGTCATAAAGCTATGACTAATTTACTCTTGCTTATTTTTGTTGTTTGTTTTGCATCTGAACACAACTTCAAGGAAGTAGAGGACTTCCCTGTACTTTCAATTGTAGTTGTATAAGCAGCATATACTTTTCATTGCATTTGTTTTCCTCTGTATACAACACAATGGAGGTAAGACTATTGCTTCAATTTGTTTCCCCCAGTGCCCACCCATAAGAAAAAGAGTGAGTATATTTCCCTTTCATTGTAAACTGAGTCACCCATTTGCTTAAGAGGATGGGAAATAAGACAATGTTTTAAATATGAGCATTTTCTCTTACTTTCTACTAAACTACACAGTGTTAGTTCAGAAATAGGGCTGTATGATACTGACTTTTAGTTTGCAATTGTCATTGTATATGAATGTCAATAGAGTGCATTTTTTCCCAGGTCTGTGCTCAGTGACTTTGAATTAGTAGCTTGAAATTGGCCATGGTGAAATTACCTATACTACAGAAATTGACAAATACTATAAATCAGAGATTCTCTTTCCCCAGTGGGTAACCGGCACACAACAGGCTACAACCAGCTCTATCTCTTAAGTCAAGAACTATCTCAGGTGGAGAGTCTATTTTATGCAAATAAGTTTCTATAACCCACAATAATTCCTTTGGTAAAATTCTCTCGTTCCCTTTACCAGAGGCACAACTTTTTTATTTCTCTTTTGCCCTTCTGGTCAGTTGGCTGTCCTTTCTTTTGGTTTCCTTTAATCTCCAAAAGCTTGCCTTTTCAGACGTTAGCCATTTCTTTCCATTTAAAAAAAAATAAAAAGCAAAGTTTCACACTAGTGAGAAACCAATATGTCATCCTCAGAAGCTGGGACAGCACTTCAACAGATTTGAAATACTTCTCCTTCATTCTTAGCTCTTTCTATTTTTGTTGTGGGAGTGGTAGCTGTATTGGTCAGGATTGTCCAAAGAAACAGAATCAATTACATATATAATTGACATATTCATCAATATATTGATATATCAATATATTGATATATATAATTGATATATATCTATATATATCAATTGATATATATAATTGTATATATCATATATTATATATGATATATATAATTGATATCTATAATTGATTAAGAATTGACTCATGCAGTTGTGGGGGCTGACAAGTCCAAATTCTAAAAAACACCTTCACAGTGACATCAAGACTAATGTTTCACCAGATATGTTGGTGCAACAGCCAAGTTGACATTTATAATTAACCATCACTGTTAGACTTTAAAGAAATATGCTATGTATTTTTAAATGAGTTAAATCTTTTGTTAAAAACATGTAAAATGGACTTGTTTTAATTGCTTGTGGCAAGTAAATGATAAACTGTATCTTTAAGATAAGGTGCTTTGGGATTTGGTGTGTCTTCTAGTGCTGGTTCTTCCCCCCACTTACTATGGACTTTACACAGGTCACTTAACTTTTCTGTACCTGAGCTTGCTGATCACCAAAGAAGATCTGGCTAAAAATAGTTTGGGCAAAAATTTCTACTCAGGGTTAATGGAGTTCATTTATGTCTCCTCACATTCTTTTGAAGAAATGGGCTGAGATTATAAATGTGATTATTATAAGAGATTTAACATTTCCATTAATATAAAAACAGGTATTTCTGAATTTTTTCTTCAGGCATTCAAATTGAAAGCATTTCTGAGCTGCTTGAAAGTGCTGTATTGAGAATAATTACTAAAGTTTTGCTTTAGCCAGGCACTTCTATACTCTCACAATTACTATCATTTTCCTGGCAAACAATCACATTAGATGTTGAAAATTAATATATAGGACAAGATTTCTGATTAAGAAATAGTAAACTTGGGGTGCTTGGGTGGCTCAGTGGGTTAAAGCCTCTGCCTTCAGCTCAGGTCATGATCTCAGGGTCCTGGGATGGAACCCCGCAGCGGGCTTTCTGCTCAGCAGGGAACCTGCTTCCCCCTCTCTCTCTGCCTGCCTTTCTGCCTACTTGTGAACTCTCTCTCTGTCAAATAAATAAATAAAATTTAAAATAAATAAATAAATAATAAATAAATGTTAAGAAATAGTAAACTTGACAAATGTTACAATTAAATATGTCTGTTCCAAAACTTAAAAAGATAAATGTGCTTTTTTTTTTCTTTCCCCAGACATAGAAGAATAATTAGGGGGAAAATATTAAATTTTAAAGTTTCATATTTGTGTTACTGACTATAAGAAATAGTCTTTAAGGTTTATTGTCATGGTTAGTCCATCTAGTGACATTACTTATTATTATATATAAAATTCTATGTTGCTTCAGACAAGGAGAAGTGGCTAATATAATTATCTGAATAATTCTATAAAAACAAATGTGCATTTTTAATCAAATTTCCTGAAGTATAGAGGAAAGGGGGGAACTTGAGTTTAGAACCCATGTTCTCAATGAGATTACTATAGGCACAACTGCATTTCTTTGCACAGCTAACAAATATAGATAAAGACTACTGCTTCCCCGTGGCAAAAGGTTTTAAACCTCATTCTTAAATAAGTTCTCATAGGGAGTTTATATTTATTTGAAAGCTACTTCTATTTTGTTCTATGGAGGAGACTGTGGAAAATTAATTTGTCATTAAGTACCAACATTGATTTGGTCTTAATTGCACTTAATTTTGTATGGACCTTGAGAGAGTTGAACATCAGTGTATCAAATGAGCCTTCTTATGTTCTATGTGTCCATGAGATTTAGAAAAATATCCTTCCATTCTTATAAGCACAAAGAAATGTGCAAAGCTTCTTCACTGATGAAATACTAAGTATCTTTGATGATTTTTTTTTTACTCCACCCTCATATAATTGATGAGAGGATGATTGTTTTCAGGGCTGGCAAACTAGTTCTCAGTAAGGACTGCAAAATATAGTTAGACTTTAAGTCCAGTACATCTTACTCTGTGGGCTTTCTTCAATAACTTAACCTCTTATACTTATTCTCATTATTTTCTAACTTCTCACACTAAAATCCTGTGTTATTCCACCCTACAGATTCTTAGGATTGACCTTTGACCTTAACAAAAAATTTTTTTTCATGACTTAGACATGATTTCTATTAGAAATGGGAATTACTATAGAATTCACTAAGAATATGGGAATTAAGCTGTGGAAAGAATATTATAGGTTTTTAACTCCATTATTTTAGCATTAAATAATGCTATGGCCTAACTGAGGCTAGTAAGAAGTTGCTATGGCTAAGGTCAAAGAGGTTTGTGCCTGTATTCTCCTCTAGGATTTTGATGATTTCCTTTCTCATATTTAGGTTTTTCATCCATTTTGAATTTGTTTTTGTATATGGTGTAAGAAAGTGGTTCAATTGACTGATGAATGGATACCACAGAAAAAGTGGTATATATACACAATGGAATAGTACTCAGCCATCAAAAAGAATGAAATCTTGCCATGGGTAATGATGTGGATAGAACTAGAATGTATTATGCTAACTGAAATGAGTCACTTGAAGAAAGACAAATACCATATGATCTTAACCATATGAAATTTAGGAAAGAAAACGTATTATGAACTGGCTGCTTTAGGAGGCAGAATCAGAGAATAAGACAATTGGAAAGAGCTCTTCTAGAGTCAGAACAAGTACCAAAAATGGATCTTAGGAGCTATTCCTTTAAAGGTGCTACAATTTGATTGGATTAGTTGATAGAGCAATTTATGCCCAATGGCATTTCTGAAAATAGTAGAACAATCAGTCAGCAATTAGCAGAGTTCAAAAGCTGAGGAGAGAGAGAAAGCTAACTCCATCAATACCATTGTTATCATAGGGTTACTCAGAGCATACTAACAATTAACATCAGAAGGTTCAGACTACTGGGGGATGGACAGTAAACTTCACAAAAATAATCCAGCCAATCACTAAACAAATAAAATAGTAAATGACAATAACAAGCCCTGAAAAGTGAAGGATGCACGACTCAGAGTTAATGCAATATATTTTCTAAAATGTCCTATTTTGAGAAAAAAAATACAATGTGTGCAATAAAACAGGAAAGTATGATCCATATGCCAGAAAAAAAATATGAAATACTTGTGAATTCAGCCAAAAGTCAGATTTAACACAAAAAGTCTTGAAAATAGCCATTATAAATATAGTCATAACTAAAGGAAAACATTATTTAAAAAGTAAAGTAATATATGATGACATTGTTTTATCAAATAGAAAATATCAATAAAGAGAATGTACAAATAATAACCAAATGGAAATTTTTGAGTAAAAACATAAAATAATAACAAAAGTTCACTAGAGGGACTCAACAGATCTGAATTGACAGCTGAAAGAATTAATGAACTTGAAGATAGATTGATAGATGTTATACAACCTGAAAAACAAAAAGAGAAAAAAATGAAGAGAGCCTCAGAGAAATATGACACACCATTAAGCATATCAACATATACCTAATAAAAGCGGCAGAAAGAAAAGAAAGAAAGGAGCAGATAAACTACTTGAAGGAATAATGGCAGAAAACCTCCTCAACTTATTGGAAAACAATAAACTCAATTAGCTCCGCATAGGATAATTACAAAGAGATCCGCAAATGGACACATCATGTAAAAATGTTGGAAGTCAAAGACCAGGAGAAAATCTTGAAGGCATAAAGAGAAAAACAGCTCCTCACTTACAAGATAACCCCAAAAAAGATTTTCACTGATGTTTCAGCAAAGCAACGTAGGCTATGTTGACATATTCATTCAGTGCAGGATGACATATTCATTCAGTGAGCTCACAACAAAACTGGTAACCAAAAAGTATCTAGCAATGTTATCCTTCAAAACTGAAGGTGAAATAATGGCTTTTCCAGATAAACAAACACTAAATTTGTAGCTACTTGACCTGCCTTATAAAAATATACTAAGTAAAAACTATTAGCTCCTCAGGCTAAAAACAAGTAACTCTAATCCCAGAAAGTAATTTTAATCCATGTGAAAAAACAAAGAGCACCAGTAAAGACAGTTAGATAAACACACAAAAAAAAACCAGTGTATATATTGTAGTGTATATATTTTTCATATTTTTCTCATAACTGATTTTAAAAATAATCATATAAAATAATATGTATACAATGTTACATTGGACCTATATAATATAGAAATATATGTAATACTGTACTTGCCAAAACAGCACAAAGGAGATGGATGGCAACAAAGCTGTATTAGATTAGGAAGATGACTATAAATGGTAAAATAATAATTATAACTCTGTATTGTTGGACTTGTAACATTAAGAGATATAATATGTATAACAAGATTATCACAGAAGGGGAAAAAGGGACTAGGACTGTATAGAAGTAACATTTATATATCCCATCAGAATTACATTAGTATATATTGGGGACTTGGGTGGCTTACTTGGTTAAGTGTCTGCCTTTGTCTCAGGTCATGATCCCAAGGTTCTGGGATGGAGCCCCACATCAGGCTTCCTGCTCAGCAGAGAACCTGCTTCTCCCTTTCCCTCTGCCTGCTACTCTCCCTGCTTGTGCTCTCTCTCTCTCTCTCCATCAAATAAATAAATAAAATCTTTTTTAAAAAGTTACTGTATATCTGAAGTTTATTCTGATAAGTAATGATATATAAGAAATCCTAAAACAACTGCTGAAAAAATAACTAAAAAATTGGGGTGCTTGGGTGGCTCAGTTGGTCAAGTATTCTACTCTTGATTTTGGCTCAGGTCACAATCTCAGGCTTGTAAGACTGAGTTCCATGTTAAGCTCCACACTGGGCTTGGAGCCTGCTTAAGATTCTCTCTCTCCCTCTGTCTTTGAAAAAAAAAAAGAAAACTAAAAAATATAGTAAAAAAAAATCACTGATAAAATTAAAACATTCACTCAATGCAAAATAAAACAGTTAAAGGAGTAATAGAGGAACAGAAAATGAGACATATAGCAAAAATTTAAATGGCAGATGTAAATCAATTATATCAATAATAATATTAAATGTAAATGGTTCAAACAATCCAATCAAAAGGCAGAGATTTTCAGACTAGATTTAAAAAAAAGTGATCCAACTATACTTTGTCTGTAAGACACACCCTTTAGACTCAAATATACAAATAGATTGAAAGTAAATTTTACAAAACCAGGGCCACATCAATTCTTCGGGCTGCCATCAGGATCAGTGCTGATTCATTATAGAGTTCCTGTATATGCAGTGTTGTAGAAAATATAAAGATAAATAGCAATCAATTCTATCTGACAGAAGCTTCTAGTTTATAGAAAACAGAAAAATAAACTAATAACTCAACTCCAAAGTAGGATCAAATTAGTACCCAAAATGTAAAGCAGCGGTTGTTCTAAGAAAGAGAACTGGAAAAAAAAAAAGAAAAGGATTCTTGAGGTGATACTTGAGAGGTAGCTAGAATTATGATATGTCAACATGAGGAACACTCAAGGATGGAAATGTATAATTTATAGTGTTTGAACCAATCAAGAATCTTGAAGTTGTTTTGGCAAAAAGTTAACTACATATATCTATCCTTTAGGAATATCAATCTAGATTAGAAAATGGTAAAAATGAACCCATATTCAGTTTCATGTTTCATTTTCTGCACACAGAGTAAGAGAAAGACACCCTGCAATGGATTGAACCAATTTGTCTTTATTGCTATTTTCTGTCTCCTCCTGCGAATGCCACACTTTACATTTTATATGGCTTTGTAGCTAGGTTGATAATATCCAGATGGGCTCCTGCAGTACTCAGGAATGAAATACTGTTAATGCACTGTAATATCACTTTTAACTATGTTTTTTTTTTAGAACAAGCATGGTTTAAAAAGAAATAAGCATGCATATCAAAATGGAATAATTTAGATGAATAAAAAGTCTGTGTATTTCACTCTAAGAATAGTTGGCATGAAAATTATCTAATCCTCTAAAAAAAAAAGATAAGCTTATTCCCATCAAAAATAACTTACCAACATATTCCTCATAAAGAAAAAAAGCCACTGATATTTTTTAAAAATATGGTTCCATGATATCAAAACCTGATTTATGCAGTAAGTTTCCAAAACTTTATTTATGATATAGAGATTCAGCTGCATTTTTCTTTATAGAAATATATGCCTTAAGATTCAAACCATTTTCCAGTTAGCAGCTTTTTATTCTTCACAGATATTAAAAGCAATCAGTATCAATAGTGGTAGAAAAGAGTTGACCTCTTGATGGAGAAGTAAGTATTTAGGCATACACTATCCACTTTTCACCCTAGTTGTAAAGAAGAAAAAAAAACACTCTGTCATTAGAGAAAGCATGTATCAGATAAAAAGATGAAGAATTTGCAGTCCCTTCCATGCACAGTGGGAGTTCTTTCTGACCTTACTTTAAAGCCTTACTCTCCTTATTTATTTATTTATTTATTTTTTTTGTAGCAAGTGTCTTTTTATGATTCCCTATGACAACTCTTACTAACTAATGGGAATAGAACTATCAAATAATTTTCCTAAGGATGGAATGGAAATATTTTGAAGATTAGTCTGCTTACAGAGAAACAGATGGCTGTGCAGATGAATTTTAAGTTCCTGATTTCAAAATTGGGATTATTGCTTTTATCAGTAGTGGGCAAATGGAAATCTGTCATTAGAGATGCTCTGCTAATTGATATTTCACACACTTCCCGGATTTTGTTGTTGCATATTCTGCCTTATAGGAACAAATTATGTGACTCTTTCATTGTCCAACATCCAGTGTTTTATAAGTTTTAATGCCACAAACTAACATACTAAGGATAAATAATAAGTCCTAAATAATTGTCTTTTAAAATCACTGACAAAATCCATTCAGATCTCTGTCCCATATCAAGTCCAGTGGGTATTGGGTCAGGAGAAATCAGAGAAAAAGACTCCATGCTATCCTTAGAATTCCTCTCCTTGTTCTGGTCTGTTACGTGACTCTAGTCCTGTTTTCACTCAAACATAACTCTCTTAGGAGACCTTCAAGCACTGATACCACATACTCCAGTTGATGAGCAAACTTCCCATAGGATCCAGGACTCGTGCCACGTGACCATGGGTGAGGGTTCGAGGGGCGCACATTTGAAGACTTGACCATGACATCCCAGGGCTGGCCTATCATACTCTTGTCTCTGAGAACATTCCAGCCTGAAAGCCTGCCTACGGAGACTCCTCTTCAAGACCAGGTCTTGTTTCCCTGGCTTCTTGAACAGGCACTTGCAGAGAGGTGCCATCCAGGGCTTTTATGAATGTCAACTCCTGCCATCCTCATCATGACTCTCAAGGGCAGGTTACCTGGGAAACGTGCCCTGTGGCTGTTTTTGTTTTTTTTTTTTTTTTCCTCTTTCAATATTTTTAATCTGGAAGTTGATGTAGTAAACTTGAAAAAATTCCACGAACCCTTCATAAATGTTTCTCTTGAGATACAGTGACCAAAGAGGCATTGCTATTGTGGGCTCTTTTTGTGTGGATTTATCCCATATGATTCACACAGAGGCACTTCAGGGGAGCAGGAGAGTTGTTACGGGTCCTTTTTAACAGATGAGGGAGCAGGAGGTCTGAGAGTTCAAGTGGTTCTTTTATGTCTGTTCTGACAGTAAGTAGTAGGAAGATAGCAAACATTCATACCATGTATCATTAATGAATTTTTGAGGTAAAATAATTGCTCACTAGGTTTTTAACAAGGACTAAATACGTTTTTGCAAATGTCAGTTATTTTCTGGGCAAGGCACTTTTTCCTTTAAGGAAATCTCAAATCTACCTCAGTGTATACTTAGGGCAACCGAAGGTGGGCCTTCTGCTAGTATTTTTTATTGGCACGCAATATCGTCTGTGAAAACGAGCACAAAATACAGAACATTGAAATGCGTTAACGTGAGTGACAGACACAGCAATTCTTGTAACACATGGGAATATTTTCCACTGCTGATTTTAAAAACAGTACTTTCCTCCAGGTAAAATAAAAGACATTCTCCCAAGCCACTGAAAACACTTCAGAAAAGGAAAGAAAAAATAAATAAAGCAAATACAATTTCTTTGCTTCGAACTCAGTGGCCTGAGAGGGATGTCTTAGCAAGGCATTGCTGGGATGTGTGTATTTTCATATTCTGAGTTGCAGGGTCAGCATCAAATTGTAACTCATAGATAATAAGCAAAGAGCTCGCATTTCTTTGGAGCCCACCGTGTCCCAGGCAAGGTTCTAGATGCTTTGCACAAACACCTCATGGAAACTCCATCACAGAGTATGTGGTATAATGCCCATTTTTTGGATGAAGAAAAGAAGATTTAGAGAGGTTACCTAAACTTTTCAAAGACACACAGCCAAAAGGCGCTGTTTTACTCAATGTATTTATTTTAATCATAAGGAAAATACTTCACTACTATTGTTTCTGTTTCCATTTGATAGCTGAGAAGTTGTGTCAGGGAATTCAAGTGACTTACAGCCATGGTCACATTTCAAGCAAATGGTAGAGCAGATTACTACAGCTTTATGTTCTGCTGCTGTACTGGGGGTCTCTGATCCTTTGCTCCCCAAAGTGCAGTCTGGAAAGGCAACCTGGTTACCCTCTGGGAGCCTGTTAAAAAACCAAAGTCTCAGGCCCTCCCAAGACAGGATCTGTATTTTAACAGTCCTCACCCCATCAAGTGATTCTCCGACACAGTAATATTTGAAAAGCACTGACTTCATCATGCTGCTCCCCTCAGACAGCTTGGCAACACATTGAATATTTCCGTGTTTCTCAGCCAGCTGGTGACTATTCCCTACAGGAGCCATCGACACCTTCCAGAAACCACCTGAGGTTGATGGGCACCCCTGCTCCTGCCCCCCCCCCCCAGGCCACAACCCTGCCTGCTCATGCCCCAGCCCCTCACCCAGACAGCTCTCTCTGTCCCATCTATAGGCTTTTCAGTTCCAGGGGAGATGAATGACTAAATTCTTTCAATTCAGCTTAACCACATGAAACAGCACTAACTATTCAGAGCTTTAGCTGGTTCAGCTGTGGAGAGGCTGATCATCCATTTCTTCCCAGAGAGTCTGTGAGAGAGCTCTTCAGTTCCCTCAAGTTCGAGGTCCCACAAACGGGGAGGCAGGCGCTTGTGATCCGGTTGGCCCTTTGTGCTGCGCACCTGGCATTTTGCTGAATGGAGTGTTTACTGAAAGACTTCATTATTTCAATCTCATTATCTCTAAATGTGCTTGTTATCATCTGGATAAGACCTGATTGCAAAGCCTCTTCTGTGTTCACTCTCTTTCCTGTAATTTTCTGTAATGTACATACTATAATGTGTAAATATGATTGGGCATGGCCCTGTTACCCACCCCCTCCACTCCCCCATCCCCCCACCCGCTACTCCTTCAACCCCCCACCCCAGGTCAGATCAAAACACACAGGCTACCTGGTGGAATGCTGGGAGGGCACCCTCACAGGGAGCACTTTAAAGTGTATGTAAAGGATTTTATGTGTAGATGTAAAGCAAATTCTTGTTTAGCAGTTTGTACAATACAAAACACTTTCTCACTGTCAGTTACAACAATCTTGCAATCTAATATGTAGGGCTTCATTATTCTAGAGGCAGAAAAAAAATGCCACTAATGAGCAAAATTTCAGTTTTGGCTTTCTTAATGAATCTAATGGTAAAACAGTTTCCTTAGTGAACAAAAATGGCTGAAGATACATATGACTTATAGTTTCTTCCCTAGATTGGTTAAAATAATAGTGGTTAGACCATAAAATCTGCTTTGTTATTTCTTGTTTTTCTTTATATTATTGAAGATATTTTTAAGTTTATTTTACTGTCTTCATCTTTTAGTATATGTGCTGCCGAAGCGAGCACTACTGTCTTCATCTTTTATTTTTTCTTTGGTTCAATGTAAAAGATATGGAAAGTTAGAGGTCATTCATTCCAGCTTCTCATTAAACTTCTTGTCTAAATATTTTAAACAAATACTTTATAATTTGCTCGAATTATTTAGAGATTGCCCTTAATCAAATTACTTAAGTTCGCATTAATGAACAATTTCTGAAGAGCTGCCATTCAATTATAATTCTATCACTCTTATGAGTGATTTCAGTAGATTGTTATTCTTATACCTTTAACCCAAAAGCTATTCTAGCTACTTGAAAATATAATTATCGATAGATAGTATACTTCAAAAGGATAAGCACTATATCCTCAGTGTATATATAGTATCTAGCATGTAATATTTATTAATTCATTTAATAAATATTTATTGAGCATCAGATACTACGATGGTTTCTAGGGATACTATAGGAAACAAGATATATATCACTCATTGTCTCTTCTACTAAAATGTGAACTGTATGAGGTCAGGATCTTTTTATCTTGAAGTAAATGAGTAATGTCAGCAATCTAGTAGAGGAGATAAGTGAAAACAAAATATATGAGATTAAGAAAAACAAACAAAATGAATCATTGATAGAAAATAACAGAGGAAGATATTCTTTGTTTTTTAACATTTGTCATAGCCACTTCTGGTAAAGTATTGTCTAATTATGGCTATGGAAAGAGTAATGTCATTTATTACTTTTTATAACAGATAACATTTCTTTCTATTGGAATAGATTATTGAAAGAGTTTGGGGGGTCCTCTTAAAAGATATCGAAGACTTATTTATTCATATGTAGTTAGAACTGACTAGGTGGTAGGTACCCTCAAGATTCTGAAGTTACAGCAATGGACAACACAAACATAGTGAGGCTCCTGAGTTCCTGCCTGCTCTGGACATCTCTGACATAGAATCTTGGGGTGATTTCCAAGGTTATTTTCTACAAGTATGGGAATCAGGATAAGCACAGGTTTATGGAGATGATGTAGACCATAGTTCCCCAAAAAGGTCAGGACTTTGGACAGATACATGATGAAATCTCTTTAAGACGCATTCAAGGTCCAAGGTCTTCTTCAGCAAGATAATAACAATTTAAAACTCCTGTATCTTAGAGATCTAGCCCACTGCATATTTTAAATTGTCCTTTAAAATGTCTGAGTTTTAATTTCCTAACTGGTAAAACAGGAGTGTCAAAATAGTCATCACTTAGGGACTCCTGAACATAGAAGTAGTTCTTCAGTATGGGTCAGTATGATGTTTTAAGTATCCTTTCATGCAAGAAAGTATATACTATATACAACTATATATATAGCTTATATGCTATATAACTGTATAGTTAGTACATATTACAGTTAGTATGAGCTAACATATTAGTATAAATATCTAACTTATGAACAAGGCATTAGTTAGGTTCTGCAGAGAAGGGAGAGAGTACAAGTTTTCTAAATTCCTACATATTTCCATGCTACCACTGTCCTCTCATTAACCTTTCTTGTATCCTCAATTTCCTTATTCTTCTGCCCTCCCTGTTTATGTCACACTCACACCTTCTGATAAGCATACATCTCTAGGATTCCATTTCTCCTTTCTTCTTTTAAATAATCTTTTTAGCATCCTCAAATACAGATTCACTTTGAGGTTTACACAGATTAATTTTTATATGCCTTTTTATAGCATTCAGTGGGTAAAATCCACCCCGCTCCCCGCAAAGTAGCTTGGTTTAATTTTCTTCTTTTGCAAATCTATTATTTAACTCAACAATTATTAATTCAGCATACCATGTGCTAGAAATAGGGCATAAACTGGTGGGTGCAATGACACAGCTCCCATCTCCCCAGAATTGATAGTCAGGAGAGGAAGATCAGTGGTAAATGCTTAGGCAATCAGGATTATTGAGATAAGTGCTGCAAAGCAAATAAACAGTGCAGAAATGAGCAGACTGCAGTGGAATGGTCAAGGGTGCACTTTCTTAGTTTCTGGCATAAGAAGACACTGAAGGGATGTGAAGGAGTCAGCCATACAAAAGCTAAATTTAAGTGTATGCAAGGCAGCCACATCAGTCTGTATAAAGCTTTGGGGTAGAAAAGACAAATCTTTTCAAAAACTGTCTGCTGAGTCAGATTTCAATGGGAAAGTTAGAAGAAGGGAGATACGAAGATATGCCTAAAATATGAGAAGTTATCTCTCCTTGAATTTTGTATCTAGATCTACACCAAGATGATAGAGTCATATATGGATTTATAGATCTGACTTTATCTTAGGTTCAAGATCTACATCTTTTTTTCAAGGTTTATTTATTTATTTGAGAAAGAGAGAGAGAGCAGGTGGAGGGGCAGAGAGACAGGGAGAGAGAGAGAATCCTTAAGCAGACTCTCCACTGAGCTCAGAGCCCCACACAGGCCTCAATCTTACAACGCTGAGCTGAAATCAAGACGTGGATGCTTACCAGACAGAGGCACCCAGGTGCCCCTCAAGACCTGTATCTTTCTTTACCTGATGTCCACAGCTGAAAATCAGACTATTCAAACCTGGGTTCACTGTCTTCTCCTGACATGCCAACTTACATTTCTCTTGCTAAAGGCATAAATAAGCAAATAAAAAACATCCAATTGAGATACTTAATTATTCTTGACTTTACTTCTGTTAGTTGCCTACATCAGTCCTACGTTTTTACTCCTGGACACCTTAGGATCTGACATCACTTTCTTCACCTGCGTTTCCTCTGTCTTGGTTCTGGTTATCCTCAGTTATCATGTGGGTCATTGTAAGTAACGTACAAGCTAGCCTTATCCTTGATGTCTTTCTACTTCAACCTGTTTTTCTCAGATCATCACCAGGGAAATCTGGTGGTATCTTACTGCTGCATAAGATTACTCCTTAGAAGGGCATGCAAAGTACCTTCCATGTCCTCCAATCTACTTCCCCAATATAATTTTTCTCCCCCGGGATACACTTTGTGCTCATGTAAAATGTACTTTTCTGTGACCCGGGCATATTGCTCACTTTAAAATTACTGTTCCTTTGTAAAAGCTCTTCTGTTTCAATGATGTTTTTTATTGCTCTGCCAGATGAGTGCCTATTCTTCCTTAAAGACCCAGTTGAAATGGTTTTTCCCTGTAAAATCTATTTTTGACTCTCCACTAATTGTCAGTGAAAGTTCATTCCTCCTTCATCTGTACTCCTACTCTATTTTATTTATCAATTTGGTTTTCTTGATTGAATCTTTCTCAGTAGACTAATTGTATAGTCCTGGAGAGCACTGTCAATATGCATTTATTTTTTTATGCCAACACCTAAAATAGTGTCCGATCTGAAATAAGATCTAATATGTATTTACCTTATTAATAACAAAGAATTAGGTTGTCTGTAGGAAGCAGAAATTTACTGGAAGATCTCCTCCAATACTGTTATCCAGGCAGAAATCAGCCATTTCCCTATGCCATTATCATTATGTTATCAAAATGTTATAAGGATGTAATGATCATGTATATATAGCTCCCTGGTAAAAAACTAGAAAAAGTATTTTGTCCCTAATAATCTCAGCAAATGCTGAGACTCCTTGTGACTCAGTCTACTCAAGGAGTTGCATGCAAAGAAGCACAGTACAGAAACATAAAAATAAAATGACATATATGCTACCCTCTACCTGAATCTCTTAGAGAAAAATGAAAGGGATTTAATTCATAGCAGAGTTACATTTCTCAAATCACATGCTTTTCCTTCCCAAAAATCCCTACCTTGGTCTTCCACATGTTCGATCCATTTCAATCCATTTAAAAATATTCATTCCACTTGAAACACCTGCTTCTCCTCTTTAGATCTATTTGGTATAGAACAATTTTGCATTTTTAATGTCTTACCTGTATATCCCTTTTTTCCTATCCTCTCCTGATTCTAAATTACGTGTAATCTGGAAACCAAACTAGCAACAACTTTGCATTATGTGAATGAGAAGAACTCACAAACAAACACATTTGCTCAGTTTTTATACCCTTAAGCATTGCGGATTAAGATAGGTGTTTGCTTGGCTGAATATAATTTGATTTTTTTTAAATGAAATTGGCTAAAAGTCCAAATGAGAGAAGGGTAAAATTCATAACATGTGTTGAATCTGATTGCTTTGTAAATTGGGGACAATATTTTTTTAATTGTTTGACCACTTCTATTCCTTATCCTAGATTTATATCATCTCACATAAACACTTGGGTGCAAATTTTCAGTTATTTTTCACTAATATGATTCCTAGAGAGAAGTGTTTGTGGACATTTTCCCCTGCAGTAGGGGGGTGGACACAAGTCACTGAATGTGGCTTTTTACTCATTTATTTCTTCTTTTCTCTTTCTCTCTCTCTTTTTTTGCTTTTTGTTTATTGTTGTTGTTAACCAGTGGAAAGCAGAAGTCAGAAGGCTTTTTGCTAATATTTGGCTAAGTCCCCATCATAAAATTTCTTTCACATAGCAGGCCTTTTAAGAAAACAGCAGGCAGACACTTAGAATCAATTGATAACAGCATTCAGCTTTAGTGACTCCCACCTCCTGCCCCAGAAGTGCTCTTTGTTTTTTAGATTTTAATTTTTGATTGTTCAAGCTGGCCTAAATGCTTAGAGGTGAGCATCAGAAATCTGGCAGTATGTAGCATGCATCGTTTGAAGCCATCTGTTTTCACGGAATAAAAGATAACTCTTCAGGTGTCACTTTCATCACTGTTGATAGGCAGGATAGCATTTATTCTCCCAGTCATCTCCTCGCATTACATTTTCCATCAGTTCTCCCATTCAGTGGATGATCCAATTAATGTCAGGATGGAGGGTTTGACAGCTTGCCAACACAGGTGTGCTGCAACTGCTCTCCTTTCGTTCTTATTTTTCTTTCTATCTAAAGAAAGAAGATGAGCACATTTTCAATCATAGGGCAGAGAATCTGCCAAAATGTTTCTGATGACTTTTTTTGAAAAATAAAGTTGGAAACATAATAAAGAAAAGTACTTTATTTTGTAAAGCAGATTTTCATTCATGACTTTACTATTCTTTCCAAAATTATAATTACTCACCAATCAATTTAATGATAAAGATGTACTAAATGCATATCATTTTTCAGCAGATGTATGTTATACCAAGGATCAAAGACAAATAAGATCTATCTTCTGACATCAAAGGGCTCATTGATCAGTGATGAAGAGAGAACTCCATAAATAAAACATATGCAAACAGGAATGGAAACAAGTAACAAAAGCATAACATAAGTACTAGAGCAAAATGTGTATAATGTGCTTCGGAGGCAAGTAAAAGGGAAGCATGTGTTCTTTGAAGGCTCCTGAGAAAAGTTTGTGTGGTAGAGTTGACATGCAGTTAGGCTGTATAGGAGAAAAAGTGTTCAGACACAGAAGATATTAAAAAACAGCATGGGCAACATTCAGAGACACACAAAGGCATAACACACTAGTGGCATGGATTATTTTATTGACTCTAGGGCTAGGAATCAGTGGGAGATATGACTGTGAACTAGTTTGAACTAGTGATGATGACTCTATGCCATGCTAAGTAATTTGGTTCTTACACTGAAGGCACCTGGAGAACTAGCAAGAGTTTTTGAAACACTATCTGAAGAATTTTAATGTAGTAGGGAAGTGAATGCAAATGAAGTGAGTTATAGTAATGGAGATTTGGGATCATAGAGCCCAATAATGAGATGCATCATTAGTTTATTCTATAAAATCTTTATTGACACCTCCAATGTGCCAGATGCTGGAGATAACAAATGAACTTAACAGTTACTTCCCTTAAGAAACTCATAGCTCAGTAGAGAAAGCTAGATATGTAGCTTTAAATGTAGACATGTAAACATGAGTATAACAATATAACTTGGTAAATTACTTACTGGAATTTTGAAAACAATGCTGAATATAGAGCCACTGGTTGCTATGAATTGCTTGAGAAATGTAATAGGGGAGATAATATTTGAATGTTCCAGGTCAAATAAAAGTTTTCAAATGTAAAAGCAGGGGGTAGGGGATGAGGATTGGGAAGTTACAGTTCAGCCTGAATGGACAAAATGAAAAATTAAGTCCAGGGATTCTGTCTTGAGAAATATGAGTATGACACAAATAACCAAAATGGGAAAGAAGAAATTTGGAATGAGGGAAGAAAGGTGCTGCATTTAGTTTGGAGCATATTAAAGTTGAAATGACAGGAGATGATCAAGCAGCACTCTCTAGAAGGTAGCCGAATATGTGAGTATGGAGTTCAGAAGAAATGAGACAAGCTGAAGATATATATTTGGGGATCTGAATCCTATCAGTGATAGAGTCACAGAAAAGTAGGAGATCAAGTAAGGAAAATGTGTAGCGTAGAAACAGAAGATAATGCCTAGAGGATATAGAAGCTGTAGGTGAGGGATGCTTGGAGGGGAGGAAAGTCCTGAGAAAACCTGCCACCAAGGCCAAAAAGGAGAGCCTTTGAGAAGTGGGCTAAATAGTTGCTTTGCAGTTGATCACAGACTCTTCTAGAAAAAATCACTTCCATGAATTTGGAAGCACAGGATATTGGATTTTTTTTTTTAGATTTTATTTATTTATTTGACAGAGAGAGAGAGATCACAAGTAGGCAGAAAGGCCTGCAGAGAGAGAGGGGGAAGCAGCCTCCCCACTGAGCAGAGAGCCCAATGTGGGGCTCGATTCCAGGATCCTGAGATCATGACCTAAACTGAAGGCAGAGGCTTTAACCCACTGAGCCACCCAGGTGCCCCAGGATACTGGATTTTAATGGCAAATTAACTAAGAAAGAATCTTTTCTAATGGAGCAGAAACAACATATATAGTAATGTTTTAAGAAGTTTATTGGTGAAGGAAGGATAAATAGGGGCAATTACTTGAAGAGTCAGTTTTTCTTTTTAATTATGTTAGTCATCACATAGTACATCATTATTTTTGATGTAGTGTTCCAAGATTCATTGTTTATGTATAATACCCAGTGCTCAATGCAATCCTTGCCCTCCTTAATACTCACCGCCAGGCTCAACCATCCCCCCACTCTCCTCCAAAACCCGCAGTTTGTTTCTCAGAGTCCATAGTCTATCATACTTCTTCTTCCCCTCCGATTTTGTCCAATTCATTTTTCCTTTCTTTTTCCTAATGTCCTCCATGTTATTCCTTATGATCCACATATAAGTGAAACCTATGATAATTGACTTTCTCTTCTTGACTTATTTCACTCAGCATAATCTCCTCCAGTCCCATCCATATCAATGCAAAAATTGGGTATTCATCATTTCTGATGGCATATAGGGACCACATCTTCTTTATCCATTCATCTCTTGAAGGGCATCTTGGCTCTTCCACAGTTTGGCTACTGTGGACATTGTTGAAGGAGCCAGGTTTTTAAGAAGGGACTTTAGATTATATTTGACTGTAGTTTTAAGAACAGTAGAAGTGTGTAGAAAGGGGAAGACTGGACATTCAGTAGAGAGGATCATAACAATGGAATGAGGCCCAGAGATCATGACTGGACATTATCTACCACAGGGGTGTCAATCTTGGTCTCTTTCCTGAGGTATTTGTGAGAATGTGAACTTGAGTCACTTGTGCTGAAGTCTAGCTTTGAAAAACAGGAAGCCATACAAAGTAGCAGCTCATGGTTAACAGCTCCATTTTCTCTTTAACAGATGAGAGAGAGTTATGAGAATGAAAAGGTTAGATTAAAAGTCTGGGATGAAGGACAATGCTGATAATTGGAAACATTCAATGGATACTCTGGTCAGAAGTAGACTACTGAACGGTAAAAGTCGACCAACCAACAAACCAACTAACCAATGAACGAACTAACCAACCAATGAACCAAATAGCCATCGTGAGATGTTTACTTAGGTAAGGAGTGAGAGCACAATATCCAAAGTCAACCAACCAAGCTTCACTCTCTGACCTGGTCCTAACTTACCTTCAGGACTTTGGACAAGTAACTTAGCCTTTCTAAGTTTTTCCATATTGCAAAATGAGCATTATAATATGAGGTCATCTATGTACGTCTCTTGGAATAGAAACAATCTTTTAGGATTCTCTTCTAATCATTTTAGGGCTTGTGAAATAGATGGAAACCTTTAAAAGTAGTCAGAAGACAACAGTAAGGGGCTCCTGGGTGGCTCACTGGGTTAAAGCCTCTGCCTTCAGCTCAGGTTCAGGGTCCTGGAATCGAGCCCTGCATCGGGCTCTCTGCTCAGTGGGGAGCCTGCTTCCCCCCTCTCTCTCTGCCTGCCTTTCTGACTAATTGTGATCTCTCTGTCTCTCTGTCAAATAAATAAATAAAAATTTTTAAAAAAAGAAGACAACAGTAAAAAAAAAAGGAATCATGACCATTGAACACATAAGAAGACAGAAGGATTATCTTAGTGGAAATCCTCTAACACACATATTCAATGAATTTTTCTTTAGAAAGGTTATAAAAATGATGAGCAACAATTTTTCATTGCTAGTTAAAAAGAATATGAAAATAATAAAACAATTGCAGCAGGAAATATTAGTGTTAGATACAAAAAAACCCAGAACTTTCTAAGAGTAAAGATATATCCTCCAAAACTTATAAAATACATAGTAGTCTATATTTTGGGAACTGAGACACGGCAAAGAAGCAATGAGTTATGATTTTTACATGTGTCCTTGAAGAGTTAACTGAATCATGAAGAGAAAAACAGAAATAATTAGAAGGGAAAGAAGACTCACTGAAGTTCTGATCATCTTTTCTGGGTCTTCACATACATTTTTATGATGTATATTTTAATTTATTTAATAGACAAAAGTTGTCAGTATGCCTCATAATACATCCTTTGCATCACCTGCTGAGAAATCACTATTCCAAAAAAATTGTGGTTAGAGGTATATATGGCAATAACACAACTAGATTGTTAACTCTTAAAGACAAAGAATACCTTCTTTATGTCACATCTGCCATTGTAAATAGTTGCTCAAAATTATCTACCAATCAATATTTGTTTAATGCATAGGTGGGTGAATTAATTAATGAATTATTTTAACACTATAAAATATTATTAAGCTGGATGATTTTTAGGTGTACTTTCTATGATGTGTGTGTAAATGCACAATGCGAAATGAGGACTTCAATTCATTAGATTCAATTCAATTCATTAGAAGTTGTTTCCACTGCCATCTAAGGTAGTGAAATATCAAAGTCCTTTTGTTGTCCTCAAGAGTACATTTGAGAGATGAGTTGTTCAAGATCTCTTTGTGCAATAAAGGGAAATTATAAATTTTGTCAATGTGTTCCTGACTTGCTAAACAGAATGTAAGAAACCATGTCATTACTAACACTACATAAGGAACTAAATCACCCACCCGATGTATAATACACTTGTTTCTTTTAACCCTTTTCTACCAAGTTTTTTAAGTGCAAGCTCTATTTTGTCAACAAATGGTACTTATTATCTGGGAAGTTAATGACATATGAAAAACTTAAGACAATCTTTCTAGAGAGGGATGAAAAATTTATTGAAAGAATCTGTACCTAAAAAATTCTAGTATCATGAAACATATTGTCAGCTTCAAATTGGAAGCATAAGCTACCTCTGTTAGGGGAAGGATCAATAATGCTGCTCTCTGTGGACAAAGTCTGGGTGAAAAACGGCAACAAAAATCACTTCAAAATTTCCATAATATCCTTTCTAACTGACAGGTTTCTGTCATTAATGGTTTTCATCGAATGAAGAAATAAACATAGTAATTGCATCTCATATGAATAGCCAACCAGCATCAGAACAGCAGAGTCATTATTTTGCATCGACTTGCCAGAAGATCTGCAATGACTCTAAGGATCATGAATTCTTACTCTGTTAAAATCCAAGGTAATAAACAAAGGCTCTGAAGGTGGTCATGAGACTGCTGCAGGGTGTATTTATATCTTGAGAAGAAATGGGATTAGCAGTTTTTTAGGTACTGATGAAAAAAATAACCCAAAAGCAAATGTATTGGAATCCTCGAACCTTGTTGAAATGTTAGTTTCAAGCCAGTGGTGTTCTTGGTTTGGTAGTTGTTGGATCCTATAAAAATTGAATACAATTTTTTGCCTTCAGTGTTCAGATATGTCAGTATTACTGAATATGCATTGTCAACCTTCCCAGGATAAAAGACATTTTCTGCCTGAAAAACTCTTATTCATCTTCAAAATAAATTGGTAACCTAGAGGACACTCAAAGTTTTTCTGTTCCTTTTGGAAGAAAGCTACCAATATGGTGACAGTCTTTCTAATTTTGTTCTCATTTAGTTCAGATATATTTCTTATTATAATTAACAATGCTCTACATTTCCTGAACACTTTATATTACAAAACATTATCACATATGTTATTACAGTGGATCCTAACAACAGTTCCTGCTGTTTTATACTCCATTTAGCATATGAGGAAAAAAGGTTTAGAAGTGAAGTGCATTGTGTAAGATAAGAGAGTTGATTAAGTATGAGATCAGCATCTCATCAGAAACATATGGGGGGACCTAAAGAATCTATAAGGTTTTTCCCTTCTTTGGTGAAATTTATTTGTGTGACTTGAAGGCCAAGTAGCACCAGCCTTAAGTAAAAGGAAGAGAGGCTGAGCTTGCATTTAAACCTCCCTACTAGTTTTTCTACTTTCACAAGTTATTAATTCAGCTAAAAAAAGGTTGAGAGTCCACCAAGGTGCCAGATCCTGGGTTAGAACCCCTGCCATTCTTTCTTGCACAAATCTCAACCTACTCAACAGCTCTATTCAGCAGCTGGCCATGACTCTTGTACACCCAGATCATTCCCTAGGGTAGCTCTGTGCTAGGCAACTTGTAGTAAGAAGAGTAAGAGTTATCAAAACAGGGTTATGATCACTTCTTATACTTATCATTTATTAGCTCTCAAGTCATGAGCATTCACTTAATATCTTCGGGCTACTGATTCTTCAATTGTAAACTGAATATTAAAATGCCTATATTGGGGGCACCTGGGTGGCTCAATGGATTAAAGCCTCTGTCTTCAGCTCAGGTCATGATCCTGGGATCGAGCCTCGCATCGCATCGGGCTCTCTGTTCAGCAGGCTCCCTGAGGCTTCCCCCCACGTCTCTCTCTCTCTCTCTCTCTCTGACTGCTTCTCTGTCTATTTGTGATCTCTCTGTGTCAAATAAATAAATAAAATCTTTTAAAAATGCCTGTATTGCAATATTTTCATACATATAAGATAATAATGTAGCAAATCACCCATGAGATAACAGGAAACACAAATTGGTCTCTGCCCTTGGTTCCTGTCCCAGAGTTCCTGAAGCCCTTGTGATTTTCTCATTGATAAGAGCACTAATATTTGGTCTTTGACCCTAATTCCTAACACAAGGCTCCTAGAACTCTTGAAATTTCCTGGTTGATAAGACTATCTTTTATTCTAATGAGGAAACTCTGGATTTCTGGATGGCTCCTGGATGGAGGCTGGTCATAGGAAAAACCAAGCCATAACTGGAAGCTTCGGATTTTCTGGCCCACCCCACCCCCATTCCCTTCAGAAGTGACAAGAGTAGGAAATAGAGGGAATAATTGTATTTCTGTGTGATGAATATTTCATAAAAATCCCAAAATGATGAGGCTTAGAAAGCTTCCAGGTCGGTGAATGGATTTATGGTCCAGGAGGGTGCACACCCAATTTCACAAGGACAGAAGCTCCTGAGCTTGGGTCTCTCCCACACTTCACTCTATATATCCCTTCATCTGGCTATTCATCCTCACCCTTTATTATATCCTTTGATAAACTGGTATATGTGTTTCCATGAGTTGAGACATTTTCACAAACTAATCAAGCCCAAGGATGTGAAGTGAGCCTCAGATTCATAGATGATTTTGTCAGAAGCCCAGGGAACAACCTGGGCTTGCCATTGGCATCTGCAGTGGTAGTAGCTGTCCTGTGGGACTGAGTCCTTAACCTGTGGTATCTGATGCTCCCTCCACATAGCGTGAGAATTTAAACAAATTAAGTTAAATCATAGGATACCCCGCTGGTGTTGCAGAGTTGCTTGTTGTGGGGAAAAAAGTCCCACACATTTGGTGACCAGAAACATCATTTCATCTGTGTGAAATTTAAGGAGATACAGGAAGAGGGTGGCTTCTAAATACATCACGAAACCACAGCCCATCCTTTCTCGGTCAGTGAGATGGAAGCAGGCAACTAATCCAACCAAAGATAAACAGGTGACAAAGATCAAAAGGATGCTCTTCCTTCATTTTAGAAGGGAATGTTGAAGGCTCCAAAGCCTTGGCCTCTTTTTAGCATAATTTTATTCTTCTTGGCAGGGATGGGGGTCTCTGGTGGTGTCATTCATTCCTACGGAAAATTCATATTGAGCACCTACTCTGCCAGGCTTTGGGCTAAAGAAGAATAAGATATGGTCCCCAACTTTGAAGAGTTTATTGCAGCAATTTATCATTTAGTCCACCGTGGAGCATGATGACCAGCCCTTCCCCAGCCCCACCATCTCGTGTCTTCTGGAACACCCTCCCCCTGGTGGGTGAGGGCCATTCTTTACTGATTACATGAGAATTCTTCCTTTCCAAAAATATTCTATCATAGACACTTATGGAACATAACTCCTATCCTTATACCTGCTACCCCACAGCATGTTGCAATTTCATTACCGTCACTCATGTTGGCTTTGCATGGCCTGTTACATGCAGGTGCTGTCAGCTCAGCTCTAGTACAAGTTCACTATGTTCTCATAGCACCTTGTATAGTGTTTCCCACCCTCCCCTCCTCACCAGCAAGCATGCAATTGTGATGAATGAAGCTGAATTGGGCTACATGAAAACGTGCAATATTTAGCTTAGACTTCAGACATTTCTATTTTTTTATTTTTTATTTTTCTAAAAATTTTATTTATTTATTTGACAGAAAGAGAGCACAAGCAGGCAGAGAGGCAGGCAGAGAGAGAGGGGGAGGCAGGCTCCCTGCTGAGCAGAGAGCCCAATGCAGGGCTCAATTCCAGGACCTTGAGATCACTACGTGAGCTGAAAGCAGAGATTTTAACCCACTGAGCCACCCAGGCACCCCTCAGGCATTTCTAATAGAAAAAAAAACCGTTAAACATTGAGAGACTGATCCTCAAATCAGGTCACATAATCCAGTCACCTTAAGAAGAATCCATCTGGAGATGATTAAGGCATGCTATTGTTACCAAAACCCAAGTTTGGCTGCCTGTCACTCAAAAGGTTAATACTCAAGAGAACAGTTTTGGCTGGGAAGGAATATGAATTTTATTCAGGAGGCCAGCCTCCTGGGGAGAAGGCAGACTCTTGCCCAGAAGACCCAGAGATTTTTAAAATTAGTTAAGGGAGAGCAATTGTCTATGACATTTCTTGATTACATGCAGACTCCATGATGCCCGCTACAGAGTTATCTTGGTGCTCAGAGGTTGTGCAAGAAGTTCTAGTTCCTTGGTTCCCCAGGGCTTGTGCAGGAGTACTCAGTCCTTTCTGCAAAGGATGGCAAAAAGGGAGATCAGTAAAGTCATTTGTGTGACTTAAAAAAGAAAAAAAATCATTTTGCTAAAAGATGGCTAGGCTAATCAGAAAGCTAATGGGGATTGAAACAGACTTGCTGGCCTCCGTGGCCTTAGAACATTGTGGTCCTTTATTCCCCAAGGCCAGTGATCTGCAAATCTCCAAGAAAGTAAATTAGTTCTATTACAGATGAAGGGCCTCAAGTCAGCAAGCCAGGAGTTTGCTAACTTGAAGCAAGTTAGCCCTTAAGACATCTAGAGTGCTGTTACAGTGGTCAGCCTTGGAAGAAATGTTGGTGGACTTGAAATACTCTTCATCTGGGGTAGCCTTTATTGTTCACCAGTCAATCCCTTATTTGTTACTGTCTTAGCAATAGGAAGACCATACATATTTTATCAGAAGCTAGAATTCCTCAGTCCTTAGCATTAGAGTTGTTTGTTTGTTTGTTTTTAAGATTTATTTATTTAATTGAAAGAGAGAGGGAGAGCAAGAAGGAGGGCAGAGAGAGGGGGAGTCTTTTTTTTTTTTTAAAGATTTTATTTATTTATTCGACAGAGAGAAAGAGAGAGATCACAAGTAGGCAGAGAGGCAGGCAGAGAGAGAGGGAGAAGCAGGCTCCCCGCTGAGCAGAGAGCCCGATGTGGGGTTCAATCCCAGGACCCGGAGATCGTGACCTAGGCGAAGGCAGAGGCTTAACCCACTGAGCCACCCAGGCACCCCGAGAGAGAGGGAGTCTTAAGCCGACTTTGAGCTGAGTACAGAGTCCAATATGGATCTCATTCTCATGACCCTGAGAGCATGACCTGAGACTAAACCAAGAGTCCCATACTTAACTGACTGTGCCACTCGGGTACCCCGAGAT
>CM053610.1:43225091-43250428 GCA_028646535.1 Procyon lotor
GAGATCGTGACCTAGGCGAAGGCAGAGGCTTAACCCACTGAGCCACCCAGGCACCCCGAGAGAGAGGGAGTCTTAAGCCGACTTTGAGCTGAGTACAGAGTCCAATATGGATCTCATTCTCATGACCCTGAGAGCATGACCTGAGACTAAACCAAGAGTCCCATACTTAACTGACTGTGCCACTCGGGTACCCCGAGATTTTTTTCTTTTTAAGATTTTAAATTTAAGAAATCTTAAATTTAAGATTTAAGATTTCTTTTTAAGATTTCTTTTTAAGATTTAAATTTAAGATTTAATGCTTAAATGACCAAACCACCCAGGCATCCCTCTGAGAGCTGCTTTTCAAAGGAAAAATTTTTGTTGAGTTTATAAAATGTATTGTATAAAGTTATTGTTTTAGTAAGATACTTAGCAGGATATTGCTTATCTATGTCTATGAAAAAAGCAATTTTTCTAACAGTTTCTTCTACACTGACTCACCCTTCAGAAGATATCACATCCGGGGCACCTGGGTGGCTCAGTGGGTTAAGAGCCTCTGCCTTCAGGCTCAGGTCATGATCTCAGGGTCCTGGGATCAAGCCCCACATTGGGCTCTCTGTTCAGCAGGGAGCCTGCTTCCCCCTCTGTCTCTACCTGCCTCCCTGCCTACTTGTGATCTCCCTGTCTCTGTCAAATAAAAAAAAAAAAAGATATCACATCCAAAATCTAGAACCATATTGTCCACTTTACAGTGTTCATCCACACAAACAGCTCTCTGAAAGCTGCCCTGCTGTGAATATAGCTTGACAAAAACCACTCAGACATGTCTCATCTAGCACATCTCTGTGCCTAATTAAGAGAGCAAAACAAATACCAGAAAATAAAGCAATAAGTTACTTTTTAAGTTGTTATTATTTTTAAGTATAAGATTTTTTCATTTATGTACTAATTTTAAAATATTTTAATTTTAATTTAATTAGGAAGCTGTCACAACAAATGACCTCAAGTTGAATGAGAAGTTAATTCCATGTCTTTACTGCTAAGTATTAGAAGTTAAAGAGGAAAAACTTACCACCATGTTTTTTCAGTTTATTATATCAGTTAATTTAATATTCCTGAAAAGCATAAATCAGCTTGTCTGTCTTACTTTGTGTTTTCCCTCTGACACTGGTAACTCACCTTGAACCGAGTTCACCATACAAAGGTTATCAGCAGGGCTCATGGAACATTAGTGATGGATGGATGAAAGTACCATATGGATCTGTCTTGCTTCCAGCTTATGATTTTCTCTACTCGTTTTTCACCATTACATGCTTTTGCTATTACCACACACAACTAGAGAAAGGTCAAGTCAGAAACGAATAGGAATTGAAGGCAAGCACTCAAGGACTGAACATATTTTAAATAAACAGGACAAATTTGTCTTTTCTCTGCCGACACATTCTCAGGATGACTTGCCTGCAAATATGTCTGTTACATTTGAGTTTCAGATGGGAGATAATTAAAGGACAGGCAAGGAAACAATTTTAAATTTGGGTTACTGGAGAGGTGAAGGAGTTTCAAATGAAAATTATTCTCTGATTGGAAATTGTATTAAGATTTAGTGTGGAAAAAGCATTTAGCTTTGAATATTAAAGTGTTCAGATAAATACAGGTTATCAGATAAAACAGACTACCCAATCAAATTTTTATTATAGATAATTATTTAGGATCAATATGTCCTAAATATTGCATGTAACATACTTCCATTTAACTTTAATTTGTTGTTTATTTGAAAATCAAATTTAACTGGATATCTTGGTATTTTTATTTGCTATATCTGGTAACCCAAATTAATATACTGAAATTTAGGGATACCTGGGTGGCTCAGTCAGTTAATTGTCTGCCTTTGGCTCAAGTCATGATCCCAGGGTCCTGGGATCAAGTCCCACATCAGTCTCCTTGCTCAGTGGGGAACCTGCTTCTCCCCTTGCTTGCTGCTCCCCCTGTTCATGCTCTCTCTCTCTCCCTCTCTCTCTGACAAATAAATAAATAAATCTTTAAAAAAAAACTTAAAAAATAAAGATACTGAAATTTAGGCAGAGAAAGGTAATAGGCTAAAGCTGAATTCTAGTACTTAAATTTGCGTTGTGTGGTCACTTAATAAATATTTGCTGAATGAATTAATATATTTAAAACATGCAGGAAAAGCCCTACTGGATAGGAAAGATAATAGCATTTAAAGTTCTCAGGACTCAAGCTAAGAGAAGAAATTATTTCTTTGACAAGAACGCTTCTCAGTCTCTTGAAAAATTACTCAAATAGCCTTTACTCCATTTCTAAAATTGGGAACATGCTTCTCTCCATCGGGGATGATTCAAAAGTCACCTTGTCAAAAAGCAGTGGATGATAAGCATTATAATACTCAGAAAATATATAACAGAAATAGGAATGAAAAAATGTGAAAGGTGAAATTCAAACGCTTCACTTTGAATGGGGAAAATGAAGAAGGGGATTCTGCCCGAATAATTCAAACTCAATGAAGCAGATGACACATGATATCATTTTCCAAAAGCAGTTTAGGTTTTAGACGTCCTGAGCCCCCACTGTCCCATTGAGACTTGCGGGGCTGAGCTGGTCAAAACAGACCCAGAGGTAGCCAGAGATGAGGGAGGCTGCCTAAATCAGGCTACAAAATGACACTGAAAAATCCAAGTCCACATTCCAAGCTCATAGAAGGGCTGGAATGCCAGAGGAAAAACAGCAAGGTAAGGAGGACTTATGAGCTCAGTCCACGCAGCTCTGTAGCATCCTTTTTTTTTTTTTTTTTTTTTAATGTGCTGAATCAAAGAGCCATGTTATTTTGCTTTATCTGAGAATTGAACACTAGCTAGTTTGATTGCCATTAAATGATAATGGGGTCTGGATGCACAGCCATCAGAATCTGTAAACCAGCCTTTACAGTTGACTCTCTAACTCAAGGGAATGTTTAGATCCAGAAGCTGCTTTTCTTTTCCTTTATCCTTTTTCCCCTCTGCTAGATCCTAAAAGGCATTACTGGCTTTTACAGAAGTGACTGGTGTTCTTGACATCCATGCGGAAAGACTACCAAAGAGAATTCTTTATCTCTGTTTCTATTTCCACTCTTAAGGTGAGAGGATTTTACCATTATGAGTTCCAGCAAGGCAACTTTACTGAACAAAATGCCACAAGATAGTGAATTCACATTCTTAGCAGAATCTTCTATCATTAAACATTTAAAATAGCAGTGATCAAAATCAAAGATTGTTTACTCACTGCTTGGTGGAGAGACCAACAGGATTAAACATTCCACAGGCATTTTTTTTTTAAATATTTAATTTATTTATTTATTTGAGAGAGAGACAGAGCCCAAATGGGGGAGGAGGGGCAGAGGGAGAGGGAAAAGCAGACTCCTGGCTGAGCAGGGAGCCCAGCTGGGGCTTGATCCCAGCACCCATTAGATGATGGGCAGATAATTAACTGAGTCAACCAGGTGCTCCTAAACATTCCATAGTTTTAAAGTGTGTGTGAGTTTGAAGGGTTTTGGAGAAAGTGAGGTATTTCTTTCATTCCTTGTGCACAGTTGATACCCTGGAAACAAATGCTAGTGGCAATAAGTCATCGTGAAAGTGTCTAGTTATCTATCTCTGCAAGGCACTGTGCTGAGAAAAGGAATCACTTAGGGATGGTTACAGAGCAAGAGATGAAGTGAACTTCATATAATGATCATAACAGCGACAGTGATGGCTAACATTTACTGAGCCCTGTTTATTCGGGGGTCTATCAATTAATATTTCCAAGAACTCCTTGATTCAGGTATGAGTTCTTATTCCTATGTGCCTCCAAGAAAACCGAGGGGTGGGGCAATGAAATGCTTTATAGCTGAGTCAAGGTGCGCACCTTGGCACTCGACTTTAGTGGGTGGCCCTTTCCACTTCCCTCAGCTCCGGAAGACGAAAGGGATACCAAAGGGCTACTTCAAAATGCTTATTATTTTATATATACTCATGTTTAATTAGTAAATATTTTCAAAGATTTTTGAAGTCAATAAACAGTTCATGAAAAAAAAGAAACCATATTGCAACTTGCAGCCTATTATATATGCAAGAGTAGATAGGTCTAACAACTTATTTCATGGATACTGAGGCTGCTTCCATTTAAAAATAAAAACAAAAACAAAAACAAATCTGTCAGTAGCAGCAGAGCTGTAGCCTGGCTGCAGTCAAATGTGGCGCAGAGGTAATGTGGCAGAGTTAAAATGCTCTGACAAATATAGAGGCAGCATGAAAGTACAGTGAGTCCAGCATATCACGAATTTATAATGAGTCAAATAGGATCCTATGGCAGAAGGAGATTTAATGGATATTCTCAGAAAACAGCAGCACGGTGTGCTTTTGTGGGGCTGATCTATCTTCTGTGCAGCATGCAGGAGTGCACTGGCACCACCCTCAAAGCAGAGGTCCCCTCAGGTGTGTAAGGCTGAAGAGCAGATATGCCACCCTCCCCAGCAGGGTGACCTCAAAGACACCGCGCTTACACTTGAACCTTCCCACTTTCCACATCACCTTGAACTCTGATGTAGAATTCTATCATTTATTAGAGATTGAAGGCAAATCCTTCGTCTGGGAGGGAATCGGAGGAGGAGATGAACCATGAGAGACTGTGGACTCTGAACAACAAACAGGTTTTTGGAGAGGAGGGGGTAGGTGGGTTGGAGGAGCCTGGTGGTGGGTATTGAGGAGGGCACCTATTGCATGGAGCACTGGGTGTGGTGTATGAAACACTGAAAAAATAAAAGTATTTAGGGGAAAAAAATCCTTCCTCTGAAAATAGCTGTAGTTCTAATGACTTTACATGACCCTCCTAAAGAGAATTCCTTAATAACTGCATCTCTAGGGCTTCAGCAAGGTTTCTCTTTTCTGTCACAGTTCTCCAAACAAAAACTGTGTTGAACTAGCTGGAGGCCCTTTGTTTCAGTGCCTGTCACCACTTCGCGGCAAGGGGATTAACTGAAAATTCCCTAAATTTAGATCCAACCTAGATCATTGCAGACTGTAACCTACATAACTCTTCCAGTGGGTTGAGCTATGTGAAATTGCCAACACTGGACTATTTTTGACCCACAGAAATAGTAATTTTTTATGGTTCGACTTAATATTTGTAAGATTCCAGTTTCTTCTTCATTTCCCCCACATCTTAACTTTAAGACAGGCACGCTTTTATTACAGAAGTCAGTGAGAAAGTCTCTGTCATCTTCAAAATCAATCTTTAAAATCCCCTAAAGTCCTCCCACAAAATCTTCAAGAGCAAACTGCCACATGCACACTTCCTATGTTCCTGTTTTAGGGACTATATTTATTTTTAGTCATTCAAGGCAATTTTAGCATTTGAGGTTACGATGCCTGAGGCAGAAACTGTTGATTTTGTAAACTGTGTGTCGGCACAGAGGCCAAGGTGAGCCCGTTCAGTACTCGGAGGACCTCACTTAAATTTAAAATGGAAAAGCAACTCTTTCCATCAAGCACATATGCTGCATTAGGAGCAGCCCCTTGTCCCAGCTTAGCATCTGCTCAGGAAGGAAAAGCACCAGTGGCCCTATTCTGGGAGAGCTCGCTTGTGAGCTTGTTACTTTTCTCTCTCTCAGCAATGTGGGACACGGTTTAAAATGCAGGGGCTGCGACTGGGAGTCAGCTCCCCAAGAACATTTCATCCAATTCAGTCCAGGGAGGGAAAACAGGGAGAGCCTGTCCCAGAAAGCTACACTTTACTGTTTCTTTCATTTACATCCCTCTTGTTGCATCTCCAGTGACATTGTGCTCCTGCTTTCTCTCCCTCACACACATCTTTTTTGTGCCAGATTTTTGTCTTAGTCACTGTTGGAGAGAAGCAAGTCTGTGGGTCTATAGGATGAGCCAGAGTCGGCCTGCCTCAGGAGCACCAACAGGATTGGCCACAGGCCCGTGTTCAGAGACAAGAAGAATCCAGCTAGTCGTGGTAAACCGAGGTGAACGTCCTGAAAGATCACAGTCCCTTAGACTAATGTTTTAGGAGTAAAATGAGTAGAGGAGATTGTAAAACCTATTCACAAGGGCTTGACTTTGAACGTGTTCTGCCTTGGAAAACCCAGGTTAATTTTTATCAAATTAAAATGCAACTCAGTAAGATCTCTTTCCCCTAACTCTCTTTGGAGGACTCTGTAATTTATTGACAGTGACAGAAAACTTCTAGAAATGAAATTAATGTGGGACTAAAAAATTCCAAAGTGAATATTAAAATACAGACATATATTTTAGGACACATTTGTCTGAGAAACATTTATTAAAATCTTAGAAGATATAATATCCTTGGAATTATTTACTAATTGTGCCAATGGCTTTGAAAAAGCTTAGACTTTGTATCTTTTTCTTGATTCTGTCTTGATGGGTTCTTATGTTTTTAGGAATGTATCTGTTTTTTTCTAAGCTGTCCAGTTTCTTGTTGTGGAATTGTTCCTAATATTTCTTTATGATCTTTTTTTTATTTCTGTGGAGGTAGTTCTAATGTTTCCTCTTTCTGATTTTATTTATTTGAGTTTTCTTTCTTTTTTTCTTCGCTAGTTTAGCTATGGGTTTGATGATTTTATCTTTTCAAAAAAGTCACCTCAGTTTCATCATTTTTTCTGTTTCTATTCTCTATCTCTGCTCTAATCTCTATAGTGTACTTTCTTCCATTAACTTTGGGCTTAGTTCTTTTTCTAGGTCTGTGAGCTGTAAATTAAGATTATTTATTTGAGAGCTTTCTTCTTTTTTAATATAGGCATTTATCACTATATACTTCCCTCTTAGTACTGTGTTAAGCTGCATCACATAAGTTTGGTGTGTTGTGTTTCACTTTTACTTGTCTCAAGATATTCTCTAATTTTCCTTATGATGACCTAACGGCTATTCAAGAGCACATTGTTTAATTTTCATGTCTTTGTGAGTTCTCTCATTTTCCTTTTGTTATTGATTTCTCATTTCTGGTTTCATTCCACTGTGGTTAAAATGATACTGGGGATGATTTCAATGTATTTAAATTTGTTAACTTGTTTTCTGACCTGCTGTGTGAGTTATCTTGGACAATATTCCATGTGTGCTTGAGAAGAATGTATATCTTTCTCTTCTTGGGTGGAATGTTCCATACGTTTGTTAGGTCCATATGGTCTCTAGTATTCTAGTATTGTTTAAATCTACTCTACCCTTAGTGCTTCCTGTCCAGATGATCTATCCACTGTTTAAAGTAGAATATTGAAGTCTCTTACTGTTATTCTACTGCTACCTATTTCTTCCTTCAGATTTCTCAATGGTTGCTTCATATATTTAGATAATCTGATGTCAGGTGCATGTATGTCTGTAATTGTTATATTTTCTTTTGGAAATTATCCTTTTATCATTATGTAAAACCTTCTTCATCTCTTGTGACAGTTTTGTTTTAAAGTCTATTTTATCTAATGTAAGTAGAGTCAACCCTACTCTCTTTTGGTTTTCATAAGTATGAAATATTTTTTTTCATTCCATCACTTTCAGCCCATGAAAGTGATGGGCTTAGATGTGTCATTTCAGACATATCTAAAATGAGTCTCTTGGGGCGCCTGGGTGGCCAGTGGGTTAAGCCTCTGCCTTCGGCTCAGGTCATGATCTCAGGGTCCTGAGATCGAGCCTCACATGGGGCTCTCTGCTCAGTGGGGAGACTGCTTCCCCTTCTCTCTCTGCCTGCCTCTCTGGCTACTTGTGATCTCTCTCTGTCAAATAAATAAATAAAATCTTTAAAAAATAATAATAATAACAAAATAAAATGAGTCTCTTAGAGACAATTGGATCTTGTTTCTTATTTATTAGCTTCTCTATATGTTTTGATTGATGTGTTTGTTTCACTTACATTTAAAGTAATAGTTAATAGATGAGGACTTTTGTCATTTTTGTTAATTGTTTTCTATTTTGTAGTTCTTTTTTTTGTGCTTTTCCTCTCTTGAGTTCTTCCTCTGTGAATTGATTTTTTTTGTAGTGATATATTCTGATTATTTTTCTCTATATCTTTTTTTATATCTACTATAGGTTTTATATTTGTAGTTTTCATGAGATTAACATAAAACATCTTATTAAATACAAGTAAAGTATAAGTCTATTTTAAACTGATAGGAATTTAACTTCAATTGCATATAAAACTATACTTTTACTTGTCCAACATGCAAATTTTATGTTGTCAGTATCAGAATATACTTTTTTAGGTGTGCCTGGGTAGCTCAGTGTGTTCAGCATTTGACTCTTGATTTCAGCTCAGGTCATACTCTGGGGTCATGGGATCAAGCTCTGTATAGTGCTCACACTCAGTGAAGAGACCACTTGTCCCTCTCCCTTTGCTCCGCTTGCTCCCTGCTCACTCTTTTTCTAAAACAAACAAGTAAATAAATAAAATCTTAAAAATAATTTACTATTTTAATATTGTGTATTCATTAAAAGATTTGTGTGGTTATAATTATTCTAACACTTCTATCTTCTAACTTTTATATTAGGCTTAAAGTGACTTATGTACTACCTCTATAGTGCTATAATATTTTGTATTTGTCTTTTTTTCCCCTTTACCACTGAGATTTATACCTCAAATACTCAAAAGACTCTAAATAACCAAAGCAATCTTGAGCAAGATGGACAAAGTTAGAGACATCACATACTGACTTCAAAATATATTACAAAGGTACAGTAATCAAAACAGTTTAGTACTGGCATAAAAACAGATACACAGATCAGTGGAACAGAATAGAGGCCCAGAAATAAACTCACACATGCACAGTCAACTGAATTTCAACAAAGAAGCCAGAACATACAATGGGGAAAAATAGTCTTTTCAATAAATGGCCCTAGAAAAACTGGATAGTCACATGCAAAAGAATGAAATTGGACTTTTACCTTTTTTTTTTTTTTAAAGATTTTATTTATTTGACAGAGAGAAACACAGCGAGAGAAGGAACACAAGCAGAGGGAATGGTAGCAGGAGAAGCAGGCTCCCTGCTGAGCAGAGAGCCCGATGTGGAGCTGGATCCCAGGACCCTAGGATCATGACCTGTGCCAAAGGCGGACGCTTAACGACTGAGCCACCCAGGCGCCTTGGACTTTTATCTTACATCACACACAAAATAGAACTCAAAATGAATTAAAGACTTACATGTAAGACCTGAAATCATAAACTGTTAGAAGAAAATATGGGAGAAAAATTTCTTGATGTTGGTTTTATCAGTGATTTCTTTAGATGTGACACTGAAAGCAAAGACAATGATATAATAGGAGAAAATTTGATAAAATGTTAAAACATGCTAATATCCAAAATATACAAGGAACCTCCACAACTTGCTAGCAAAAAAAAAAAAAAAAAAAAACCCGATAAAACAAAAAAACAAAAAAAACCCAATTAAAAAATGGGTAAAGGAACTGAATATTTTCCTGAAGAATATGTATCAATGGCCATGAAAAGGTGCTTAACTCACTAACCATCAGGAAAATGCAAATCAATACCACCATGAAATATCATTTCATACTGGTTAGGGTGACTACTACAAAAGAAAATAATAACTAGTGTTGATGAGGATGTGGAGAAAAGGGAACCCCTGTGCACTGTTGGTGAGAATGTAAATTGGTGCAGCCAACTACAGAAAACAGTGTGGAGATTCCTCAAAAAATTTAAAGTTGCACTACCATGTTATCCAGAAGTCCCACTTCTGGGTATGTATCCAAAGGAACTGAAATCAGGATTTTGGAAGAGACATTTGAACTCCTATACCCACTGCAGCAGTATTAACAATAGCTGAGGATACAGAAACAACCTATGTGTCCACTGATAGACAAATGGGTAAAGAAAATGTGGTATAGACATATAGTAGAATATTACTCAGTCTTTAAAAAGAAGGGAATTCTGTCATTTGCAATGCAATGGATGAACTTGGGAGATATTAATGGTAAATAAAATAAGCCAGATGCTAGAGGATAAATACTACATCATACTACATGTAAGAGGAATCTATACACTCTTGGGTGGCTCAGTTGGTTAAGCATCTGGCTCTTGGTTTTGGCTCAGGTCATGATCTCATGGGTTGTGGGATCAAACCTCATGTTGGGGTCCCCACTCAGCAAGGAGTCTGCTTGAAGATTCTCTCCCCACTTTCTCTCTCTCTCTCTCAAATAAATATTTTTTTTTTAAAAGAGGAACCTAAAAAGGTCAGATTCATAGAAGTGGAGAGTAGAATGGTGGTTGCCAGGGGGATGGGGCAGGCTTTAGTAAAGGGTATAGAGTCAAGAAGAATACATTCTACACATCTATTCTACAGCATAGTGCCTATAATTAATACCATATTGTATACTTGAACATTTGTGAAGAGGATAGATCTTATGTTAGGTTAACAACTACTAATAATAAATATATAAAGAGGGGAGGAGGAACCTCTTGAAAGTGATGGATATGTTGTTCATGGCATAGATTATGGTGATAGTTTCACAGAGGTATACTTACCTCCAAATTCACCAATTTGTATACCTCAATTATGTACAGCTGTTTGTATGTCAATTACATTTCAATAAAGCAGCTTAAAAAACTTAGGAACTGAGGTTTTGAACTTGCATTTTTAAAGAGTTACTATTGTCTCTTTAGCAAACATTTATTTCCAGTTTATCTCTATAAAAGGCATGAAGGAAATGATGAACCAAGAATGTTGCTGGCCTTAGTAAAAGCTGACTGGTGCCTTTTTTTATTAAAGCACCTACTGGTGGTTAAAATAAAAAAGCAAGACTGTCCTGTATTACATCATTCTCTATATTATTTGCAACAAATAACCTCAATCCAATCACTTTTCCCATTCTCTAGAGGTTTCCAGGACATGAGTATTTCAAACCAAGGTGACTTTTGTATTTTGGCTGTGGTCCAGGAAGTTTGTTCCCAGACCTCCCTCACACAAGAAGATGCTTCAGATGCAATCCCGTCTTGTAGTAGAGTAGACCCAGAAGATCTGGAAAAGGATGCCTCGTGAGTAAGAATACTGAGCAATGCTGGCAGTTATGGGAGATGGTAGTGCAAGGGGTTCCTCAGCAGCATGGCACTGCTGCATGGCATACCTAAACCACAGCACCACTAGGGAGAGCACACAAGCGTGGGACGGCACTCCATGCGTCCTCCATACAAGACAAGCCCATTCCCTGTAACTTGGGGCCTAAAGGCCAGCTTGGTATGTTCTTTCTTAACTTAGAGCCTCTCCTTACCTGTTAGTATATAAGATCTTTTCTATTTCTAGTAGAAATTTTAAATATTTTCTTCACCTTCTAGAAGGCTTCATCGTGACCTTTCAGGCCCAAGTAGCACATTCAGTTGTGTGTGCTGAAAAAAATGAGTGACTGGAAAATAATTTTTAAAAATTATATATAATTAATTATATTATTATGTAATATATATTATTAATATATTAATTATATAATTCATATAAACACAAATATACACATATACATATATTATATTTATATATTTAACATATAATATATAAATTTAATATAAAATATATAATATTTATATTATATGCCAAATGTTTAAAATATATAGTATACATTTAATATATTATATTATTAATACAATTAATTATATATTAATTATGTATTATTTATATAAATATACATGTATACATATATGTATATGTGTATATATATATATACACACATATAAATAGAAACAAACAACTATACATGTGATTTAATTTTATTTTTGAATTTTTAGAGCCTTTGCTATTGATCTGGGCATTAGATTCTGTGAAACAGTTTCTCCTACTCCTGACACCAAACCAGTCTGCAGTGGATGGTTGTGGGGAAGAAACCACCAGTCCCTTCAAACACAGTTAAGTGAGATAGTTGAAGTCTTTTTGATACTGTTCACCAGCTTTTCCTTACTTTTACTGACCACTATGTGGCCTGTGAACCTGCAGAAGGTCTTTGAAACCAAAGCACTTAGTTAGCCCTCCCAGGGAGCACTGAGAGAGACCCAGGTGAGCCCTGAAAGAGTCCTGAAAGAGACAGAGTGTAGCCTGGAAAGGTCTGTTTGTCTTCAGCATGGAGTCTGAATGTTCCAGGTGGGGAGGCATGTGTGCCAGAACACAGAGAATCAGGGACACAGGATGTGTTCAGTATACAAAAAGGTGGGACAGAGGATGCCATCCCAGGAAGATCCAGCAGGGGATGGCCTGGTGCAGCAGCAGTGGAGAGAATGTCCTTGATATGAGGCCAGCAGTGCTCTTTTCACAGGCCCTGGCTATGAGAAATCATAGTCTTGAGAAAAGGTAGGTTTGCTTGCATTCTGCAAGGGCAGACAGCAGGGGGCGACAGGAAGGGGTGATGTAGTGCCAAAGGGCAAGGCAATGAGGGGGGACAGGGGCAGACACCTATCTGAGAGGGACAAGCTGGGACCACAACTTGAAGACGGTGACATCTTCTTCCCCTACCCTCTCTCCAGAGAAAGAAGCATCACTCTTATTCCTGAGGCTCTGGGTCGTGGGTCCTCTCCATGTAGCTCCTTTTCTAGAAATCAGGTTTGGCTAAGCTGCTACCTGCAGGGAACTCACTGTCGGGAAAGGCATGAGACTATGCCAGGAGAAACCCAAACACAGTGTTCTTATCTGGAGTTGACCACAAGGCTGAGTGAGAGTTTCTGATTTCAAACAACATTTCGTTAGCCCCATCCCCCAGAATGTGGCCTACAAGATATTCTACTAGCTCCAAGGACTATCTGTAGCCACATGCGGTACTAGATGATGATGATGATGAAAGTGATGATGGTGATAATTTTGCTAAGTAATCAAATATCTGCAAAGTTCTACAAAGAGGGCATTGTATATGAGCTGTACCAGAAAGTAGAAGCTGCCTCCATCCCTCTGGACCCCAGGCCTCTGTGCAAGGATGAAGGTATCATTTGGGATCCCCCACCATGTACCACCACTCCTACCTCACATCCTGTCCCCTTTTACTCATGGGTACCACCTGGGACCAGGACTCAACCCAGTTGCCTGCTCACATTCCTGCTTTATGATTGCCAAGCAAGCAAAGGAGAGGTACAGGGTATCACAGGGGGGCTGGCTGCTGGATAATTTCCTGGACTATCTAGAGCCATAACTATTTCAGAAGAATCATTTTTTCTTGCTGGTAGAGGAAATAGAATACATCCTATTGGCACCACCACTGGTGTATTGGCACCAGAAAGTATTTAATGTCGTTGTACAATTGAGGGTAATAGGCTCAGGTCTGCACACTAGGCAACTGTGAAAACTTAGTACATGTTTGACTGACACACATCTACTACTGGGGTCTACTGTGAGCTGGTGCCATCCATCAGTGAGTGATTGCCCATTTCCTCCTTAATCCTTAGTGTTTCTAGAGCAGAGACCCACAGTCCCACCATTGCTTGAAAGACCCATATCCCTCAATCTAATCTGGGATGCTGTGGCCAGTATTGTCTATATTATTTTAGGTCCTACTAGGAAAGATAACCCCTGCCTCACCAAACTAAATTCTTCTGCAGGTAATTTTTATTCTAAAATGTAAAGTAGCTGTTCCAGGATCACAAAAGCCACTGGCCCCAAGCTCCTTCCAAAAGGATAAGTTGGGATGATAAATCCAAACTAGAGACTTGGCCTGGATTCATGAGTGTTACGCTTGCCAGCATTTCACAAACACCTCAGCCACTCTGCCCAGAAGTGTGGTAAGTTTAATGAAGATAAAGAGGGAGCTTGGAACATGTCAAAAGAAACAAATCAAGGCATTGGATGCTAAGATGAGACTTAATAACACATCTTGAAGTTTCTTTTAACAAAATTTGGGTGCTCCACTTTATCTTGATTTATCTTGACTGCCTTATTACCAGGAACATTGGCAAAGGAGAATGTACCAGCAGAGGTGATATTTATGAAACTAATGATATTGTGAAATCTCTGTGAAAGTGTGCTTGAAAAGATCAATGTGCACTTCTAGCAACTAGTATAACATTAAGTAATAATATGTGTTGAATAACTGTTTTCTGAACATGTGAAAGACTATCACAGATAAGAAGACATGCTAAAATGGAAAATAATTGTCTTTTCTCCTGCTTTAGAGTCCTTGTTTGATTGCCTCTCAATTTAAGGTAGCTAACTCCAGGCCATGTAGATTGGACACTATAGGTTTATTGTTACTAATATCAGCCAAAATCTTTCCCATTCCCCATGCAAGGCTGGTAGTCAAACCTTACTTAAACATTAAATTCTCACCTCGTTTATTACAGAGAAAATAGGGACTATGAATTCCCTTGATTCATCATATCTCTATGTTCTCACTTTCAAACACATCTATGTGACCTTTCCTTACCACTCTCTGTCCTATGTCGGAGAATTTCCTCTACTTGTCTAAGATGAGTTGCAGTGCCTTACCATGCTCTGGAAATCACTGCTTTCTTGCACCTCCTTTCATTCCTTGCTTGGTCCATCAATTATCCATTCTGCTTCATGTGTCTTAACTCTCTGGATTCTTGTCTTTAGCATATCTCACATTTTAAGTGCTATCATATTCAAACTCCTTTTTCTGCTGAGATCCTGGTTCTCTTCTTCTTTTAATAGCTAAAATTCTTGAAAGGGTTCAGTATGTTTGCTGATTCCAATTCTCCAACATCCACTCATTCCAGAAACCATTAGAAATTGGTCTTTCCTCATCATTTAAGAATGGCTTTGACAAATATCTCTATTGACCTCTTTGAGGTCAAGCAACATGATGAGCATGTTCAATCTTTTTTATGCATGGCCTCTTTTCATATTTGGAGCTGCTAATCTTCCACGCTGATTTTCTTTAGATTTTGACGTTACTCTTTTTTTATTCTTTTCCTCCAAGTCTCCATGATCTCCTGGGAACTTATTATGTATCTCCTCCAGAACCTCCCCCACGACAACCAGCAGTGCTTTTCTCTAACTCCCTTACTGTCCTTCTGCTAGCTTCAGATACCTTCCACATACCAGTGACTCCTAAAGGTGGATCTCTAGCTCTGGTCTCTCTCCTGGATCAAATTTATGGTTGAACAACCTTTTGAGCTGAAATGTAATCCATTATCTCACCACATATATCTCACAAAATAAAAATATTTTGTTTCTTATTTTGATAAATGATACAGCCATCTATCTGGTTCTTTTCTTTATATAACTTTTTATATACATCTCGTCAGTCATCAGTTCCTGTTCATTCAACATCTAAAATGTCACCCAATCCTCCCTTATTTTCCATTTACACTTACTTGCTGATTCTCCATCCCCTCTTGCCTAGACCATACCAGTCTCCTATTTCATCTCTTGTAATTAGTACTCTGTGCTACTGTTTGCCACACTACTGCCAAAAGTTTTTAAAACCCCTGTCAAATCATGGTATGTCTACTCCTGGATGGCTTGTGAGAAGATCAGAGGCAAAAGTTGGCCCCTGTCATGATGGCTTCAATGACTCCTTTCTTGCTACAAGAGGGCAAGAGATGGGTTTAAAGAAATTGTTTTGAGTAGGGAAAAAAAGAATAATAATAGTTATTATTATCATTATTATTATTGCCTTTATCTAGTTTCTCTAGTTGAGGATTTGGTTTCACCCACTGATGTTGGAATCCTCTTTCCTCAGGAACCACTTTCAAGTTTCCTTTGTCACTCAGCCCACCCACTCCTTTCCTCAGTTATGGACACTCTATAAGCCCTTCATGATACCCATCCTGGACTGTAGTCTAAACCTGCTATCCAGCATAGCAGGTATCAACACATGCTAGGAGAAAGAACAGAATTACTAAAAATTGTCAAAAATAGCAAAAATCACTATACAGTCACTAGTATGGGAAATATTTTCCAATACTCTGAAATAAATTAAGAGTAGTTTACAAAAGTAATAAAATATAAAAATCAATTGTAGTCTTGAATACAACCAAATTTCCTAAAGAAGACTAAATCATCTTATATTTTGATAAGTAAAAGAGAGGTAATAACAAAAAGTGGATAATATAATTCTAATTTTGTAAAATTGAGAAATAGAGTGTCTATTTATGAGTAGCTGACTAAAATAATATAAACAAATTGTTGAGAATAATTATCTCTGGGTGATAGAGTTATGGGGATTTTATTTTCTCTTTATTGTTTTGCTGATTTCTCTAAATGTTCTACAAAGCTATAGTAATTACATAATCTGTAAAAAAATGTGAAAGAAGACTTGATTGCAATACATGAACATGTGTTATTGATAACAATGGTTATTTATGAGTGGTAGAGTTGTGGATGATTTATACTTTCACCTTTATAATTTGGGGGGTTGTTTGATTTTTAATTGCTTATGAAATGAGGTATTTAAAATTCATTAAATGTATTTTTACAATATAAATTTAAGTTAAAAACATTAAGTATTATTTTTATACAATAACTTAGAAGTGTTTTATCCAGAGTTTCATGGAAAGTTAATTTCTGAGCTAGTGGGACTAACTAAATTGCTAAGCCACTTTTCCCATATTCTTGGAATTTTCTTTCCAGATCAGTTCCTGGAAAAGCCCAGGAATGATGGAAAGGAAACTGAAAATGATGAATATGTGGCTGACTGGAGGATATTAGGAGTCACGAGACCCCAGTAGGTAGATAATTAATATCTTCTCATGTGCACTTCTGCACAACATTCTATAGGCTGACTTCTGGAAACTGAAACTCCTCACTTGCTATTCTATTCACCTGCCATTGGCCTGTCTCTATCTACCATTCAGAAGCAAGAAAGGAGTTTGCAGCCTCTGACTGTTCCCCAGACCAAGATCTCTCCCTTTTCTCAGTGCCACAAGATTACATGTAAGGGAGGGGGCAATATCTCAGTGTCATTCCTTATGGAAAGGACAGATGGTGCTTTCTGTCTTATGGCCAGTGACCCAAGAAGCAAATCACATCCTCTTTACCCATGGTGTCCTTTTCTCCTTATTGCTTTCAGGCATGGCAGAACACATTCAGATTTCACACATAAATCTTTTCTTGGTCTAGGACACAGTGAAAGTGATTCCCTGTGGTAACTTGTCTATGGCAGATTGTCAACCTAGCCTAACTTCTCTGTATCACTATGCACATGTATGGGGTATTGGCCCCAAATCTGGATAGTTGAGTGTTCAAAGAATGCAAATCAATTTTAGTGTTTAGGCTTAAGACATAACAATAAAGGTGAGCTGAAAAGTGCATCAATAGATTACATATTGATAGAATAGTACTTCTTAGGCCATGTAACAGAAAATTTGCTCATCCATATAGATCAATTTTCCTATAACTTAAACATAGAGACGTTATGAACATGGAAACATTCATTTGAAGCATTTTTATTGATTTCCCCCAAAACACATGATCCTATAGAACAGTGCACGGGGAGAAAGTTAACTTTTAATGGCCATTAAAGCTTGATGATGAACATCAATTCATGGACTGAGTTCTAAGGCAGTGCATCTCCTTCATAGGTTATTGAAGAGAAAGAACTTTCACTTACTGCCATATGCCCAGGGAAAGTGGGAACTTAGTCAAATATTATGTTCATCCAATGTAGTCCATAAGGCTGACATCCAATGTAGCCCATAAGGCTGACAGAAGTATATAGTGCTATTGGCTCCTAACATGTAGAGCTGTGATAGTAGATTGCTTTTGGTTAGTTAATGTTAGATATTTTTCCTTCCACAGGAAATGTCTTGCCACTGCTATTACCAACAGCTTAATTTACCCTCTTTTCTTATAATCACTTTCATGATCATCACCCATCACCTTCACCCATCACCAATCACCTTCAAGTAATCACCCATCAGTTCTGCTCCTTGTCCATTTTCATGTTCTTTTCCCTGTCACACTTCCGCACACACCCTCTGGTTATTCCTTTACTTCTCTCATTCTTACTCAAGTGATTTCTGCTGCCTGTCTCAGCCTTCCCCAAAGTGAATCTTCATAAAGATCTTCATATATCCTCCCTGCCAATGAGATCCCTTCTTTCTTAGTGAAATTAACATGTATGTCACATCATGGGCTCTGTCTTGCTGCTAATTTTAACAATATTTGGTGTTTGAAGGCTCTGGGTTATTCTCCCAAGGGTATTGCTGTTCTAGTGGTTGGTATTCTCTCTGACTTCCAAATGAAGGTGTTCTCCAAAGTGTAACCAATAAAATATTGATGTTTCACATATCTTCATAAGTGATATACAGAGGGGAGCCTGGGTGGCTCAGTGGGTTAAAGCCTCTGCTTTCGGCTCAGGTCATGATCTCAGGTCCTGGGATTGAGCCCCGCATCAGGGGGATCTCTGTTCAGCAGGGAGCCTCCTTCCCCCTCTCTCTCTGCCTGCCTCTCTGCCTGCTTGTGATCTCCCTCTCGCTCTCTGTCGAATAAATAAATAAAATCTTTTTAAAAAACAAGTGATATACAGAAAAGTAGATTCTTCATTGAGTAGGTTTGGGAAACATGAGGCTAGGTGTATGGAAATGGGTGTGTGATGGAAAGTTTCCTCAAACCCAAGGGTATCCACTATGGGTTTCCAGCATGAATCATGGAGTTTCCCAATGTGCAGTTGTGAAAGGATGCACTGAATATCTCTGGGGCACCACTCAACATATGGCCACTGAAGTCAATGGGTATTATGGCATTTTCCCTGGCAGGTGGTAATAAAGCATTTTGAGGACACATCACCTTTTGTGAAGTTATAAAAAGTGTTGTAATCAAGAACTGCAAGCAAAGTTTCCCAAAATTCCTTTAACCAAGGAACATCTGTAGAGAGGTGTTCTGGGGATAGCAATTTGGGAAAGTGGCTGTAATGCATTTCAAAGCATATATAAGCATTTCCTTCCTTATCTGATCACTGCTACCATCTCCTTTAGTGGTTGGGTATGTATTTTATAGAAAAAGAATAGAGTAGGCAGTAGCCACATGCCATTATGAATAGTCACAGGCATGAGGAAATATATTTCTCAATTCTTTCCTGTCCACTATCTGCTATCAAATTTTCTATTCATTGAAATCTAAATTTAGATGGCCAGTAGCTTTAAATCTAAGCAACATGGGCAGCCAATGCTATGTATGCCTCCCCCACCCCTTAGAGGTTCACAATGCACAGGCTCTGTAGCAGAGCTTCTCTGGGGAATTCTGAAAACTATCCCATTTTACTGTTCTCAAACCTGGCTTTCCAGATATTTTATTATGGAATATTGCTATGTTCACTATTTAATACTTCATGATAGTCTATGGCATTAGTGTTCATTTTGGAAACATTGGCACAATATATTTTGCCTCCTTACAAATTAACGTCTTTTAAACTATTTGCAAAATTCACTGTTTTCTACCACACAGTCGCACTTCAGGACACTTTTTATGCATAAGGAGAAAAGATTTGGGAATTCCTGGCTGGTTCATGTGACTTTTGATCTCAGGGTCATGAGTTCCAGCCCCACACTGGGCATGGAGCCAACTTGAAAACAGAAGAAGAAGAAGAAGGTGAAGGAAGAAGAAGAAAAAGGAGAGGAAGAAGAAAATATTTGCTATTTACTGGAACAAAAAATATTTTAAAGGAAACTAATTAATCTCTTTGTAGGAGGACTTGAGACTATTCCTGCCTGATGTAGAAAGCTGTGTTAGCTTTCACATCCAGATATTTTCAAGTCTTGTTGTTTTATGATGAGGTGCTTGGGAAACATGGAAGTGAATTGCTACACAAATTTTGCGTATAAATTTAATCTGCATTCCATAAGTATTGTAAGGAAAACTTTTCTCTTCAGAAATAATACTGACTTAGAACACCAAGGAAATATCTTAAGGTTTGTGGAACAGAAAGATCATCCATATTTCATAATTTTTGTATTCAAGACTTTTTGTATTCAAGACTCCAAATGCTTTGTAAGTATTAGGGAAGTCTTTACAATATCTCCTTAGATAAGGAAGTGGCAAGCATGATTCAATAAGGCATTTCAGCTGGGAAAGCTGAGCCACCTAAAAGCTTATTCTTTGACACTTTAGTTGTTTAGAAAAATTAGTTGCAGAGATGAAGTTTGAACAGAGTGAAGTGCAGGTCTAATGGAGAGTTGAAGGAAATTTCAAAATAAGGAGGATATTTGTGTTCATGAGAGAGCAGTGCTTCTTTAGAAAGGCCCAAGTGAGATCACCTGGCGAGTTTGCTAAAATGTGATGCCTTTATCTAATTGCCAGAGCTTGATCACGTGGGTCTGGGTGTAACCAGCAGTCTGCTGATGAAACAGACTTTACGAGTGATTCTCTGTTACCCTGAAGTTTGAAAACCTGCAGTAGAAAAAGGGCTCAATGGTCATGGGGCCTCTATAAAGGATCGATCTTAGAAACTCAGGACATGACATGGGCATCACAGCTGAGGAACAGCAAAGGGACTCTGCATTTTCTGAGGTAAAGGCAGAGGCAAGTTCTTGGTTTGGCCAATATTTTTCCTCCCTTTTAAAGGACAAGTAAGTGAGAACTAAGGATGGAAACTTCTAGAGATGATTCTGAGACCATTTAAACATTGGCATAAGAGGAAGACCTGAGCAAAAACACCAAATACACTATTGGATTTGTGGTCCTGGAGAAAGGTTGGCACCAGGGACATTCTCTGGAAGGTGGAAGGCCCAGTGAGGAAGGGAATGACTCCAGTCTCAGTCTCGTTCCCCACCAACTTACGCTTTTCCTGGTATAAGTTACCCTGGATGAAGCACCACACAGGTTAGGGATGAAAAAGATGTTAAAAATGAGTCTTTCTGAAGCACCCAAAATCTGAGTACACATCAAGGATGCCAAATACTTTTATCATCTAAAGTGAAGTGGCAGGCCACTATCCAGACCTTAGAAATGAGGGCAGTTCTTGGAGGGCTGTGCCTCAGACAAGGGAAAAGGGCTTCACTGGGACACTTCTCTCCAGATTTCTTGAAGCTGATGCCAGGGCAAAGTCCATTGTTGGAAAAGCCTCAAAGAGGTGTTCTATAGTGAGAATACTACGATGACGCAGCATGGAGAGGCCAGTGTTGGAAATGTCTTTCCCTCCCAGCATTCTCCTAGGCCATTCAAGACTTCAGCTAATAGAAAGAATTCCATTTTAACCTTCTTAATAAATGTATTTAAATGCAAGGATCTTGTAAAGTGGAAAGTGCTGAACCTATAGTAATTAGCCCTTAATGAATCAGAAAGTTAGACTTTGGGACACCTGGGTGGTTTAGTCGGTTAAGTGTCTGCCTTCAGTTCAGGTCATGATCCCAGGGTTCTGGGATTGAGTCCCGCATCCGGGCTCCTTGCTCAGCAGGAAGCTTGCTTCTTCCTCTGCCTCCTGCTTCCCCTGCTTGTACCCTCTCTCTGACAAATAAATAAAATTTAAAAAAAAAAAGATGACTTAAAAAAAAAAAGAAGACTTCTGCAGAATCTACTATTTAACTTGGTAACTATGCAGCCTTGGGCTGACGATATGGCTTCACTGGCTCTTTGTATCTTTTTGGACAAAGTGAGATAGTTGGGGTAACTCTTTGATCTCCCTTGCTTGTCTGAAAACCACTACTGGGTAATGATCTGAAAGAGAAGCTAAATAAGGATTTTAAAAATGTCCTTCTACTTGACTTTAGGAACCTCAGATGTAGACAGCCCTAAAGCCACTTCCTATCCTCAACCAAATTCTATCAAATTTTAAAATCAGATTTATCATTTTCCAAACATACAGCTTATAAAGTGCATGGCACCAACCAGAACAGCACACAACTTGGGAAGGTCTGGTTAGTAGTTAGTCTGAGCATGGTATTGGCCAGGAAGGACCATTTTGAGGGTGGGGCCCAAAAGGAAGCAGGCTTGAAAAGAACACTCCACCTTGGTAGCCCCAGACCATCCTGTTTGTAATGTTAAAAATTACCAAGAACATAAGACTGTAGCATAGGGTTTAGAGGAAAAAGAAGAATGTATTCTTTCTCATCTGTGCTCTACTTCAGATATCAAGAAAAACATGACTTTTAGCAGGTTTAATCATTTGGACAAAGATTGGACACTGAGGCACAAAATGACATTCTTTGTGAGCCTGAAGAAGTAGCTAGGAAGACAACATGAATCTTTATCCTGTTCCCACCAGGGAGTCATTCCAAGTTATAAAGGCTCTGTCTTCATAATAGCAATAGTAGTCCATACTATGTGCAAGAGATGACCACTAGCCATGTGATGATCTGGCTTTGCCATCAGCGAGCAGACATGCCTGTAAATAATTCAGTCAGGTAAGAGCATCTTTCAGCCTTTACCATTGTTACAGGGAAACTGTGATGGCAGAGAAGACACCCCTAACCCAGCCTGGAGAGGCCAGCAGAGTTTTCTGTGCTCTTCCTATTTCTCTGGTCTTCCTGTCCCTGTCTTGACATTTGAACCTCTCTTAGGTATCAGGTGTTAACCAGGCATGCAAGGCCTCTGGGGCCAGGAAAAGTTTTAGAACAGGAAATGTTTTGCATTTTTTTTATGACCCTCAAACTACCAAATCAGCAATAACTCATGGAAAGGAAATAAAACTTGGAAACTGGGACAACTCAGGATCTCTATCAGGGTGATATGTTATATAGTACTCAGGGGAAATTTGAAATCAGTGAGAATTTCCCCTAGGCGGGGAACATGCTCTCTTCAGTTTCCCTGGACTGATAGCATGTGTTTTTCTTATTTCTCCTTTACAAACAGGTAAGCTTTTCAAATGTCTGGGTTTTGTGCAGAAGTCTGGGTTCTTGCTGCCTGCCTTATACAATCAAAGCCACACCTGATTTCCTTATGTGGGCACTGAAGTCAAGCTCTAGGTCTGAACACCAATGGCCACCATAAAGTCACCTCCCACTTAATATAATTTATTGACTATAGTTGCTTCTTTGTTTCCAACTCCCAGAGGCATCTCCCTTCCTCCCTTCCTTCCTCCCTTCCTTCCTTCCTTCCTTTCTCTCTCCTTTTTTTTTTTTTTACCATTGATGAACATAAAAATACTATATAGAACTGTAATTAACAGTAGATTTCAGTTAGTGTATCAATATTGGTTCATTACTTGTTATAAATACCAAAGTAAGATGTTAAAAATAGGAAAAATTTCATGTGGGTATACAGGAATTCTCTGTATTATATTTGCAATTTTCCTGTAACTCAAAATGATCTTAATTAAAATAAAAAGTTATTTATTTATTTAAAGAAATAGAAAAAATCATGAAGAAAATCCTCTTTGTTTCATCCATTTGACTATTCTCTTTTCTGAAGGCCTTGACAATCACTGGTCTAAAGGTTTTTCTGGAACATCATATATTGAAAACACACAGTAGTTTATTTAAAGCAGTATGAATTTAAGATTCCTCCATTTCTGTATGGGTTGATAACACATTCCTTTTTAGTGCTAAATAATATCCTAGTATATGGACTCTATCCATTCACTTTTTGAAGGACAACTGGGCTGCTTCCAGTTTTTGACAATTATGGATTAGGCTGCTATAAACATTTGCATGGCGATTTCTGTGTGGACATCAGTTTACAAATCAATTGGATAAATACCTTGGAGCATAACTGTTGGATCATATGGTTATACCTGATTTAGCATTATAAGAAACTGTCTTCCAAAGAGAGTGTATCATATTGCATTCCTACCAGCAGTAAAATAATTCCTATTGCTCCACATCCTCTCTAGCAATTGGTATTTTTAGCTTTTTCAATTTTAGCTATTCTAATAGGAATGTAGTGATATTTCACTGTTATTTTCTTTTTTTTTTAAAAGATTTTATTTATTTGACAGAGAGAGAGGTATCACGAGTAGGCAGAGAGGCAGGCAGAGAGAGAGAGGGAAGCAGGCTCCCTGCTGAGCAGAGAGCCCAATGCGGGGCTTGATCCCAGGACCCCGAGATCATGACCTGAGTCGAAGGCAGAGGCTTAACCCACTGAGCCACCCAAGCGCCCATCACTGTTATTTTCATCACAAATTTTTAGTGAGAATCAAATGAGCGGTTGATCTATAGGTGTTTTTTTTTTTGTTATTGTTATTATAGTTTATTCAAGATTTCTATGTGTGTCAGTGGATTGAGTCCCATCCAAAGTGTAGGTTTTTCTTTCGTGTAATGTTCTGCTTTCATTTAGCATGAATTTAAGGAAGGTCATTTATCCAATCCTCACATCTCTCTACAAGTTATGATTTCACCACAGACATACCCTAAATTAAGCATTGGGGATACTTGCTACTCATATGCTACCCAGCTTTCTAAAAGCTTATCAATAAATGTTTCCTGAATGATCTAGTTAACTGATACAGTAATATATTTTAAAAAATTTATCCTGTCTTCTTTCCTCAGTCATTTGCCTTACACTCAGTAATTCAGAGTACTTAGGCTTCTGAAAATTATTCGGGTGAATTACACAGATGCAGGAAACATGTCTGCCTGTAGACATGTTGATGCAATGAATGTCGCCTTTGTCTTTGACTAGTTTGTGATGAGTCACCGAATCATCACTACAAATGACTGAGTTTGCTAAATATGCCATCATGTCTTTGAAGTTTTAATTTGCTCATAGCTAGTGCAATACACCACAATACATCTTATTGAAACAAGCATCAATGTAACTATCATATTCTTTTATATGTTTTTATTCCAACAATTATTTTAAAAATGCTTTCAGTCAAGCAGAGTTTTAATCAACAGCTCCAAAGCTCAGTTGAGAGCGGTAGAATTTAGAATTTGTCTACCCACATTAAAGAAATGAGAAAACTATGACAATGTAGTCTCCAAGGTAAAACAATATAGTGTCCGAATTTATTGAGCAAACCATTATGAGCATTCCATACCCATAATAAAAGATGTGGAAGCAACAGCTAAATAACACATGCTACTGCTATTAGACATGACAAAGCAGTGGTATGGGAAATTCTTATTGACCTCTCTCAAGGGAAAAAGAGATGAAAACAATTCTCTGATTCACTGTAGCCAAAAAAATTTGGAACATTGTGTGTGCTTCTGTAGTTAGTGAGAAAGCTAACGTTTCCTATTATGTCAAGGCAGACCTGTAACAGGGAATAAAGGCTAGGTAGATTCTAATAGGACTTTATATCCACAGCAATTCAAACTTTCTCTTTATTAAAGTCATAGTGATATGAGTATAAATAGTGATATCTCATATAAATAGAAAAGAAAACTATATCACGGGTATTAGTTAAAGCATTCCATTTCAGGTGATGAGATGAGCTTCATTCTATTAAAAGACTGAAGCCAATAGATAATCTACTCAGAAATAGCATATAAAGGAATTATCAGAAAACAAAAGATAATCAACAACACATTGATAAGACTACATCACCTGTTATCCACACAAATAG
>CM053610.1:43250928-43260945 GCA_028646535.1 Procyon lotor
AGCACAATAGCCAAACTATGGGAAGAACCTAGATGTCCACCAACAGATGAATGGATAAAGAAGAGGTGGTATATATATACAATGGAATACTATGCAGCCAACAAGAGAAACGAAATCTGGCCATTTGCAATGACGTGGATGGAACTGGAGGGTATTATGCTAAGCGAAATAAGTCAATCAGAGAAAGACAATTATCATATAATCTCTTTGATATGAAGAAATTGAGAGGCAGGGTGGGGAGGTGTGGGGGTGGAGAAGGGAAATGAAACAAGATAGGATCAGGAAGGAGTCAAACTATAAGAGACTCCTAATCTCATGATACAAACTGAGGGTGGTTGGTGGGTATAGGGGGTAGGGATGGGGTGGCTGGGTTATGGACATTGGGGAGGGAATGTGCTATGGTAAGTGCTGTGAAATGTGTAAGCCTGATGACTTACACATGTACCCTGGGGTGAATAATACATTATGTGTTAATATAAACAAATAAACAAACAAATAATTAAAAATAAATAAATATAAGGACTCATGTAGTATGCATATTATATATAAAAGCAGAGATATACGGAGCACTTGCAGTTAAGGCAGTTAAGCATCTGCCTTGGCTCAGGTCATGATCCTGGGATCCTGGGATCTGACTCTGAGTTGGCCTCCTTGCTCAGCTGGGAACCTGCTTCTCCTCCCACTCCCCCTGCTTGTGCTTTCTCTCTCACTCTCTCGAATAAGTAAAATCTTAAAAATAAATAAATAAATGTAGAGATATAGACATTTTTTCATAGAAGTAGAATAATTTTTTTCATTTTTGCTAATCACAACACATTTTCATTCATAAGTATGAATATATAGGTATATGTAAGTTATATATACATACATGATATATATACACATACATACATACACGTATGTATAAATAAGTTCAAAACATGCCAAGTTTATATGTATTTATATATAGTATGTTTTGAAATTTATTTATATAAAATCGTGTTATATATAAGATTCTATGATAAGCTTCTTTCACTCACATAATATTTTTAATATTCACTATGCTGAACTTAGCTCTATTTTGTCTTTTTTAAAAATTTTTATTTATTTATGTATGTATGTATGTATGTCTGTATTTGTCAGAGAGAGAGAGAAAGAAAGCACAAGCTGCAGGCAGAGGGAGAAGCAGGCTCCTCGCTTAGCAGGGAGCTCAACATGGGACTTGATCTCAGGACCCTGGATCACAACCTGAGCTGAAGGCAGAGGTTTAACCAACTGAGCCACCCAGGCTTCCCAGCTCTACTCTATCTTTATCTTTGTATGATATTTAATTTTACAAATACATTTTAATTTATTTATATGTTCCATTATTTGTGGACAGTTGAAGTGTTCCAGTTGATTATATTCTCACTCTAAGGTGTTTTCAGACCAACATAAGTTAAATTTTTTTTTAATTGCGAAAAACTTGAATTTGTCAATCTTTTGTTTGTTTGGATCATTTTTTACTTAAGAAATCCTTCCCTGATTTAGTCCCAAAGACATTCCCTTACATTGTCTAACAAGCATTTTGTACCACATGATATAATTTTATTTTTATGCATAACCAGTAATCATGATTACTGAGTAGCCCACTGCTTCTCTAGTGATCTGCAATGTGATCTCTGTACAATTCAAATTTCTATTATGCATACACGTATCTACCTTATAAATTTGCTAAGAAAAATATTTTGGCATATCAATCCTCTGTAGTATAAATATGCACTTATGGCATTAATTTCAACTCATTTATTTCCTTCTGTTATCTTTGCATTCATCTTTTTGTTATTTTTGTATTATTATATTAGTTCATTAATCTACATCTTCTTTTCTTTCTTTTTTTTTTTAAAGATTTTATTTATTTATTTATTTATTTATTTACAGAGAGGAGAGAGATCACAAGCAGGCAGAGAGGCAGGCAGGGAGAAGGGGGAGAGCAGATTCCCTGCTGAGCAGAGAGCCCAATGCGGGGGCTCAATCCCAGGACCCTGAGATCATGACTTGAGCTGAAGGCAGAGGCTTTAACCCGCTGAGCCACCCAGGCGCCCCATCTTCTTTTCAGTGTATAAATTTTTTTCTAAATGCTTTTTTCCCACATGCCCCAGGTTGTTTATAAATTCATAACTGTTCTTATAAATCTTTTCCAAATCTTATTATGATTTCTCTTATTACCTTAAATTCCCACATATATGGAGGTTTACTAGTCATTTATGTTATTGTACTCTAATTTTATTAAATTATAATCTAAGAATGGATTTTTAGATGATAATACTTTAAAATTTACTAAGATTAATTTTATTAATATTTCTTGTTTGCTTGAGAATAATATTATGCTTATACTTATTATTAATCTTTTTTAATACAAGCAAAGAAATAGGTAGAGGTATTCGCTATTCTATGTAAGCGCATGAGCTAAAACTTCATAATTTGCTTTCAAAATGTTTTATATTCTTACTGAATATTTTGGTTTGATTTTACAATTACTGAGAGACAGGCATATCAAAATCTTCCACAAACATTGTGACTTTTTTCATCTTGTAAATCTGTTTTTGCTTTGTATATATGGAATCTCTGCCACATAGGTTTGGAATTTTTATATCTGCCTGAGCAGTGGAAACTTTTATCTTTGTGTGTTGGCCTTCTTTTTAATCATTATTAACATTATTAATGCATTTGCCTTAAATCTATTTTTTCAGATATTAATATAGTTGTTCCAGTTTTTTGGTAAGTATTTGCAAGTTATGCCTCTTCTGTGTTTTCGTTTTGAGCACTTATCTCTTATAAACAGAATAAATTTGTAAAATCCACCATGCTAACTCTTGTCTTTGACATAACACTTTCAGTCTATGTACATTTAAAATGATTACTGATATATTTGGAATTATTTCTTCTTTCATCTTGTTATATTTTTGCTATTTGTCCCACAAGATTTCCAAATTTCCTTTCTTTCCTTCTTGCAAGTGAAATATTTATTCCTTTATTTTTCTCATTCAATTATTTTTCTTCTGCTTGCTTGGAAACTATTATTGTCTGTACATTCTTTCAGTGATTATGCTAGAAAATTTACCAAGCATGTTTACTAAAGTTCAGTGTTTTTACCTTACTAAGGAAGGATGCAATGATCTTAGAACTTAATTCTGGTCATTCTGGTCACAACTTATTTGCATTTTCCCAGTATTTTTGTGGTAATTTCTTATATTGTCTTACATTTTAGACACAGTTATTATTGTTTTATAATGTCAATATCTGTTACTTACCACAACAGAGCTGTTAGCTTCTGGCTCTACAGGCATATTTCCTGCTTGGAATCCCTTTGCCACTTATTAATTTTGTAATCTTAGACAAATTAAACTTGCTTAATAATAGGATCCAGCTCATAGTGTAGGAGTGAGGATTAAATGAGCTAAATCATGTGAACTGCTTAGAAAATTGCCTGGCACAAAGTAATTGCACAATGAGCATTTATCATTGTCTTTGGTATCTACATTGCTTCTTGTAAGTCAGACCTTTCATGTAGAGCTGTACACTGTTCTGAAATATGTCCTTTACGAATTCCTTTGGAGAATATCTTTGGTGATCTCTCTTTTTATTAGTCCCAAAGTGTCTTTATTCCACCATTCTTAAAATAAAGACTCACTGTGAATAGAATTCTAGGTTGACAATAATTTTTTCTTAGTACAGCTGAAGATACTGCTCTTCCATCATCTGTCTTCCAATAGATGACCAACAGCAGTTTAAGCCTTTCTTTTGTAGGTGACCTAGTCTTCTCTCCCCTGGCTGCTCACTCGCTCTCTCTCTCTCTCTCTCTCTTTCTTGATATCTTTTCATGTTTACAATCTAGGTGTGGGTTTCTTTCCATCTGAAGTCATTAGACTTTCTGGATCTGAGGATTAGGGTTTTTTGTTTTTTTTTTTTTCCCTGCTTGCATATTTTCAAATACTTCTCCCTTATTCTTTCAATTTCTTTCACCTAGAATTCCAATTAGATGTATATTAAATCTAAGCATTTTATCTTCATTTCTTTCTCATATTTTTCTCTCTCTGACACTCTAAGCTGTATTACAGGCAAGTTCTTCATATCTAACTTTCAGTTTACTCCTTCTGTTTTCATCCATATCCAATTTAGGGGTGCCTGGGTGGCTCAGTGGGTTAAAGCCTCTGCCTTCGGCTCAGGTCGTGATCTCAGGGTCCTAGGATCAAGGCCTGCATCAGGCTTTCTGCTCAGTGGGGAGCCTGCTTCCCCCTCACCCTCTGCCTGCCTCTCTGCCTGCTTGTGATCTCTCTCTTTCTGTCAAATGAGTAAGTGAAATATTTAAAAAAATTAAAAAACAAGAAAAAATAAAAATCATCTATATCCAATTTTACATGTAGTCATCTACTGAGGCTTTCTTCATATAAATGTATCACTTCTAGGAGTTGTATTTGAATTTTTTCCCATTAGGCTTTTTTTTTTTAATAACAAATTGTGCCTTGCTCATGTGTCTTATCTCTTCTTCAACAGCTTCAAACATTTAACTATATTTCTTTTATTTAATACTATATAGTTCCAATGGCTGAATCAGTTGGGTAAAGTGAAGATCTTTGTATATGGTGTAGGCCAGTGGTCCAGTTTCATTCTTTTGCACGTAGCTGTTCAACACCATTTGTTGAAGATGTCTTTTTCCCATTGTATGTTCTTTCCTACTTTATCAAAGATCATTTGGGGGCGCCTGGGTGGCTCAGTCGCTAAGCGTCTGCCTTCGGCTCAGGTCATGATCCCAGGATCGAGGGATGGGATCAAGCCCCGCATCAGGCTCCCTGCTTGGCAGGAAGCCTGCTTCTCCGGCTACCATTCCCTCTGCTTGTGTTCCCTCTCTTGCTGTGTTTCTCACTGTCAAATAAATAAAAATCTTAAAAAAGAAAAGATCATTTGATCATATAAATGTGGATGGAGCTAGAGAGTATCTAGTAACCGAAACAATCAACTCAGAGAAAGACAAATGATTTCACTCATATGTGGAATTTAAGGAAAAAAACAAATGAACAAAGGGAAAAAAGAGAAAGAGGGAGACAAATCAAGAAACAGACTCTTAACTATAGAGAACAAACTAATGGTTACCAGAGAGGAGGAGGGCAGGCGAAAGGGTGAAATAAGTGTATGGGATTAAGAGTACATGTATGATGAGCACTGAGTAATGAATACAATTGTTGAACCACTATATTGTACACCTGAAACTAATATAAAACTGTATTTAATTATACTGGAAATTTAAAAAATAATAAGAAGAAAATAAAAAAAAAAGAAAAACAAAGTGATCTAACTTCACTTCTGTTGTTTCTTCCTTCACTCATTGTGGTTTGTTCCCTTCTGTGTGCATGAGCATGTCAGTGTGTGTGAGATATTGGATTAAGAGTTCATCGTATTCTGGCCTTTCCTTCTGCAGTTTTTTTTTTAGTTGAGCACGCAAATCTACTGAAGTTTTGTACCCTTCCAGTTCAGGAACATGCTCTGATTAGAAGATATATAAATTCAAATTTTAAAACCACATTTAAAAGCCTGCAGTTATACATAAATTCTTAGGTAGATTTTTCCCTGCAGAGGCAAACCCAAACGGATGAATGCTATTGGAATCTCTCCACATTGGCAAGAATATTTCTTTCTTTCACTTCTTTACTGAAGGTGTAGTTTGTCAACATTCCAGTTCCTTATAAGTTTTCTATTTTAAATTGCCATTTTACTATATCTCAAAGTCCTATGTCCTCTGCTCTAAACAGTTATTCAAGCCCAATCAAGGGTTACCAAAATCCTCAGACATCTGAGGGTAGCAGAAGTTTCAGTGTCATTTTGTGGTTCTTTGCAAGAGAAAATGTTCTCAAACTTGCCTTTTCCTTATTGTCTTCTTTCTAGTGGAGTAATGCCTCCAGAATACTAAGCCCAAGTATTACATAATCCAATGTATTAATATCTAAGTAATTATAACTAGTACCTATGCAACCTTTCCAGATGCTTTTGGATCCTAAACTAGGAGTTTATTAACCTGAAGCTAAAAGAGTCTCTAACTAATATTTCTTTGAGGGGAAGGAGATTTCGAGAGCCCACACATTTACCAGCTAACTCTTGTACAACTAATGTTTTACTGAAGCCATCTCATTTCTTCTTCAAACATGCTATACTGGAGATCATGACATTTCTCTTTCAAATGTGAATTTCTTCATTCATTTGTTCAATCAGTCAATATTTATCAAGAGCTTGCTATGGGCCAGGCATTGTACTGGAGTGGCAGGAGAGTAATTATGAGACAAGCAGAACCAATCCCTCCTCTTACAAAGAAAATGGCCTATGGGGAAAACAAAGAGTCCAATAATCACACAAATACCAAAAGTGTAAAAACACATCTAAGGGAATACTTTGAAGTAGGCACACCTGTGGGAAGAGAGCCCATGATGACAGAGCTGAGTCAGTGGAGGGGCAGAGCAGGTCCTGCCTGAGGAAGTGATGTCAGTGGCTGAGAGGGAGGCATGGCTGAGGCTGGTGAGTGTGGAAGGAGGCGGGGATGCTGGTGGGAAGAGAAAAAAGAAACAGTGCTGCCAAAAAGGTTGCAAAGACAGGTAGGGTCACATGACGAGAGGCGAAGATGTTTTTCTATGTTCGCTTTCTATTTATTAGGACACAAGTGCAGAATTCTACACTAGAGAGAAAAGATAAGGAAAAGGAATCATGTGGTGAACATCACCAAGAATTTCTTCCCAGTGAAAATAATTTAGGTGTCTCACTCATGTCTTAGCTATGGCTAAACCATGATATCCTCTGCCCTATCTTTTTTATATATTAAAAGATGTTGTAAAACTAAAATCCTAAAGAAACTACATTAGCCGGTCAAAATCATTTCATATTTTTTTTCACATCCAAATTCTGTAAAAGCAACCAACCTCAGCTTTGCTGAGAAGAACCACTTGAAACCCACTTCATTCCTCAAGTAATGTACAGTCAAGGATGCTGTCTCTCTCAGTCAGTATCAGTCCCTATCCAGATGGTAACCAGAACAGTTAACCTATTAGTCCACTGTGGGGGTAAACCCTACCTAACATTTAAGGATAATAAAACACCAGTTCTACAGTAATTGTGCATTTATTCATTGGTTTAGTTAGTGAAAACTTATTAAACATCTACTATGTGACAAGCTCTATTTTCTAGTCTATAAAACAAAAATTAATTAACTTTTAACAGGTTTATTTTTATAAGCAAATGTATCAAGGTGCTACCTGAGCTGTCATTCATCTGATAACAGATTGTACCAAATCTCCTTCAACCCACATCTAGTGAAACAGTAACTAATGGACAGTAGGAAAACAGAAGCTAAAGCAGTTTAGAAATGTGTCGATGGCTGCTTTCTTTTCTTTTCTCTCTTTCTTTCTGAATTCAGTACTCTAAGAGATAGTAGGACATTATTTCTTTGGCACAGGGGTAATTAGTGACTAATCAAGAGCACCCAAGGGGTGCGATGCCTGGGTGGCTTAGCTGGTTAAGCATTGGACTCTTGATTTCAACTCAGGTCATGATCTCAGGGTTGTGAAATTGAACCCTGCACCAGGCTCTTGCTGGTTATGGAGCCTACTGAGATTCTCTTTCTCTCCCTCTCCCCCTCCCACACACCTCTAAGAAAAAGAAAAGAAAAGAACACCCAAGGGACACCTGACTTGATCAGTCAGTGGGACATGCCACTCTGATCTCGGGGTTGTGGGTTGAAGTCCTACGTTGGGTGTAAAGAGTACTTAATAATAAAATCTTTAAAAAAAATAAGAATTGCATCAATCTGAGTTCTGTCTCATCTCACTTTTGGAAATGCCTCTGAAATAGTCTGCATCTGTGAAAAAAATTTGTACAGGGGAGGGAATAAAGTAATGCAGCCAGGATGGTATCAGGTTGTAACATCAACAAACAGCTCAATTCTTAGTCTTCAAATGTTTAATAAAGTTGCTCTGGATGGACGTTAGCCTCACCTTATTTTTGTACAAGAAATGAGTTGAAATTAATATATGGGCTAACAAGTCAGCTTATAAGTCAGAAGGAAGAGATCCCAGGAACAAATACTGTTTTAAAAAACACAGAAAGATGGGGCGCCTGGGTGCCTCAGTGGGTTAGGCCTCTGCCTTCGGCTTAGGTCATGATCTCAGGGTCCTGGGATTGAGCTGAGGACCCTGAGCACCCCATCAGGCCCTCTGCTCAACAGGGAGCCTGCTTCCTCCTCTCTCTCTGCCTGCCTCTCTGCCTACTTGTGATCTCTCTCTGTCAAATAAATAAATAAAATCTTTAAAAAAAAATAAAATAAAAAACACAGAAAGATATGGTAATTACTTACGATGCTACTGATTTTATTATTTTTTTTAATTTTCTTGTCCTACCCAAACCAAATTAGAGAAGTGGTGCTACTATAACAAAGTATTTGGATTTAACTACTTGTTTTCCAACCATAAGTAGCCTAAACTTCAACATCTTTAATTCTGGCTGCAGGTTGGGGGCAAAATAGAATTAGCTTCTATGGGTATAAGTCATTTCTGTCTAGGAAAATCTTACAGTATCTTACAGTTAAGCCTACCTAGGTTTTTAAATCCCTCAGCAATGAAAAGAAATCACGAATGCATCCTTTCTGACTACCTAAGGAAATGAATACTTGTCAGCTCTCTGAAACATTTAAAATAGAGAATGTTCTCATCTACAGGGAATAATTTATATGGAGCCCTTTTTGAAGACAGGGAGAGGGCTTGGATGACACTTCTGAATCCTCTCCAGCAGTAGTAACCTTTCCTGGTAAGTCTAATGGGAAACTTTTCTTCCTCTGTGCTACTTTGTGCAGAAGGTAATAAGCTATGACACCTATTGTGATTCCAGAAATGGAATTGCTGCCCACTGAGTGTTGTTTTCTGTCTCTTTAGGAGGGTAGGCTCTTGCCTTCGTGGTACTTTGCAGTAATGCAGATAACTGCAAAGAGGCAAATTCTTACCAAGATTTTTCCCTATCATAAAGCCCTGGCCCTTGGCAAGATTATTGTCCTCCTACAGTGATGAAATAGAATATTAAGTACATATCTCAAAATGGAAAATATGATAAAAATCCTTTTTTATCTGGTTGTTTATTAAAACTTTTCATTCTGGGTTCACTACTGACCTTCTTGTCTTTAACTAATGGCAGATAAAATTAAGAATGGGACAAACCATGGCAGAGAATGTCTTTCTATGAAAAATGGGAGATCCAAAACTAATGGCAAACAGAAAACACTTTCCACATCCCAGATAACACCATTTTTTAATTTATTTTTTTAAGAGTTTATTTATTTATTTGACAGGGAGAGAGAGATCACAAGTAGGCAGAGAGGCAGGCAGAAAGAGAGAGGGGGAAGCAAGCTCCCTCCTAGCAGAGAATCGGACGTGGGGCTCGATCCCAGGACCCCGAGATCATGACTTGAGCTGAAGGCAGAGGCTTTAACCCACTAAGCCACCCAGGTAACTCCATTTTTTTTTATTTTAATTTTTATTTTTTAAAGATTTTATTTATTTGACAGAGAGAAACGCAGCTACAGAGGGAACACAAACAAAGGAAATGGTAGCTGGAGAAGCAGGCTCCCTGCCAAGCAGAGAGCCCAATGCAGGTCTTGATCCTAGGACCCTGGGATCATGACCTGAGCCGAAGGCAGACGCTTAACGACTGAGCCACCCAGGTGTCTCCCATTTTTTAATTTATATGTCCATAAGCTAAAAGAACTGCAGATATAGTCACTTACGGGTGTTATCAGCCAGTGGACAGCAAGGCTATTAAAGAAAGACAAAGGATAAAGATTAGGGAAAAGGGAGACACTTTTTACTATAGTCTATTTTTGACTATGAGTATCTAATGTAACTTTTGGCTGTACCAAAGGTGAAATTTGTTTTTATCCTTTAAAAGCCCAACAGACACTTTTTACTCTACAGTCTATTTTTGACTATGAGTATCTAATGCAACATTTGTAGCGGCAGAAAAACAGCTGTA
>CM053610.1:43261045-43278090 GCA_028646535.1 Procyon lotor
AAATCTTTAAAAAAAAAAAAAAAAAGCCATGGCTGTACCAAAGGTGAAATAGTTGGACCAATTCCAGAGGGATTAGTAGGAGTCATTTTGGAGCCTCCAGTTACTGAGGTTATGTAAACTCATGAGAGGAACATATTTGGGTGGGAGTTGTGGGTGGGTTAAACAGTAGGAAGTCTAATTTTGGACAGGTTGTTTTAGAGATGTGTATTAGCTATACAAGCAGAGAAGGCATTGTTGGAGGTAAAAACTCAGGGTAGAGTCCTAGGCTGTAAATATGAATTTGGAAGTTGCTGGTGTATACAACACATCTATATATATGAGGCCGGATGAAATCATCTTAGGAGAGAGACTAGGGAGGCCTGGGGACATTTACCACTGAACCGGGTTGGATATGAGAACGGACTCATATCCCGAGAACACCGAGAAACATCACTTAAGGGAAGGTAAGAACCATGAGATGGTGTTGATCCAATAGAAGAATGTATTTCCAGAAAGAAGGAGTGATCAGCTGTGTCATGTGCCACTGAAGACAACTCAAGTATGCACTGAAAATTGGCCATTAGCTTTGGAAAGGTGGAGGTGGCTGGTGGTCTTTTATTGGCATATTGGGGGCAGTGCCTGACAGAACTGGGCTCAAGAAACAATGACAGAAAACATGAGACAGTAAGTGTACATGAATTTTGAGGGGCAGCATGAACAGGCATCTGGGCTGAGACAGCAAGTAGGCACCCAGAAAAACTACTCTTATAGGAAACTGGGCAATTGGAAATGGGTGTTTCGTGGGTTACATTTGTTTTGAAACCACAAATAACACCCATGAGGAAACAAAGTAGGGAATTCCTTGAAACAGTTATTCAGTATTATTGCATCTGAGAAACAAAGCCTGTCCAAAACAAACCCCAAGAGGATCAGGTAGAAGGTTCTACAAATCAAGATGAAATATTCATATGGGGATGAAAATTCAAGTGAATTGGTAGAAAATATGAGGCCAGATTTTTAACTTCCAGTTTCTTTGGTGATAAGGAAACATGACTCAAAAAGGCAAAGTTTTGGGTGTTATAGTCTCCCTAAAATCATACACTTATACTAAGGCAAATGTTTATCAGATGAGGTTGAAGGACAAAGTCCTGCCAACAAAATTTCCTAAGGCACCTGCTATAAATCTGAATTTCAATTCGTTCATTTCTTTGGAGTTTGAAGCACTTTCTGGAAGGGTTAATATCATAACCTTTTACCAGGTTAAGTTTACCAAGGGAACTTTTTCTAGCTCATACTAATTCCCTGGGAAGAGATTAATCTGGAGGGAAGGAAAGGTGAGATAGTGACTCAAACACATCTTAGTTTTGCTGACTGCTGGTAGGACCCTTCATGGCTTCCAACTGCCTCAAGGTTTGGATGCATCGGCAAAGCCCTACGAAGCAGACAGCCACCAGGGAAGCTGAGTCAAATCATCACAGGAATTTCAGCAAAAAATTACTGGAAAGAGGGATGTTTGTTGTATTATGAAATTTACAGCCTTCCAGATGGATTTTCTCATGCTTTGAAATGAATCTGCCAGAAAAATAGTTAAGTTTGCATAGCATTGCAATAGATGACTAGACAATCTTCACGAACAAGAACCAGAAGAATAATACTGTTCATCACTTTTTGTTTATTTTTCAAATTGTGATGGAATTTTTTTTTTTTTTTTGAGTCTCAGAACAAAACCTTGAACCAGAGAGAGATGTCATGCAGCAGGTATAACTCCTTTCGGAGAAAATCAAATGTCCCATACCTTATAATAAACAAATATATTTTGCTTCTAAAGGAAAAATAATGTTGAATTGTACATATCATCTATGGAGCTTTTTAATCCATAGATCATTTTTTTCTCCAATCTTCATGTTTTCTATCACTTTTAATACTCATCTTGATTTTGCCTGCCTTCCTTCTTTTCTCTTTGGCCTAATTGTTTCCTCCTGGTTTTCCATTCCTTTATCCAACTTTCACTTACTTTTCTACATTCTGGTTTTAACTAAAACCTCTGATGCTGCATCAGCTGATTATATTAACTGTAAGTTATGCTCCCTGCTAAAACGGGACCTGCAAGCAACACTTCCATCATGTTTATGCTTATTTTGATCTATGACGCAGGCAGTTCCTCCACTTTTGTTTAAACATAGGGTCTCTCAAATGCCTGTAGTACTTAGATTCTTCTACTCTACCTTGATGAAAATACACTTCAGGGGTAATTCCTTATCCACATGTTTCTTTCATTCTATGGGGCTCCTTCTTCACATAGAAAAGATTACATTTATGTCAAAACATAGAGAAACCAATCTTTAAGAACAGCAAAAACCAAAGATAAGGCAAAATGTCCAGATCTTGGAAGAAGAGAGTAAAATACTTCTATATCTTAATTCCAGGTTCTTGTTTTTTAACTAATATTTGGAAGGTTAAGATATACTGTATAGCTTGATATTTCTCCTTTCCTTTAAATGTTATGATAATTTTCTGTTTCCACATTGCTTACCACATTTTTTCCTGATTGTTTCATCTTCTACAAGAATGCATCTCACAGGAGCACCTGGGTGGCTCAGGTCATGATCCCAGGGTTCTCGGATTGAGTCCCACATTGGGCTTTCTGCTCTGTGGGGAGCTGCTTCTCCTTCTCGCTCTGCCTGCTTGTGCTCCCTCTGTATTTATTTAGAAATAAATTAAAAAATCTTTTTAAAAAAATAATGCATTTTACAGTTTCTGATACTTTTAAGGGTTTCACTCTTGTTTGGCAATTTTACCCTTAGGGTCCTCATCTGTTTCCTCCATCCTGCTGAATGCCTGTCCATCTCTCAACACATTCCCGCATGACCTATAGACCCGTATTTTTACATTCTGGCTGGACACCCAACAGCCCAACATAGCATGTCCAGATCAATATCATCATTTGAGTCCTCAATCTGTTCACTTACTTTCTTGTATTTGTCAGTGTCACATAGGGAGAGAAGTTGAACAAGTGCTGCCATCATGACCACCAACAAAATACACACTAAAAATAGTGCCTCCAGGATGAAGCAAAGAATGTAGCCTTCTAGTGTAGAAGCTCTGACACTAGAAACTCTTTGTCTGGAGCAACCAGTGTTAGGTGACATAGAGCCATGGGAAGTATAGGGAGACTCTCAAACTAGAAGATAAACCGTATGTGAATTCCAACTTCATTGGCATCACATTGGTTTCCTGAAATCACCCAGATGTGGTGTTATTAATGTGAAACTTTATCTCTTTCCGGGGATCATCATTGTGAATGAGAAAATGGATTACACCTAGTAATATATTCAGTTTGGAACCTTATCTACAAATCTTTACAGACACACAAGAATCAAAGCCTAAGAAGGAGGCATCAAATGCAAACTATAGATCAAAACCAAGGGAAAAAAATTAAAGGAATAGGAATGGAAAATCTCAAAATAAACAGTCCTCATCAAGAATTGAGATATGATCCATTAAAAAGGAAGCCAAGAGAGAGGAGAGGAGAAAGGGAAAAAAGAGGAAGGAGGAGGAAGAGGAGCAGAAACAGGAGGTGAAGGAAGAAAATAAAGAAAAGAAGAAATATATGCAAAGGAAACAATTATAAGAAAAAAAGAAAGAAACCTCTCAAGAGTTCTTAGAGTGCTCAAATATTGTCATGGAAACAAAAGATTAAAGATAAACAGTGACATAATTAAGAGTCCTGGTGAGAATGTAATTTTTAAGGTGAAAATGATAAGTGTAGGGGGGAAACAAAAGATGGATATTAAAAAGAAAAACTGAAACATGGAAGACAAATCTACAGGTTCCAAAATCCATCTCATAGGAGTTCTCCAAAGGGAGTAAAATGTATGGAAAGCATGAAATCATTATAGAAATTTAACAAAAGAAAAGACAAAGACCAATAGGGTGCAGAAAAGACTAATTAGATTCATATCACTTGCAGACTCTAACTATATGACAAATAATAGGATTATGAAATTTAAAACAGTTGCTACAAATTCTAAGTACTTAAGAGGCCTAATGCAAAAATAATTATCTAAAACTGAAATCCCACTGGATTTTAATAAAACACAGGAGGTGGTGAGGTTGGAAACATTTCAAAATAGTGTCCTCCAGTGTGCAGTGTGAAGAGATATAGACAAAGGAAAATATAAAGGGAACATATTTTGTTGAAAAATTCTGGAAATGATAAGCAAAAGAAAAATAACTCAAAAAAAGGCAAATGGTAGGAACTCAGAACTCACAGAAGTTCAAAAGAACAACAAATTAGTAATCAAAGGAATGGGAAAAATATAAAAAGTAATAAGATAGTACTTTCTGCAGATTTTCAAAATTTAAAAATAATAGTACTTAATGCTTACTAGGTACTTATGATGTATGTGATACTAGAATAAACACTTTGAAGAGATTATCTCACTCAGTTCCCATAATAAGTCTGTAGATAATGTGTTATTAATATTAATGTCCCATCTGTATAAATAGAAACATTGAGACTTTGAGAGATTTTTGAGAGAGCCAGAATCTTCTCCATTTCTCTAGAAATCCTTTGTCACCTCCTTTCACAGTTAAAATTCTTGGAGGTTAACCCCCAACACATTATATCCACTTTCTCACTTTTTTTCATTCATCAGTCTACCTCTATTACTATTTGATTATTCTGAGAGCTACTATCCAGTCCTCATCTTCCCTGGGATGTTTGACATTGTCAATCACTTTGTTTTCACTTGAAATCCTTTCCATTCTTTGATTGTGGTCTCCGTGTTTGCAAGTTTCTTCTGGATCTCTGTGCTTAAACTTTCACATACCTCTCTTGCCTTATCCTCCCAAGCTACATAATACTCTACAAGAATTAGTTATGAACAACTTTCCTTAAAATATATATAGTCTTTTACAGACAAATGATTGCATCTAGATATAAAATGAAGCTGCACAGGAGAAAAATAAATTTCTTAAGATAAAATGATAAGTATGACAACTATCACTCTGGTCCACAAAATTAGACTTTCATATTGCATTTGCTTATGTCCAAAAACTGTACCCTTAATTATGATAGTTCTTTTTCATTTTTTGTTTTGTTTTGTTTTGTTTTGTTTTTTTGGTGTAAATGTGACTAGGAAGAGAGTACTGTGTAGTAACTTCCTGATCACCAGAATAATAATCTAATAAATACTGCAAGATAAAGAAACTAATAAGCAAGAACAACTATCCTAAAATAATGAAACACTCAATTTACTCCCATTTTTCCAAACTGATCATGAAACTGAATCAGTCTTGTGAAATGATTGCCTCACTGAACCATCTAATACTGTATAGTGCAATTCAAGAATACTATCTGTGTCAGTAGCAAGCTTCAGAGACTCTAGAAACTTATGCATTATTAACTTGGTTAGAGCCACACAATTTGGATAAATAAAATATCAAAACAAACTTGTAACAAAGGGTGATCATTGCTTCTGTCATTGATTGAACCCCAGGTTAAGGGTCGGAAAAATGTTTGGGAAATATTAACCCTAGAAGAGAATACAATAAGTAATTTTTAAGGGTAAAACTACAGATTGACTAATTGTATTTCATGTTTCCAAATCCCCAATAATAAAATTGAAGATTCATGAAAGAGAAATTAAAATTCCCAGGGATTCTTAATATTAAAAGTTAGCCATTTTTCATAACACTTTATTTATGTGTTTTAACATAGCAAGTGACCATAATACTAAACAGGGCACCATATTTCTGTGGTAGGATTTCACTACCACTTTTTATGCTGTTATTTAGAAGTTTTCCTTAAATATACATATATATGTAATGTGCCTAGTATATTACTATTAACAAATATATTTTGATATATTTCAAAATACTAAAGAACATAGCACTATACAAAATGCTCAGAAATATAGGAAGTGACCTCTACTTGACAAAGACTTTTAACAATAAAAGCACCAAAAGGAATATTAATACCAAAGAAAATTTTGTAAAAATTAAATATAATGCTACAAATATTTAATATTAAAATTTTTCATTATTAAAATTAAAAAAATTACTAATTGCCCTATTCCATAATCTTAATCTTTGTTTCATGAAAACTATTCCAGGTGTAGAAAATGTCTTTCATTTTGTGTTGAAGTTGGTGACATCACTGTTTAATGTGTTCCACAGTGTTTTGGTGTTGGCTTTTGTTGGCTTGCTCTGATACTGGTTTTTTGGTTGGAGTCACTATTGCTGCTTTAATTCAGATTTTATTTTTTATTTATTTATTTATTTATTTTTTATTTTTTATTTTTTCAGTGTTACAAGATTTATTGTTCAGGCACCATACCCAGTGCTCCATGCAATACGTGCCCTCCTCAATACCCACCACCAGGCTCGCCCAACGCCTACCCCCATCCCCTCCAAAACCCTCAGTTTGTTGCTCATAGTCCACAGTCTCTTATGGTTCATCTCCCCCTCTGGTTTCCCCCATGCACTCCTCCCTTTAGATTTTAGATCAGTTTCCAACTCCATGTCAAAGTATTTCACAACATTATCATCTTCTTTTTTTGCATCTCTTCAGTTAAAGTGTTTACAAAAAACTGTAGTCTATAGCTAGCAAGCACACCACAGAATCTTCTTATAAAATTGCCAATTTAAAGACTTTTTTTCTTGCTTCCAAAGCTTGCTATTTGTTAGAACAATACTCACAGGAGTTGTACAAAGTATGCTGTACATATAAATGTATTAATATTTATTTTACTTGCAAAAACACCTCATGAGTAGCAGCACCCAGACCCAGGAAAACACACACAATATGGCAACAAGTACAAGTGAGACTGATTCAAACATACTAGCTCCTTTCCTTCATGTTTCTTTCTTGAACCGTGGAACTGTAAACCTTAACCCTCGACTGACTGTCAGCTTTTCCTGCTCTTGCTTTCAACTTGTCATCAATAGATTCCTGTGAACTGGTATGTCTCTCTTTTGCTTGTTAAACATTAATCTTCACGCGAGTATTATAATACATTTCCTGTTCTCCTGATTTAGCAAATGATTTCTTAGAAATTTGAAAAAGCATAGAAAGATCTCAGAAAATGCCAAGAAGGAATTCCTACACAGAAACATTTAACTATATCTGAACATATAAAATAGAGCTGAAAGAAATGTAATATTTAACTTGAAAACCACTATAGGGGTACCTGGGTGGCTCAGTGGGTTAAGCTTCTGCCTTTGGCTAAGGTCATGATCTCAGGGTCCTGGGATCGAGCCCCGCATCAGGCTCTCTGCTTAGCAAGGAGCCTGCTTCTCCCTCTCTCTCTTCCTGCCTCTCTGCCTGCTTGTGATCTCTCTCTCTCTGTCAAATAAATACATAAAATCTTTAAAAAATAAAAATAATAAAAATAAAAATTAAAAAATTAAAAAATTAAAAAAAAAAGAAAACCACTATAGTAAAAACTAATATTTCTTCCTCTTTCTTCCCTCTTAACAGGTATTTATCAAGTGCCTGTATATGGAAGTGCCTGTATATTATTTCAAGTACTTACATGAAAGGAAAAAACAGAATTCAATGAGACCCTGACCTTTGTGACTCTGAAGAAGCAAGGTGACATATTGGTATGTAAATTAGAACATAAATTAACATAGAGTCTGAGCAAAGAAAGAAGTGAAGATAAACATAATAGGATATGAGTGGAAGGTGAATTATTCCAGCTTTATCTATACCAAATAGATTCCAAATATCTGTTTCAAACTAGATCTTAGATAGTAATGGATATAGTGATAGAAATGGTTTAAAATAGTTTTTAACTCTCTCACTCTCTTTATCCATTTCTAATCCATTCAGTATTAACTCTTAAATGCCACCCCTAGATCTGCTTTTGTTTCTAACACTCTCAATGAAAACAAATAGCTGATAAAATCTAATGTAATCTGTATATAATATTATATGTATAAATTATAAAACACAGTACATATTATATAAAACTATATAATTTATAATACTATATATTATTACATAAACAATACAATAAACCATATATAACATATACATTATTAATTCTATGTGTATCAACAGGCTCTTTTAAAGTCTGTATCAAAATGCAAAGAAACTAGTATATCCAACATATTCTAGATAAAGAAGAACAAAGTCGGAGTATTTATACAATCTGACATCAAGACTATATAAATCTATGTTAATCAAGACAGTATAATTTTTTCAGTCATGAGGATTAAGAAATAAATAAAACAGTATGTAAAGCTTAAAAATAGAAACAAACTTAGTCATTTGATTTTCAATTAAGGTAACAAAGAAACCCCAAAACAGTTGAAAGCTTGTTAAAAATGGTGATGGTAAGCTGGAACATCCACAGAACAAAAAGTAATATTTCTGGATTCATGCCTTATCCTTTATTTTATTTTATTTTATTTTATTTTATTTTATTTTATTTTATTTTAAAGATTTTTTTTATTTATCTGACAGCAAGAAATACAGCAAGAGAGGGAACACAAGCAGAGGGAATGGTAGCGGGAGAAGCAGGCTTCCTGCCGAGTAGGGAGCCCGATGTGGGGCTCGATCCCAGAACTCCGGGATCATGACCTGAGCCGAAGGCAGACACTTAACAACTGAGTCACCCAGGTGCCCCTCATGCTTTATCCTTTACACAAAAATTAATTTGAGGTTGATTATATAATCTAAATATAAAATATATTTTATATAAATATAAAAGGTAAAGTTATGAAGACTTTAGAAGAAAACAGGAGAATTTCTTCATGACATGGGGGGAGGCAACAGTCTCTTAGGTAGGACACAGAAAGCAATAAACATTAAAGAAAAAACATTTAGAAGTTGTACTTATGAAAATTAAAATATTGGGGTACCTTGGTGGCTCAGTCAATTACGTAGCTGATTCTTGGTTTTAGCTCAAGTCATAATATCAGGGTCCTGGGATTGAGCCCACATCCAGCTCCACATTCAGTGGGGAATGTGCTTGAGGATCTTCTCTCTCTTTCTCCCACTGTCCCTCCTCATGCTCACTCTCACTGTCTCTTAAATGAATAAATCTTAAAAATCTTAAAAAATGAATAAATTTTAAAAAAAATAAATCTTTAAAAAAATTAAATTGTCTGCTCATCAAAATACATTATTAAAATCATAAAATGGCATGCCAAAGACTGAGAAAGTATTTTCAAAAAACATCTTGCAAAGGATTAGTCACTAGAATATATAAAAAGTTCCTATAGTTCAATAATAGAAGGACAAACCAGCAAATATAAAATCTTAACAAAATATTTGGACAGACATTTCACAAAAGAGGATATATAAGTATTTATGAGGATATGAAACATTAGGAAACAATAAATATAAGAAAGAGGGGCGCCTGGGTGGCTCAGTGGGTTAAGCCTCTGCCTTTGGCTCAGGTCGTGATCTCAGGGTCCTGGGATCGAGCCCCACATCAGTCTCTCTGCTCAGCAGGGAGCCTGCTTCCCCCTCTCTCTCTGCCTGCTTCTCTGCCTACTTGTGATCTCTCTCTCTGTGTCAAATAAATAAATAAAAATCTTTAAATAAAAATAAATAAATAAATAAATATAAGAAAGATGAAAATTAAAACCATAACAATATAACAATGTACACAATTCAAATGGCTAAAATATTTAAGAACTGGAAAATACCAAATATAGATGAGGATACAGAACATGAGAAATTTTATACATGTTGGTGGGAGTGTAAAATGCTATGCCCACTTTGAAAAGGGCCTGGAAATTTCTTATAAAAATAAGATATGAATAAACTTGAAAGAAAAGAAAAATTTCCTACTAACCATAATCGAGTAACAGGTGTTAAAATTATCTTTCTGCCTTAAACAGCTAAAAAACAAACAAACTGTGTGACAAAACAATGAGCAATTGTTGTCTATTGCCTGTTGGAAAACAGGCAATACAAGACAGTAACTTTTTAGGAAAGGCCACCATATGACTCAAGATAAACAGCTTACTGCCTCAAGTTTCCAGACCAACTCGCAGAGAAAGGAAACTGAAAGAGACGAGCAGTCCACTTGACTTGAGGAGGCAGAATGGACAATGTAAAGAAGCCACAGGGGGCTAAAATTCACAGGGCACTTAACAGAAGGGAGCTGCACAGATAGAACTACAGGGTTCTGCAGGGTCTTCTCTCCAGCATGAAGGTGAGAGCCAATCAGTCCTTGTTTGTGAAGAAACAACCAAGGCTGGGAAAAAGAAATAGATCACATATAATGCTGACAACCAGGAAACAGAAACCCTGCACGTCTTTGGGCTCCGGCTTGAGTACTCAGAATTCTGAATATCGCCTCTGTAGTAGGGCCAAAATAACCCCAGACTGAAGACTGCCCTGGTATTGACCAATAAATGTAAAAACAAGTCTCAAAAAAGGTCAAACTAATTCTAAAAATCTCCATTCCATCTTGAAATAAAACCTAGATATAATTCAAGGAATGAATGAATGAGTGAGTAAAAGAAACCCGGGATCCAACAATGCAAAAGCCAGTGTCCAGTAACCAATTCAAAAAACTACCCAAAATTTAAAAAAAGCAGGAAAAAAATGTTTCATAGTGAGGAGAAAAACCAATCATGAAAATTGAGTCATGATTGGGTTGCCTGGGCGGCTCAGTCAGTTAGGGGTCTGCCTTCACCTCAGGTCATGATCCCAGGGTCCTAGGATTGAGACCCCTTGTGTTGGGCTCCTTGCTCAAACGGGAGCCTGTTTTTCCTTCTTCTTCCTGACACTCTCCCTGCTATTGCTCTCTCCTTGTTTCTCTCTATATATCAAATAAATAAATAAAATCTTTAAAAAAATGAGTCGTAATAAAGTTGTAGAGAAAGATATTAAACCAGCTATCATAAATGTACTGTTATAGTCAAGATAGGAGTCATAATGAGCATGTTAACAGGAGGCACGTTAGACATTTAAAAGACTCAGATTGAAATTCTAGAGATGAAAAATACACTGAAACATACTAATATAAATTATATAAACTCCAGAAGAAAGCATTAGCAAACTAGAAGTAACAGCAATACAAATTATTCAAAAAATAAAAGTTAAAAAAAAGCAAACAGAAAACAACTTAAAAAAGGGAAAAAGAGATAAGCAGGCTCAGTGAGCTATGAGACAACTTCGAACAGTCTAATAAGTGTATAAATGGAGTCACCTACAGATAACAAGTGACAGAAAAAGAAAAAATACTTGAAAAAATGGCCAAATATTTTTCCAAATTCGATGAAAATCTTCCGACCTAAGAAGTTCAGCAAATTCCAAGCAAAAGAAGACTATATCAACTCCTTTCATAATCATATTGCTTAAAACTAGTTATAAAGAGAAAATCTTAAAAGCAGATCTGAAAGAGATACAGTATATGACAGGGAATAAAGATAAGAATGACATCAAACTTTTCATCAGAAAACAAAAGCATTTGGGTGCTTGGGTGGCTCAGTCAGTTAAGCATCTGGCTCTTAATTTCAGTTCATGTCAGGCTCTCAGGGTCGTGAGATCGAGCCTGGCATAAGGCTTTCTGCTGGGCATGGAGCCTGCTTAAGAGTCTTTCTCTCTCTTTCCTTCTGCCTCTTCCCACCCCCACTGTCTCTCTGTACCTCTCTTCCCACTTCCCGAAAAAGAGAGAGAGAGAGAAATAAATCCAAATAAGAAGAAAAAAGTAAATATTAAATATAAAGGAAGAAGTCAATTAAATATCAAACAGAAAAATAGAGAAAAATCAGTGAAATCAAAACATGATTAATAAACATGATAAAGTACTAGCCAGACTAATCAAGAAAACAAAAGAGAAGACACATTTAAAAATATGAGTGATGAGACTGTAGACGTCATTACACATCCTATGACATTAAAAGTACAATAAGGGATGCTATAAACAAATTTATGCCAAAAAATTGGACAAGTTAAATGAAACGGTTGAATTTTTTGACATACACATACTTCCAGGCTGAAGTATGTGCATGTCAAAAATAGACAGATAATCTGAAAAGTCATCTCTATGAAGAGACTGATTTTTTAGTTATAACATTTCCAGGGGAAAAAAATGGCTCAGAGCCTTCATTGCTGAATTAAACCAAGCATTTAAGCAAGAAAAAATACCAATTTTACACAATTGATATTAGATGAATATAAAAGAAGAAACACTGTATTTCATTTTATAAGGTCTGCATTACCCAAACTAGATGAAAAGATTATAAAAAAAGAAAACTAGAAGCTAATATTCCTCCTAAACATAGAGGTAACAATTCCCAAGAAAAATTGAGAAGTTAAATATAACAATATACATGATATAAAATCATCATGAGCAAATGTGAGTTATCCCAGGAATTCAAAGTTAGTTTAAAATTTGAAAATCAATTCATGTCATTCATAATATTAATGAACTAAAAAAAGCCATATGATCATCTTAATTTATCTGGAAAAAGCATTTGACAAAATCTAACATGCATTCATAAAGAAAACTCCTAGTTTTGGGTGCCTGGGTGGTTTAGACAATTAAGCGTCTGCCTTCAGCTCAGGTCATGATCCCAAGACCCTGGAATCCAGTCCCACATCATGCTCCTTGCTCAGCAGGGAGCCTGCTTCTCCCTCTGCTTACCACTCCCCTTGCTTGCTCTCTCTTTCTCTCAACTTTCTCTCTGACAAACAAATAAATAAAATCTTAAAAAAAGAAAACTCCTAGTTTTATCCCCAACAAACTGGGAATTAAATTGGTGTTCCTCAACCTGATAAAAAGAACATCACTAGAAATAGTGACTCTAGCAACTTTGTAAGATTTGAAGTTTGTATACCAATATCATTATACCTACATATCCTGTAAATAGACAATCAGAAAGTGAAATTAAAAGCAATTACTTTTGTAGTTTAATTAGAAATTATGAAATGCTGGGGTGCATGGGTGACTTTGTCAGTTAAGTGTCTGACTTCAGCCCAGGTTATGATCTCAGGGTTCTGGGATCAAGCCCCAAGTCTGGCTTCCTACTCAGCAGAGAGCCTGCTCCTCTCTTTGCCCCTCCCCTTGTTTGTACTCTCTCTCTTTCTCTCTCTGTCTCAAATAAATAAATAATATCTTTTAAAAAAAGAAAGTATGAAATGCTTATGGATAAATTTGAAATATTTGTACAGGACTTGTACAGTCAAACCTATAAAATATTTCTTAAATTAAAGAAGACAAATGAAGAGAAGAATCTGTATTTTAACTGTTGTTTCTTCTTCAAAATTATCTATGTTTCTGTGAATTCAATGTTATTTTAATCAAAATCCCAGAAGGCTTTTAGAAAATGACAAGCTAATTCTAAATTTTATGTAGAAATGCAAATCATCTAGAAAACTTAAAACAATCTTGACAAATAGAACAAATATAGAAAACTGAAAGTACTTATAATACTTGATTTTCAGATTTTTTCTTTTATAAGATTTTATTTATTTGTCAGAAAGAGTGAGCACAGCAGGCAGAGGGAGCAGCAGGCAGAGGGAGAAGCAGGCCTCCTGCTGAGCAAGGAGCCTGTGGGGATCATGACCTGAGCTGAAGGCAAACACTTAACCTACTGAGTCACCCAGGCGTCCCTTTAAGATTTATTTTTAAACTACAGTAATCAATACAGTATGATAATGGCTTAAAAATAAATGTTTAAGTGAAGGGAACATAACAGGCAATTCAGAAAAAGGCCCACACATGTATGGTGATTTGATTTCTGACCAAGGATCTAAGAAAATTAAACAGGGAAAGAGTATTATTTATACCAAATTCTACTGGAACATTTAGATAGTCATATGTAAAAGATTTCAAACTTTACCTCATGCAATATACAAAAACTGACACAAAATGGATCATATATCTACATGGATGAGTTAAAACTATTGAAGTTCAAGAAGAAAACAGAAGGAAATCTTAGTAATCTTCTCTTTGACAATGATTTCTTAAATACAACACAAAAAGCTCAAAATATATAAAAAATAATTTGGGCATTGTCAAATTTAAGGGCTTTTGTCCTTCAAAATATATTTTACTAAAAAATTGAGAAGGAAAGCAACAGAATAAAACATTTACAAACATATATCTTACAAAGCAAAGACCTTATATGATAAAAGATCATATAAGGTATATTGTCAGTATGAGTGTGTGTGTGTGTGTGTATAACCAAATATTACATTTGAAATACATACAGTTTGTCATATATCAATTATACCCCAATAAACTACAAAAACATCTAAATACATGTCTGTTCTAAGATCCATACACATATATACACATACTGACAACTCATAATAGGAATAAATCAATAAAAAGCTAATAAAAGATGAACAAAAATATTTAAGAGACCCATCACACATTTTAAAAAGGTCTATGAATAGGAAATAAGCACATAAAAAATGTTCAACATCATTAGTAATGAGAAAAGTGTAAATTAAAACCAAAATTTTGTCACTACACATTCACTAGATTAGCTAAAGTTTAAAAAATAGACCATACCAAATGTTTGCAAGCATGAGTCACAACTGAAAGTCTAATATTGGTTATAGAAATTAAATACAGTACAACAATACACCATTTTGAAAAAATATTTCTTTGGAGTTAAACATATACTCACCATGTGATTGGGCATTCAATCTACACCTAAAAATTTAAATGTGATAGAAGTTAAGCACATGCCCACACCAGAAATTTTTCAAAGAATTGTACATATCAGCTTTATTTGCAATAGCTAAAACAACTTGAAACAACCCAAAAGTCCATTAACAGGTGCATGAATAAACAGATTGTGGCATATCCACCCAGAACGTTGCTCTTCAAAAAAGGAAAAGGAATTATTGATAATTATTTGATTGATGATCAATCATGATCAATATCGATACAAAGACAAATCTTAAATTAATTATGCTGAATGAAAAAAAGAAAAAGGGAGAGCACATATAGTATGATTCCATTTATGTAGAATTATAGAAATTGCAAACTAATCCATAGTAAGAGAAGGTAGAGTGCCCGAGGTTGGAGGAGAAAGGAAAAGCTTATAAAAGGGACATAAGGAAATTTCCTGGTTTGATGAATGTGTTCTTTATCTTGAGCCTAGTGAGGGGTTTATTGGTATATACATATCTCAAAACTCATCAAATGTTGCACTTCATATATGTACATTTGTCATATATCAATTATATATACGTGTAAAGTCACAAACAATCTAAACATGTCTATCCTATGACCTTCATTTCTACTCTTAGCTATTTACTCCAGGAAAATACATACATACACAGAAACATGTGTATAAGAATCACACATCAGCTCTATTTGTAATAGCTCAAAACTGGAAATAGCTCATGTGTCCATCAACAAGAAAATACACAAAAGAGCGGGAGAGCATACTTAGTGATAAAAATGAGTCAACTGCTGATGCATAGAACATTGTGGATAGATCTCAGGAACATTATGCTCAATGAAAGAAGCTTTTCACTACAGCAAGTGTGTAATCGATTCACTTATGGATCCATCTATTACCAGAACAGACAAACCTCATCTACTGTGAAAAAATCAGAATAGTGTTGTCTCTTTGATTGTAGGGGTGGGGAATTAGGAAAAGGAGGATGAGAAAAATTTCTGGGGTGTTTGATTACCTTGTATTGTGATAGTAATTTGGATGGCATTTGTTGGGTTTGTTGAGACTCATCCAATAGTACTCTTAGGAATTGCACATTCCATTGCAAATCTTACTTCAAAAGAACAAAAAGAAGCAAGAATAAATACTGATCTCCAGTTAATGATACATTTGTAAGAAGGTATACATATGTCTGCAACCTATTTCAAAATAAACTTTAAAAAAAGAATGTTGTATGACTAGAAGATAAATCGATGGGTAGATTTGCAATAAAGCAAATACAATGAAGTATTAACTACAAAAACTAGATAGTGGGAATGTGTGTGTTCTCTATAATATTGTTTTAACTTTCCCATGCTCTCATTTTTTTTCCATAATGATCTGTTATAACGTTACCCATCCTCCTATTAGGAGGGAAAGTCTCTTTTTCCACTTCATGAATCGGTGGGGTTTGTGACTCGGTCACAATATGTGGCAGAGAAAATATGTGGTTTAAGAGAGATGGCACATATGCAGAAAAGTCCAAATGATGCAGCTAAGCCATCTAACTGCCAGTCAGCACCAAACATGTGAGAGAACCCAGGCAAGTTCAAAAGAGCAGCCTCCTCCTTGACCCTCAGCTGACCAAATGCAGGAGTGAGCCCAACCAAGACCAGGGAAGCACCCGGTTGATAGTTTATGACACAGAAATAGCTAATTATGCACACTGATCTTTGGTATATTACATAACCTCTCTCAGCTTCCATTTTTCATGGTGTCTTTTACATAGTGCTGTGGAGATAAAATAATCCAAAGGATTTAGAACAGTTGAAAATGCATACACGCTTAAAATTATTGACTATTAACACCATCTCATAGAACTTCCATGACGACCAGCTCAAAACCCTGGCTGGCAAATTGTCCAGAAGTTTGAAGAGAAAGTGTAGACATGGCTTACTAATGTTTGCCAAGCCATTTGTCTCGATGCCAATCCAAATTGAGTTTTGTCACACATAAATCAAAGTTGGAGTTTAGCCATTTGCCTCCATTCCAGAAAGTTTAGAGCTCTTTCAAAGAGCAATGCAGGGAATCAGGTGATTTACTGTTATTCCATGTCTTATTACATTGTGCCATTTCTGAGACTAAAGTCTCCAGTCACATTTTATTTAAAAAAAACATAAGTCACCTGAGCTGAAACCTTGTCCAAGCACCTCTCCTATGCAAACATCTGTTTTCAAAGAACTTGGTAACTTAAATATGCTTCCCAAGCAAATTGGTCAGGTGGCTTGGCACAGGAGACAGGCCCCCTTAAAATGATAAAAGCTGTCTGTGCTTCAGACAAAGGGGGCTGCCAAAAGTTCTTGGGTTTATGCAAACTCTCCATCACTCAGTTGGGGCAAATGAATGGGCCTCCTCAAACAGAAAATATTTAATATCCAAAAGACTGCCTTAAAAGAAACATTGTTTTTACAGCTGGC
>CM053610.1:43278590-43315383 GCA_028646535.1 Procyon lotor
TAGTAATACTCAAAGAAAGGTCTTATGCTGTCATCTGTACTAGCAAACTAAAATAAATGGGGTTATAGTCTGTAGGAGCTCTTAGAACCTTAAAAATGGTAAACAAATAATGCAGTTGAAAGGGGAAATAGAGAGGCACCTGGGTATCTCCGTCATTAAGCATCTGCTCAGATCATGATCCAGGGTACTGGGATCGAGCCCCATGTGGAGCCTCAGGCTCTCTATCATGTCCCCTAGATTTTATTTACTTGACAGAAAGAGAGAGAGCACAAACAGGGCAAGAGCAGGCAAAAGGAAAAGCAGGGAGCCCAATACATGGCTCAATCCCAAAATCCTGGGATCATGACCTGAGCCAAATGCAGATGCTTAACCGACCGAGCCACCTAGGTTCCCTAGGAAGATCAGATTCTAACTCAATTCCCATTCTCATTTTTTCCTGCACCTGCCAGTTGTCTAGCTGCCCTCAGGGGCCCCAGGTCCCTGGGTACATTCTCTGCTCTGACAGGAGGAACATGAGGTGCTTCTGGCCACTTGGATAAAATGAAGTGCAGAGAAATGATAATTTACTAATGATATCAAAGAGCCAGAGACCCTGCTCGGCGGGAAGCCTGCTTCTCCCGCTGCCATTCCCTCTGCTTGTGTTCCCTCTCTCGCTGTGTTTCTCGCTGTCAAATAAATAAAATCTTTAAAAAAAAAAAAAAAAAAAAAGCCAGAGAAAATTAGATTCTTCCTTGGGCAGCTAGCTGTTGATGTAGTGGGAACAACTCAGGACTTAGCTTTCGGTAACCATTGATCCAGTCTCAGGAAATGAGTTAGCTTTTCCGTCGTCATTTCCTGATACTTGTGATGAGAAAATCAGTTAATCTCCAGGGTACCACTAAAGTGAGAAATCTGAGAGCTTGCATTTGTATCAGAAAACATTTGCTCACTTTCCCTTGTCCAAGACCCCATTGATACTTGTTGAACAATAGTTATCCTAGGGTCTCTAAGGAAGGAAAAAAAGGGAGTAAGAAGGGTGAGCACCTGCAAGAAATTTCTAACCTCTATGCAGTAATGGAGTATTTCCAGAGGGTTGAAAGATGGTTTAGGCATCATGGCACTGACTCTGTCAGCAATTCTTGTCTACAACCACTGCCCTTTGGGGTTCTTAGATAACAACCAGTCCTCTCTCCCTCCCTCCCTTCCTACCTTCTGTCCTTCCTTCCTCCTTTCTTTTCTTCCTTCCTTCATCCTGCCTGCCTTCCCACCTGCCTGCCTCCTTCCCTCCCTTCCTTTCTTCTACTCTTCCTCATTTCATTGAGTGAATAAAATACACCCATAGGAAGTAATGCATTTCTTTTGGTGTAATGTCAAATTTTATATGCCCTTGATTAAGGGCTTGTGTCAGATTTTGATGTGAATTGAAGTTTTTCCCTTGATGTGAAGCTCATATTTCTTATTCCCAAATACTATAAAACAACAGGTAATTATTACCTCTTGATATTACCAGAAGTAGTGGACTAAGTAATCTAGGATCTAATTCTAGGGCTGAAGTGTGACAAATGGCAATGGGCTTACAATTTCTTGGTCATAACCATATCCACAGCAACACACAATGAAATTTACCCAAATGCTGTTCTTACTGATAATGAACGCTGGTAATAACACAAGTTGTGTTTTAGCTCGAGACTCCACTTACTGTGAAATCTAAATGGCCATATATTCTTCCAAATGGTTTTAGTACAATAGTACTAAGTTGTTACTTGCTATTTTTTGCACTGTGTTGCCAACAATATTCCCATATGGTTGAACTATTTATTTTGCTATTAATTGATCATGACACACTCCACAGATAGTGCTTCTTACATGATGCTTGTGCCACTTTCCACGTCCGTGCTTAATGGGTTTGACATTCTCCTTATAAAGGGTTGTTTCCAATTATTGGCAAAAAGGATCATACTTAAACATCAGATATAATTGCTCAGATGTGCTCGTGAAGTGATAAAAGGGAAATTGTATCATCCGGTAGTCTCTGCAGAGATGTTTTGTAGTAAGGCAGTCATTTTCAAAGGGGTATGTGTTCTCTCTCAGAGTGACTCCATATACCCTACTTACCTCAAAATATAAAATTGAACGTGATTCTCACTAGGGAATAATTCCTTACAACTTGTGAAAGAATAAAGTGCTTGAGTTATTTGAATCCATTATCACCATCTAAATCACAGGTAAACATGATCTGCCTTCAGCTCAGGTCATGATCCCAGGGTGCTGGGATCAGGTACACAGAGTAGATGTCCATTTCCATGAGGGGATTTGAGAAAGTACGAGAGGGTGATTATCACTTGCCATGGGATGTGATTTTACATTAGTTCATTCTGTGAGATGAAACTGCCAAGCCTTTGAAGGGATATACTTGTACCAGATGAGCCATCAGTTCCTGGCCCTCAGTGAAGTTAACTTTCCTGAGAGGAACTTGCTGGAGAGAGTTCAGATGGGGCATGAGCTTATTGGCAACTGTCTAAGAAATCAGAACTCAGAACAGACTCAAGGGAGGGAGAGTCTTTGGTGTGGCCACACATACCTTCCAACAGTATCCTAATCTTACTAAGGGGCAGCCCTAACCAAGGGACTACGCCTGTGGCTGGAAGAGAATGCACTGAGGCTCCAGCGGCCACCAGAAACCGAAGCTTTCTGTGACTTGCTACTGTCATCTGCTGGTTTGACAGCCTTCTTGTAGGCATGCTTTATAATGTAAGCCGCTCCAAAAGCAATTGGAAGACCTATACCGCATAAATAATATAGAGCTGAAGTGGAAGGTAATCTATCCACGCACAGCTCACCCTTCTATGCACGGGCACATATATGCTTTTAAGGCAGTGAAAGTGCTCTGTATGATCCTATCATGATAGTTTATGGTATTATACATTTGTCCAAACCGACAGCATGCCCAGCAGGAAGAGTGAACCCTAAGGCAAACTATGAACTATAGTAAATAATGAGTCAATATTAGCTCACCAATCATCAATCATACCAAATGTACTATACTAATGCAAAATGTCAGTAAAAGGCAAAATTGGGGATACTGATAGAGTATGGAGAAATGTTTTAAAATGTAGATTTTATTATTACTTCCATGTAGCAAGACCAATAGACCAGAAGACAGCTGCCATTGAACTATCTCATTTGTTACTTACTGTTTCCAAGAGGAGAGGGTGCACCATATCGCAGGAAGGGAAGCACTGGGATCCTGGGAGGCAGGGGGAGAAGGAGGACCTGTGAGCTTATTGTGGCTTCCATGTGAAGGAACAAGTGAGGCAGGCTTGGCATTGGCTAGTTTGAATTGGCTAGTGGACTCTGGGGCATAGGGCTCTACTAGTTGTCTAGTACCTCCCAGTGTGTGATAAGGGCAGGTGGCGAGAGGTCCATAGTGTGAAAGCCTGACAGTGGTGGTTGGAAAGCGTGGACCCTGGACTGGTTGCTTTGCATTTGGAAGGCACCGTCATGGACGAGTTGTTTACTACCTCTAAAATTGGCCCTTTCTCAAAAGGGTGGTTCCTGCAGAGTCAGCAAGCTCTCAGAAGCCAAAGCATCAGAATACATAAAACAAAAGATGTGATTATTAGAGGGAATTCTCTGCACTTTTCACTCATTTTTCTGTAAACCTTAAATGATTTTTAAAACACTCTATTCATTAAAAAAAAAAATGCTATATGCGATGGCTGATCCATTCTAACAACTTAGTCTGGAATTCCTATGTGTTTTGGAGCTAAAAGAGGGGGCGTCATGCCTGGTCAGCTCAATCCGACCCCCAAACCTTCTTTGAAGGGTGGTTGCTGGACAGTTTATCAAACAAGAAAAGCACCCTACTCCCCAGCCAAACCATGTATCCAGGATTTAAGCGACTTTTGACCTTTTCAATGACACAAACATGTAAAAGAGCATGTAGTGTGACAATACAACAGCACTCAGCTAAAATGCAGGCTGCAGTCTGTTAGTGGTCTTCACTGGAAATCAGAACCCAGAAAGCCACACTGTGGCCCCACATGGGGAAGAGCAGCAGGCAGACTCAGGAGGGATGCACCCCATCCAGGATCTTCCAGACAAAGGAGTTTCTTTCTTTCTACTCCAGCTCTTGCTAATTGATACTTCAGGTAAAATAATTAGGCTCCTGCAGACTTTGCAATTTGTAAATACTCAGCTTTTAACGGGCCCCCTCCCCTGCAGAGAAACAGAGACAGAGAATGGTATTTCTTTTCTGTTATTTTTGCCTCTGGCTTCCCAGAGTTCTTAAAGTCTCCTAATCTCTTGACATTAACTTGGAAACACTGTTGCCAACAGAAATCTCTTTTTCTGTGTCTTTCTCTGTCTCTGCTTGCAAGGCGGTTAAGAGAAGGTAAAATGCGAGACGACTGGAAGATTCTTCTAGGCTGTGGTGGAAATTTGTTCCATTAGCTTGTTTGTTTTTAGAGAACATCACTGAAACCCATGAAGAAAGCGGCTTTAATTCCTTCACGCAAAACAACGTCTTGCCAAGGAAAAATGACAATCTATAAAGCCTCTGTCTCTTTTGTGCACACAAAAGACATTATCACTGAGTCAAGAGAGGATTTTGATCTCCCTTGAGGGAAGAAAGAGAAACGTCTGTATGCACTAGCATCTCAAACCCACTTTGCCTTCCTCCTCCTGGGGACTATGGGTTCCTGAGTATTCCAAGTGTGTATCAGTGCCAGAACTACTGACGAAGGACAGTAAAACTGAACAAGATACGGAAAAACAAGAGGGGAAAACATGGGGTTTTTGTTCAAAGTATTTATTTAAAATATCAACAGAAGGGATTCTGGAATCCTCCCTCAGGACCCTGAGTTGAGGCCTCAGGATAGGAATGTGCACTAAGAGAGCCCGGGGCAATCTGTAGGTTTGGTGGTTGTGTTTTCTCCTTTCATTTCCCTCCACTCCAATTTCATTTCAAAACAAGCCAAAACAAGCGGCACCTGCCCCCATTCATGCAGATGCTCCTTTGAGAGTGCTCCAAGCTGCCAGGAATATGGCCTCCCTTCTCCTTTCAGTGTGGCGCTCTGGTTAAAGGATGTCTTATCTAATCAGGAGGCATTAACTGTGCTCAGAATCCTATCAGACTGCAGCAGGCCTCTTCATCCATCTCTGATGCTAAAGATTAATAAGATGGCAAATGCCTGTGATAGTCTCCTGCTCCTGTTCCTTGCATTTGCCTCTCATGCAAAGATCTTGTGACAAGTTCCCCTATGCAGGGTTGGAACCAAGATCCCAGGCTGCTCCAGGCAGGGGCCCCAGGGCTGTGGGTCATCCTGCAGGAGGTAGACCTCAGGGCAAAAGCAAATGGTGGCCCCACTGCCAATGCCGTGTCACCTTTCCTTTCTCCCTGTGAAGCTCTTCTCTCTTCTCACTTACCCGCTTAGATGTGTTCTGTGTTTCATCCTTTATGAAATTCAGAAGGTAGAAGTCATCTTTTTTTTTGTCTCTGGCTACCCCGAAAGCAGATGTGCTGTTGTTAAGAGAATAGGAATAAAATGTTTTGTTCCAGGGACAGAGGGAACATGAATAAAGTCCCCTGTACATGGAATATAAAAGAATAAATGAATAACTCTGCTGGTTCTGAAGAAGAAGATTCAGCAGCAGAAGGGTTGGGGAGGCCAATTGAAAAAAAAAAGAAGACTTAGGTGTTTGCTGCAGGACTCTGGGAGCTCTTTATCTGGCTCTCTTGTTTTCTGTTTTGTTTTGTTTTCTCTTTTGATGAGAGGGAGGATCTGAGGGGAGGGTAACACTAAGGAAGATGCTTTAACAACCTCCAAACTAGAATACTTTGCCAGGGAGTTACACAGTACTTCAGTTTGCTTTTGCTTTCACTTTTATTTTTGCTTTTTGACATTGTTTCCAAAATGTTCAATTAAAATACATGGCAAAGAGATTCTATTCATTCTGTCACTGTGATGGCAGGTCCCAGCTTCAAATCCGCAAGCTGAGTTCTTTGGAAACCATTTTGTGTCCTAACAGCGTTTAGTTGCTTTTATCTCTTTACTTTTGATTTAAAAAGAAAAAAAAGGAATGTTTCACTCCTTCCATGTGAAATTTCATTTTATAGAAAAGACTGATGGCAGACATTGAATCAGGAAGCTCTTCCATCCAGAATGGCAAAAATAAAGAGTAATGTTCAAAACTGCACCACATGAAATGCTCTCTCTTCCCATTCTTTGCCCTAAACCCTAACTGGCTCTAAAAGATATTCTGGGAACAAAAACTAAGCATTGAGCTGACTGGCTTTCATACAATAATTAAGCTACACCCCATCTCCTGAGTAGTCCACACAGACATCAGGGCTGTTTTCTCATAAGTGAAAGAAAATATTGGCAACAATCTCACATTATCTGGTCATTTTCAAGGTCACTCATAGCCCTATTCTCTACTGCTTCCTGGAAGCCTACAGGATGAGCTCAGAGGGCAGTTGAATTGCCTTTAAATGAGAGACAGTGGTCTCCAAAGGCAAATTGCTGAATCTTGGCCAAGGCGGACTCAGGCCATCCCAGGCTTCTTTGGGGACGCAGATAAAGGATTAAGTCCCTTTGTTACCAGTTGGTAGTTGATGTTGGCATATACATTATAATAGAAGGAATGGCACATTGCAAAGAAAATGGTCATTTACAATGTTGCTGTTCAGTTGGGGAGTCTACAAATTAGACTATTAATGCTAAATTGGAGTAAAATCAGATCTCATACACAGTAATGAGCCTGGAAGTTTAGTTTAGAGTTAAGAGAGACCCATCATTTTATGTTAATGCAGGCAGGCCAGACACAAGGGATGACAATGGGAAGATACACAAAGTAAGTGAGCACAGAGAAAAGCTTTTATAAGCTAGTCACACCCAACCCAAACAGCACTAAATGCATGGATTTCTTCCAGAATGCTCGCATTCAATGGATGTCACTATCTACAATAGGAATAAAGGACAAGTTTGAAAAATTGCCTGCAGTTCTCTTACTCTAATTACTTTCCCTGAGGAGGGACATGAATTGATTAATGGGAGATCATGAGGGACATGGAAGATATCTCTTGATTAACATGCATAGTGATTTCCTAAGCGGAGACATTTCCTATGTTCCCTTATATGTGATAATTCCATTAAAATCTATTTTTAGGATGCCTGAGGCTGACCTGCAGAGTCTATAACCTCGGTTAACGTTACGTGGGCTGTGTGTGACGGCCTCAAGAACGAAGACCTAATAACCTCATTTTCATAAAGATCAGGCCTTGGCTATTAAATCCTTAATTTGAAATAATAATAGCTAACATGTACTGAGCCCTCCACCAAGTGCCCATTACTATACTAGATACCTTACATAGAGTTAATGTCTCAACATCACTAAGAGTTAAGATTATCTTCATCTAACAGACTCTGAAACGGTCGGATGCACGAGGGATAAACCACGCAGCTGGAAACCAGCAGAGTAGGATTTCAAACCCAAGCAATCTGACTTTAAAGCTTATATTCTTAATGACTACATTAAATTTCCTGTCTTCACAGCTATACAAACTTCCATGAATAAATGTAAAAATTAAACAAAATTTTGTGAAATGCTTTCATTTTAATTTTCCAATGTTGCATTGGATTAATCAATCCAATAAATTTAGTAAATCTCCAGATTATCTCTGTTGGTTAATTTGGCTACACCTGGTTAGGCATTCATGAAAATTGAACTGCCCTCACCAGATTTTCTCTAGAACCTTGTGCTTCTTAAAAGAAACCGATGAACATCCCCATTGACTTCATCATTATCTTCACTGCCTGCTCACTGAGCTGAAAAATAGGCTGGGTTTTGGTCACCAAGATCTCATAGACTGCTTGCTGATGGAGTTTATCCACTTTAATGCCATGTGAGGTTTGAAATTGTAAGAAGTGTAGTATCATACAAATGGAAGTAAATTGCTAGGGACTAATCTTATTTCATCAGGCACAATCACTTGTTCAGTAGTAACTCTTTTGAAAGCGAAGCACGTGTCTGGAGTCTTTGAAAGATGGTATGTATGAGCTATTTTTCTCAGTATTGCCCAGCCCTAACGCCTATAATGCACTTTCCACAGGAACTTGCACACCTAATTGATGATGGGCTACATTGAATATTTGCTCTTCCTCGACAAAGGAATACTCTGGCTGGGGGCTCGAATGGATGGCTTCATGCATCTTTACCTTTTTATGCAATTGATGCACCAGGAATCCTAGGCTAGGTGATTCTTTGTGTAAGTAAGCCCCAATGAAGTACTTAGCATGGTGGGAGTGTTCTCATTGAGACTGGGATGCTCGACATTTTGGTGTGACTTGTGTGGCTGGAAAGAAGCAAGCTGGAGAGGTAGGAGCATGGTTTTTCTGAAAGCCCTTCAATGAAAAGCAGTAGTCAGTACTTTGAGAGCAATGAAAAGAAGTTGGTCTTTTCAGCGGTTGTTGGTGGCAGTTCTGCAATTTTATTTTTCATTACAGGCAAAGCAAGATGAAGAGTTTTGGCATCAGACATTAGGCACATACAGAAGACACTCGTAGACAAACCAAGCTTGCCTTAGGATTTTATACTTTTGTCTTCTTGCTATTTGCAGATCAAACAGCAATATTTAAAAGAATATTAATAATATCTACTTACCTAGGGATTACTATACCAGTATGGGTTAGGCACCAGACACTAAAGGGAGGAGGAGAGGGAGGTTATTAGTTCATGCAATTAACTTAATTATTTTAACTTATTTAATCCTCCCAACAACTCTATGAGTATGTACTCTCAGTGTCACCAAATACAGGGGATGAAATGGAGGCTCCCACAAAGTAGGTGATTTGCTCATGTCTCATAAAGAAAAAATAGAATAGCCAACCTTAAAACCTGTTTGACTGGCTTCATAGTCCCCTCACTGTCTTGATCATTATTGCCCTGCCTCCATAAAACAAGGAATTTCCTATGTGGTAGAGAAAAATATGCATTGAACAATTTTTCAAAGCTTAGGATATATTTGCTTATTAATACAACAAATATTTATTTAGATACTATAACATGTGGGCTGTGTGCTACATGCCTAAAGAATAAAGTCATAGCAATAAAAATAGCTAATAGTCACTAAAAACTTACTATGGGCCAGACACCTTAATGCACTATCATTTAAATTGTACAACAATATTAGGTACTATTGTTTCCCACACTATTTTGATGGAAAAAAATTGAGGATTAGATATTTTTGGCCACTTGCTCAAGGACAAAGAAGTGGTAAAATCAAATCTCTAGAAGGGCAGAACCCAAGCTTTTAAACTTCTAATCAACAAAATGACAAGTCAGGAACTGACATGACAGACCTATGGAGCATCACGGAGTTGGAAGTGCAGGAAACTGGATGGGTATCTGGAGAATGATTAATGTAGGAACTAAGGCTTGAGTCTGATTCAAAGAGGACTACATATGTTGTTTTCAGAAAGCAAGCAGAACCATCAAAGGGTGCATTGGAGAAACGTTGATAAAGTCTATATATTTTTATGCTGTTGGCTTATATAGCTTATGCATAAGCTATATAGCTTATATAGCTTAAGTTGTAAATTCTCTGTTCAGTGATGGTAATAGATTTTTGTAAGTCTTCACCCTTCAACTAGAGACCCATTTGTACACAATTATATTAATCAAAACTCTTTTAGTTGTCTGTAATATGAATCCGTCAAACCTACTTAACCTGAATCATCTACAAAAACTACACACTGTATTTTGCATGTTAACGCCTTCTACATTTTCCTAAAGTCTTGCTATGCCTGCTCATACCCCCATTTTTCACCTAGATCTAGAATACTGGACAATTTTCCTATCAAACAACTGATGATTTTTAGTAGCCAAGTGAGTTTTGTGTCATAAGTAACCCAGGGCTCACAAGCCACATCCTTGCCAAGCAGGTGCACTGGTTGTGCAAACACTAAAATGCACATATATATATATATATATATATATATATATATATATACACTAAAGTTGAATCAAATGTTTGCAAAGCTTCAGCTAGTAAAAATAAATATTTAAGACCCATAGAATATATGGATCCCTACCTCACTCCTTAAATATACACAGAATAATTCCAGACAGATTTGAGATTTAACTTAACATTTTAAGTTTTGAGTGTGAGTCCTTTCTATGAGTTAAGAAAAAAATCAAGGACCCAAAAAGTAAATGATTGATAAGTTTGATATGATAAAGAAAATTCAAATAGGAAAAAAACTAATAAGGTAAGATAAAGACAGTAATAAAAATAAGAGATAATACTTTCTTTTAAATAGGTAACTCATACAAAAACCATAAATGACTAATAATATCAAAGACAATTGAGTGGAATATTACTCAGCAATAAAAGAGGGCAAATGAATGATGTGTGTATCATGGACATTGTGTCTTACAACATAAGGACATTGCTTACACTGAGGGAAAAGAGCTGATCTCTAAAGGTATGTGCTGTATGACACATTCTAGAACCTTCTTGAGACTGTCAGAGCTAGAGCGACAAAGAGTAGCTTCATGATTGCTAGAGAATAGGAGAGGGGGTAGGGTAGCGGATGTGACCAAAGGGGTAGTAAGAAGGAGTTCCCTTTGTGCTTCTGTGCCCCTATCACAGGGGTGATTATACAGATCTGTACATGAGATCTACACAGAGGATGAAACTGCAGAGAATGACTACCTGCACTCACCATCCACACAGAAATGTTCATGTAAAATCTGGTGAAAACTGTATAAAATCTGGAGTGGGGTGAAAAGCATCATATCAGTATCAATTTTCTGGTTTTGATACCATACAGCAGTTATAGGCGATGTCATTTTTGAAGAAAGCTAGGTATAGGACTCTAGTACATCTTTCGTTGTGAGTCTATATAGTCATTTCAAAGTAAAAAGTTTTAAAAAAAATACTCATATCTAACTTAAAGAAATGCAAATAGAAACTGTAAGCCAATAGTACTTTTCATATTGGAAAACTTTAATAATAGTCAATGTTGGGAGACTCTATGGGTTGAATTGAGCCCCCTTACAACATGATGAAGCTCTAACCCCCAATACTTGTGGCTGTGACCTTATGTGGAAATAAAAGTCCTTGTAGATGCTCAAGGTAAGATGAGGTCATAGGGGTGGGCCCTAATCCAGTAGGACTGGTGTCCTTAAGCAAGAGGAAATTTGGACAAGGAGATTGAGATGTACAGAGAGATGTAAAGACACAGGGAGAAAAGAGTCATCTACAAACCAAGGGAGAAGACAGCCATGTACAAACCAAGGAATGTCTCAGGCTATGAAATGCTGGGAGAGAGACTTGGAAGAGGCTGCTTCTCAAAGCCCTCAGAAGGAACCAACCCTGCCAACACTTTAATCTCAGACTTCTACCCTCCAAAACTGCGAGACAATAAATTTGTGATATGTAAGCCACTCAGTTTGTGGCACTTTGTGATAGCCACCTTAGGAATCTAATACAGGAGAAGTATGGGGAAACAGACACTCATATACTTATTGGTGAGAATAATAAACTGGTGCAAACTTCTTTGGAAGGTACTTTGGCAATTATTTGTCAAAATGTAAAATCACGTGCCAACCGACCCTTCTTTCGACAAATCAATTCTACTTCTAGGAATTCATCATAAGGATATGCTCTTGTATTTTTCCAAGATGAATTACCAAAAAATGTTCATTGCTCTATTGTTTTTAATAACAAAAATTCCAAAAATAACCTAAGTTTCCATCCACAGGAAAATGGGTAATCATGTGATTCTATGTAGTAAGAGGCATATCTACAATACCTTATCAGAACTTCAAAAATGCAAAAGTTCTGGAATGCTGAAGTTTTAGAAAGAACTTGAAGCAAACTTGTTTGATGGAGAAATCTGCTTTGTGTTGTGGATAGTCTATTCATTCTAATTCTTGTAAATATTCCTTTGTTACACTGCAGAAATATCAGTATGTTTGAAAAGAGGTTCTTCCCAAGACCCTTCTGGGAGTTTCATTATATAAAATATTATCCTTCTAAAATCTAAAAAAATTATGAATACTGAAATACATATGACTCTAGGATTTGAAATAAAGGAATGTGAGCATATATTTTCAGCTCTTGAAATATATGTGATAAAATATATGTTGGAAAAATAGATATTTCAGATTGGAAACATCACCAGGTGACATTATTATGGGGAAAAAAGCAAAAATGTTGAATAGTATATACAAAAAGTTCTTTGGGCAAATGCTTGTAAGCGCATAAGCATAACTGCAAACATATGTAAAAACCTAATTACTATGTTTTACTCTAGGAATTGGAATGGATTGTGCCCTAATTCTCTGCCAAAGCTGTCCTAGTTAGTGCCTGCAGTAAGGCAGATAACTCTTCAGGCTCTGACATCGGCAGTAAGCTCTTAGTGGCTGAGACCCTCACTCCATTCTGTTTTACCCTGGCTAACCTTAACCTGATTTATCTGCCAATACATAATTCTAAACAAATTCTTTTTGATGCACTGCTTTCTTTGGCATTAATGTAGATTAAATAAGCTTCTCTGAAGAAGTTGAAACATACACTATTAGCATGTAAAAGAAAACAGTTTATTATGCTCAACATCACGAAAAAGTAGAATACGTAACAAATACTTCTGAAAGATGACTGCAAATAGCAGAAATCCTGGTAACAATAACAACAAATACACACACGATTTACACAACAACATACACACACATCGGGAGATGGTGTGAGTTCATTAGGAACAACAAAATCACATTTGTTTCTATTTTGCCTTTACATTTAGTAGCTGGTTAAGGACTAACTTTAATTGAATTGAACCCTTAGAGATAGTCTTTTAAGGAGGCACACTAGGGGTTATTAAATAGATATAAGGAAGCAAATTAACTTTAGAGGTTTAGAACAGGAATGGATCTTCAAGATAACATAGGGCAACCTTCTCAATTTCAGGATAAGCAAACCAAGGGACTGCCTCAGGACACACCCCTACCTTGTCAGAAAAATGAAGCTAGAGCCCCCACTCCCTTACAACCTTTAGTTCTGCCACTAGCCCCCTAACACTGCCTCCTGCAAACCGGGGCTCTGGAACCCTGGACAAACTTCTCAGACACTAAACCCTTACTGCCCATTCCATTCAATATCCACCCGGTCACCTTGCACCAGGGGAGGAGCATGGATTCCCTTCTCTATTCTATTGCTGTGAGCGGACTAGTTTACTAGTCTGGACTAGTTTACAGACAAATAGGGATTTTTGTTTGTTTATCTTCCAACTTTCGCTCCAGGATCTGGGATGGCACAGAGAACGAGATTACAATCTCACATGGAATAATGATACTGTTTGGTTGATACAGAAAAAAAAGAAAGGTGTTACCTTATTGTAACCTTTTAGGGAAGTGGGGGAACAGAAACTAGCTGTTGGCTCAAATTCATATTTCATAGTTCCTATCAGTGGCCCTCTTCATGATCCAGGAAGTTAATTATATTAATTATATTCCTGTACTTGCCTTCTTAGTTGCTATAAGAATCTCCACTTCCAATGCTGTGTTGTTATTAATGATCCGTTATCTTTTCCTCACTGATTTATATATTATGCTCATGAATTCCCTTCCCATAAATTCCTCTTCAGTCCCTTTACATTTTTTTTCCTTCCTCATTTCTTTATTCTATAGTCTTATGCACTGGCTAACCCATCTCTTGCCTTACCCTTTGCCTTCGCTATTCGTCCCTCATCCCTCTTCCCTTTCTCTCTTTATCCCCCATCCCTCCATCTCTTCCCCAGGCAATACCTGTGCCCTGAGGGTCCATGATGCACTGGGCCCTGACCTTAGCTCTGGGAGGGGAAGACAGTCTTTATCTTCCTTCTGCTCCTTCTATTTAGTTCTTTTACAAGCAGATTTCATAAAATCAGCTAAAAATTCAGCTTGATTCTTTCATAAATCAAACAAAATTCTTAAGTCTCTTTACTTCTATTATCTGAATGCTTAGATTTTCCTACAGTACCAGGTAATATTTTTGTATAAAAACCAAAACAGCCTGTAAGCTTTCTTAGGACCACTGCTAATCAAAGTGCCAATATGATCTCAGGAATCACCAGAGCTACTTGCCTACAGCTAATTCCCCCTGGATGCACCAGAAATTTCCCCAGATGTATAGATTTTATGAAAACAATCCTTGAATCTGAACACTTCACTGTGCTATAAATATATCAGACACTGAATACACTTTGGGACTCAGTCCTCATTTTTCTCACAGCTGTTTATCCAGGAGGAGCAAAGGGGCACTACTGTGACCACAGTATCCTATCAGAAACACCAAGCTTCCAACACAAAATGTTTCATCCTTGGTTCTTCTTTTGCTTTGCCCACCAGGGCCCTGTGATGCCCTCAAGGCATCTGATCAGCAGTCTGCCCAAGTTCTTTCTTGAAATGTCTAAGAAAATTGACCTAAAAGAACTTGAAAGTCAAAAATGCTAGATTTTCTATCCAGCCTTTTATGACTTCCTTCATGGCTCCCTGACTCTAGTGAGCTCTAATTTCCTGTAAAGAGGTTTCTCTGGGCTAAAAGCTGGAGAGCCCCCAAAATCAAAGGGCCATCCTTGCTCTCATAAATGGGAGCCTCCAAGGTAAAATACCTAATTATTCTCTCCTGGTATCTCCTCACCTATTTTCCTATTGCTCTGAAGGTAGTCATTATTTAGGCTTTAAAGAGAAACCTGGGGAGAAAGCAACCAAGAATGGTATTTTGAAAGCCTGAAAGACTTGGGAAGTAGACCAGGTGCAAAAGGAACTCAGGGTAGGTTAGCGACTCCAACAAATTACTGCCTGTAAACATTTTATCTTATTGTAAATAAATGAAGCTTATTAATTTGATTGTAGATTAAATATCATTATAAGGATGTTTTGATGACATTGGTAATTTCTTTAATGTTGACTAATATGAAAGGAAGTGTCAGATATTCTTTTTTTTCTTTTTTTTTTTTTTTGGTAGGTAGGCTCCATGCCTAATTTGGGTTTGAACTCAAGACCTGGAAATCAAGAGTCAGATGCTTGCTCCTCCACTGACGAACCAGCCAGGTGCCCACAGATACTCCTACATAGACACATAAGGGGATTTTATCGTTCAAAGAAATCTTGATGAGGTCAACCAGGTTTCAGTCATTTATTATAAGGAGAGGAATAAGCTAGCAATAAGGAAGTGGAGGCACATATAGAAGTGTGTTCAAAGTGGCACTTTACCTGGCATTATTTTGATTAGCTCTTCTGGAGTATTTCATTCTTTAATACAAAGTTGTAACTTGATAAACAGCATTAATTAATTTTTCAGAGTCTAATATTTTGAACACAGAGATCTTCAGAACAATGTGAGCATTCATTTTGCTGGAACCTTCAAGCAGTTCCACAGAGCCTCTCTTGTTGACCCAAGCAGGCCTAATGAAGTACACTGTGGACTGTATGCTGATGAAGTACACTGTACACTGTACACTAATGAAGTACACTGTACACTGATGAAGTACACTGTACACGAATGAAGTACACTGTATACTGTACACTGATGAAGTACACTGTACACGAATGAAGTACACTGTACACTGTACACGAATGAAGTACACTGTACACTGTACACTGATGAAGTACACAGTACCCTGTACACTAATGAAGTATACTGTATACTGATGAAGTACACTGTACACTGTACACTGATGAAGTACACTGTACACTGACAAATTTTTACACTTGCTTCTGTTATGGGACTTAACCAGCATCATTTTGATTGTGGGTATTTCTATCTGTCTACTTAGGCTGTTACTAGTGGGATTATGTTTTATTCCCAGCATCTAATACAGCGCCTGGCATATACAATTCCTCCAAAAAGCTGTATAAATGAAGAAATGCTTATACCATGCACAGATCTTCAAGAAATTGTGACTACACAAAATAAGGTGAATTCTGAGGCAAAGACTAGTAGGTCATGAGGTGCCTAGACAGAGACTATTTCTATAGTCCAGACGAAAGGTTTTAAGGGATGCCTGCAAGGTCAGCCCCATGCATACCACATGTAGGCAAAGAAAGGCTGCAGAGATAAAACTGTTGCCTGGTGCAGCTGCGGGCTGAAGGCAGGGATTCTGAGATTGCTGTGAGGTGGCCTCTCTCCTCAGTAATACTTCACCACATAGGAAACATGTAGTTTCCTATGTGGAAAGGAGGACCCCAGTTTCCAATGGGGGATGCCAGTGAGCAGCGCAGCAGGAGGTCACCGAGGACCTCCTGGCACAGAGCTGCCTGGCCTTGGCCCCTGGCCACTGTGCCTCCACTGAGAGTTCTTGGCATCGTCCTGTCCAGGTGGTATGTTATGGAGGGCTACAAATCCCATGGCGGAGTTGACAGACAGGTGGTTTGTATGCACTTTCCATTCAGCATATTAACGAATTCTTAATAATCCTATGTTCTTTATTGTACTTTTCAAAACTAAGCACAAAGAAAAACTTTGGAATTCTTTTTCTTCTGGATTATAGAAAGGTAGATTATGGAAATGAAGTGCTATGAGAAATTTAATGCAATAAATGAGGATATATGTCTATATATTATATTATATATTAATTTATAGTATAATACATAAAATAGGTATAATATAACATATAAAATAATACAAATAATACATGAGTATATATCAATTATGATTTATATACTAATTTATGTACTGATTATTTGTTTAATATATAATATATTATATATATTATATATATTTATATAAATTATATATATGTGTATATATATATATATACACATATATATGTATATATATTTAAGTACCCAAACTGTCATTGGAGTTCATCACCTCCCCAAATCACTTAACAACATTGAGCCTCAAAATCCTTGTTTGGAAAAAAATAAAAGAAGTAACAACAGTAGTGTTATGGGAAAGTAAAATAAAATCTCTAGCTGGTTGCTGTAGGACTAAATTTCACAAAGCATGTGAACATTTCCAACATACTGTCAGACATATTTTCAGTGCTTAACAAATCAAATAAACATTAAGTAGAATCTGACTCTGAATGCTGTCTCTGGGAAATGTACGCTTTTCTTACAGGAACACAACTTTGATTGTATCAGGAAAGTTAATAAAAATATGATTCATTTTGGGGAAATATGCATGATAAACAGATTAATGGTGCACACCTCTTCTATGAAGCATAATTTAGTGATTGCCCAGCTACACAAAAGTGTACCTGTTTCTAAAACCATCTCCTGGTTTTGTCAGGAGATGGTAGTCTGACAGTCATGACGCTGTCAGACTACACTTTCCTAAAAGAAATGCATAATAATTATCTCTGTTTTGAAGGTAAGAAAGAGATGCGAAGATAGGCAAGGGAAGTAAGCTTTCTGAGGTCAGATAGTCAATTGGTGACCAAATCAGGAAGATAATTCGAGAGTCCAGATTTATGGACTACTGCTCAGCTGCTTTATTTTCCTTGGAGGTGAAGCTCAAGTCCAGGTGTGTGAAGATGATTGATTCTGTTTTTCTTAGCAGGGGAAGTGAGTGCTGAGAAGGGAAACACACCAGGGCTTGTGTTCTTTATTCAGTTGTCTTTTCCTTGCTTTGTTCCCCTTGAAACATTAAATCTGTACTTTTTTAAAGCTGTCATTATAATGTGTATGAAATGTATTCTCTTTCCTCCTCTTCCTCTCTGTTCTGATTGTTGGAAACCACATTAAAAGCCAGTCAATGTGGTGGAAATTAAGTCTTGAGGGAGGGCATTCAGCTGGTGTATCGATTCCAACTTGCTATTAAGGAAATAATTAAGCCATGATTTTATTGGTGATTTTATTTGTCTGCTTTGTGTGAAGGACATTTATTTTTATTAGTTGAAAATTAACTAATAAACTTCTATGCTTTTATATAACATGAGATTTAACTAATCAAAAAAGGATGGATTTGCTGATCTAACCAGAAACTATCCATTTTAAAGAACAACAACAAAATTCCTAATCAGTAAATAACTTATTTCAAACCATTGGGTTCTAAAATGTCTGACAGTTGCTTATGGTTTTCTTCTTTTTTTGTAAGCTCAATATTTAAATGTTTTTCTTCTTTTGCTTTACATTGTCATTGGAGTTCATGTTGTGTTACTTTTATTATCACAGAGGCTGCAAATATTTATTTTTAATATTCTAGTCTCAGAATAAGAAATGATATTCAGCACCAGGGTATGCATACTTACTTAGCATAAGAATGTGCTCTATTTTAAAAGCAATTGCATAAGAAACAGCAGCATTGGAGCTAGAATAATTTATATTGGGAAACTTGGCTCTATGATAAAACATTGACTGCTAAATTATTGCTGTAATCCTGAGAGCAGGATGGTGACTTCTTATGTTTGTGTTTCTTTACCTCCTTCTGCCAAGGTCATATTTTGTCATATTTTGATGATTTTGAATTTCCAACATCCTGGCATATTTGCATTTTCCCTACTTTCAGGAAAGAAATTGTGCTATGTTATAAATATGTTATAATGGTAGTGTCGGGGTAAAAAAAAAGAAAGAAAAGAAAAGCAAACAACTTCCCCTTTTTTTATCCTTGATAGTTTTTTTCCAAGTAGAAGACAAAATACTAAAGATAGATTATAACTTCTTTGATTTTTTAAATGATGAAGAACATGTTTTATAAAAGGTATTTAGAGCTACAAATTAGCACCTACACCTACCATTTGATTTTTAAAAATTTATTCAAAATAGGATTTGGGGGAGGGGGTGAGGGAATCTAAAATATGAGTCATTTTATTCTCTAAATACTGAGTTAAGGAGTTCAGTGGAATTTCAATCTGCAAAGAAAAACGAAAGTAACCGTTTCCAGGAAAGATGATGTCATTTTCTTAAGATTCTATTCCTTTCTTGTTTACTGCCTCCCTCTGGTGAACTATTCTTTCTATTAGAGTATAATGTCACCAGGACTCAGGTCAAGAAACAGAATATACCCAGTGTCCCAGAAACCCCTTTGAGCTCCAAGAGTTACTAGACTCTCACAGCAGTCACCACCACTCCAAAGCCTGTCAGCATAGATTAGTTCCACCTGTGTTTGTGCTTCATATAAATGGAATCTTATGTTATCTACCTATAGTTGACTTCAGGACTATAATCCTCTTGGCGAGGGCCAAAACTGTGTGGGACATCTCCTTCCTGGAGCATCCCTTTGTTCACACTGAGATTATTAACAAATAGTGCATCATCCTGCTCACTTTAAGTCAATCAAAGTATAAAGGGGGAAAAATCCGAAAAGTTTTAGATTTAAATGAAATTTGTAGCCTAATTGCTTCAAGTCCTGAGCTCTTGCTATTCATAAAAGAGTTTTTAAAAATGCATCTTAGGGGCGCCTGTATGGCTCAGTGGCTTAAGCCTCTGCCTTCAGCTCAGGTCATGATCTCAGGGTCCTGGGGATCAAACCCTGCATCAGACTCTGCTCAGCAGGGAGCCTGCTTCCCCCTCTCTCTCTGCCTGCCTTTCTGCCTATTTGTGATCTCTCTCTCTGTCAAATAAATAAATTGTCAAAAAAATTAAAAAAAATAAAAATGCATCTTAGAATCCAATTCTAGCATAGATTGAGATTGAGTGGATTTATTCCTCCCAGTCTTCCCTCTTAAAAATAATAAAATGCTGATATTACACAACAAAAATTCACAGACAGAGTCTAAGAGGTAGAAAGAAGACAGCCTGCCTGGGAACTTGGGACTTGAGAACTCACCCAGTGCAGATTTCCCTGCATTTTCTTTTTGCCTCTCATACATCTTGGACAGGGCGCTGCAGAAGCTCCAATTGAACCACCCATAGGCACAGGCAAAAAAAGCTCCAAGAAAAGTCTCCTGTCAGCACTAGGACTGCAAAAAGAAAACTTCTTGGACAATATCTTCCAGACCTGAGCCAAATACCAACAGAACCCTCCCATGCCTCACGGTTTCAGCAGGGCTGGGAGGAGTGCTGACCTCCACCCCACTTTCCCACCCTCCTATGCGGGCAGCACCTTGAAGTCCCCTCCACAGAAGCTGGCAGTGCTTTGATTCTTCCAGAGGGTAATGTCAGGAGGACCCAGCTGTGAGCATCCCTCATCAGGCAGCAGGGAGATTGACCGTGACATACTTACCTCTCAGCTCATTTCCAGGCATTGTTAATAGTGCTTGATGTGCGGCTCAACTTGCTCACCAACTTGACATCAGTCAGGGGGACAGGGTAGTGTGAGACTGGGACTCCACTGCCCCACCTCTTCATTCCTGGGAGGAACTGTGCTTCTGCCTCAATCCTGGAGCAAAAAATGTGGTTTTGAGTCAGTCCTCAGCTTCCCTCTTCCTGATATCATGGGGCCCAGCAGGGAGCTGGGCATATATTCCCACTGAGAAACAACAAGCAGGACAAGCAGGTGTTCACTTTTGCTGGGTAAATAAGGTACCACAGGCCCTCAGGAGAAGTTGGACTTGCAATTCTCCATCTTCAACCAGGCATGTGAGCCAGTGCTCTATGTTTACTGTGGTGATGTCGATGGGGCCCAGTGTGAAGCCAGATTCACCTGCACGTCTCATCCTAGAACTATCGAACTATATCTCAGCAAAGGGACTATCTGCAAAAAAAAAAAAAAAAAAAAATTAAATTGTCTAGGATACAATCACTCATCATGGCAAGAAATAGGAAAATCACAACTTGAATGAAAAAAGTCATTCTCATTCAATGTTGGATGACAGCATTGAGATAATCAGATGTCAGAATTCTCTGACAAAGGATTTAAAACAAACACCATAAAAATACTTTTTGAAGTATTTTTTATATAATTATAAAATTACTTTTGAAGTATTTTTATATAATTATAATTAAAATAATCAAAATAATTATTTTATTTTATTAATAAATTAATTGTTATTAATTATTAATAATAATTAATATTTAATAAATTATATAATTTATATTTATAAATTTATATATTTATAAATTTATATATTTATATATAATTATATAATATTTATAATAAATATATAGATATATTTATTTGTATATATAAAATATATAATTTAATAAATAAATAATAATTAATTATTAATAAATTAATAATTAAAAACCTCTGGAAACAAACAGAAAAGTTTCATCAAAGAAATTGAAGTTTTATTTAAAAAAATAAATGAAAAGTATAGAACTGAAAACACCAATAAATGGGATCAAATTTGATGGGTGGGCTGAATAGTACAGTGGAGATAGCAGAGGATAGGATCTGTGAACTTGAGGACAAATCAATTGAATCTATCCAATTTGGACAACAGAAAATAGAAAATAGGGGAAAAAAAAGTCCTGGAGATATGAACAAGAAAGTTTGTATTCAAATAAATCAGCCCTAAGTGAAGAGCAGGCTAGAGCTGGTGGCAGAAGTCTATGCACACCTCCCAGTGGTGATTACTGAAGTTTTGGACTTGAGGGTGTCCATCTGAGGGGCCTTTACTGCCTTGCTATTGGACACTAATTAAAGATCCTCCTATGACTAAAGGCTAAAGTGACCTGCAAGCGTGAAATACCATCTAGGATGATGTCAGAGAAATGTTCTAATGGGGGTATAGTGCCCAGAGGAGTTCTGTAATGCCATGGAAATGGTTTGTACCAGCTATCATTACTGAGAAAACGCAAGCAGGAGATTCTCACAAGCAGGGAGCCTCTTTTCCCCAGGACTGACTCTGGAATTCTGTGAGGAGAGGATGGATTCTATTGTCACTTGGACTGTGTCCTATGAAAAGTTCTTGACCAACCAAGAAAAAGCAGCTCTGTGGAGAGTAGTTCTGAGGTGAATGGACAACATCTAGTTTGGAAGGTCACCTTCTGAGAGAGAAAAGTAAACACAGATCAGCCTGGTGTGCTGCTTTCCTAGCAATGATGGAAGAAGTGAACAGTGGTAAAAGCTTCTATGTTTGGCTTCTATAGATTCATGGGCAGTGGCCAATAGCCCAGACACATGGTCAGGCAGGACAATGGAAACCAGGCTTACTGAAGAGACGCCCATGGGGAACACAGCCCTTTGGAAGTTGCTATGGGAATATGAGGGTGCACTGAAGCAGTGAGACAGTCGGGAAGCTTGGAAAGCAGCTGCTATGCACCCTGGGCACTTCTTGCTGCTTATTACTGCTTTTCTTGCAAAGCAAAGCAAGAACCAAGGAGTAAGCCCAGACCAATTCAGGCTCTTCTGAGACAAGATGCCCACCAAACTTCACCTTTCACCAACTTCTTTCTCATTATGATGCTAAAAATCATGCCCACAGGTGAAGACTCAATAGGCATGAAATATATTGTATGATGTATGATGGAATGATGTATGATGTATGAGGAAGGCTGTTCTGTCAACTGTGCCTGCGTGCCCAGATCCCTGTATTTTCCCGCTCCAACATGCTTGGGCATCACTCCTTGACACTTTCAGGCCCTTTAAAACCTTCCTTGGCTACTTTTAGGGATGCTGGTCTGACATTCTTGTTGTAACTGTATGTTCCTTCAGCTTGAGCTGTTGTGCCAATAACGCCCTACCTGTGTCTGTACATCTTGGGTCCAGTATCATTGGTGCCATTGCTGGGTCCAGGCACCCATGTACGATAACGATAAGGACATATCAACACCATCAGAGGAACTTTGGTTTGGAAGGTGGTGGGAAACAGCAAGCAGATATCCCATGGCTTCCTTGAGCGGGCCACCTAGGCCCATGAAATAGGGGCACTGCAGCAATGAATCCAGACACAGTCTTCTTGCACCTTCTGAGGCACAAAGTGCCAGTAAGAATTGTTCTGTATGCCAGCTGATGGCAGAGAGACTGCCAGAGACTGCAGCTAGTTGTGTGGCATATTCCTTGGTGAGAAGGCCCTGAACATGGCTGGCCAGCCAGTCAGACTGCAGCTAATAACCCTGGAGGGTTACAAATAGGGCCTGACAGGACCAGACACTGAGTCTGGACTTGGATTTCCTTACCTGGTGGTACATACAGCCAGGTGCATGCCTAGAATGTATTGTATAAGACAACCAGAAGGGAACACACTGAATCAGTTTGGATGGCTGATCTCCATTTCTTCAAACCAAGGAACACACTTTATAGCCCATAATGTCTTCCTCAGAATAATAGTTTGATAGAGAATGGAAATAATATATTAAAACATTGGTCGTCTAAAATGGGGGAGATAAGGAAATGCAGGAGTGGCTTACATGCTTTTAAGGGTGTGTGCTCATACTCACCACGAACATGAATGGGCTAAAGGAATGTCCCCACTAAATAGATTTCTGTTTTTCTGGTGGACTGGCGGAAGAGGGGATAGAGGAAGATGCCGGTATTCTTTCTTCCCCCATCACTTCATGAGTTTTTTCCTACAAAGTGATATTGTCAGTTATACTCTGCCTGAAAAGAGTGAAATCATATATTGCTGACACCACCCTTGTAACAACATCAAATGGAAGCCTACAAATTTGAGTGGCCTCATCCTGGGAGACATTCTCATATTTTGATGGACTGGATAGTTATTAATGACTGAATGGGAGACAAGCAATGTGACAGTATCTTTTGATTTTTGTGATTATTTTGGTATTAAGGATCCATGTACGAAGACTGGGGGTAGACTGTGATATTATGATTTGTAATAAAAAATATATATTTGGCCTTGTCCCTGGTTTTGGCCCAAGGATCCTAAAACCCTTAGAATTTCCAGTGATGAGAACTGCAAAGGTATTTTTGTTCTGTTAATAAGATGACCTTTGGAAAATCCCTAGATAACCTAAGGAAAGGGACTGGTTGCCAGGGGAGTCAACCATATGACTGAAGGGTTTGAGCTTTCATTCCACCCTGGAAACCTCTGGGAACTGACAGGGGTTGGAGATTGAATTCAATCACCAAATACCAGTGATTTAATAAATTATGCCTACTTAATGAGGTTTCTATTAAAAAAAAAAAAAGGACAAGGTTTAGAAAACTTCCTCGTGGGTGAACACATGGAAATTTCAGGAGAATGGCATGCTAGAAGTCATGGAGGCTTTGTGCCCTTTCCTGCACCTTGCCCTAGATATCTCTTCCATCTGGTTATTCTGGAGTTATATCTTTTTATGGTGAACAGGTAATATAGCAAGTAACATGTTTCTCTGAGTTCTGTGAGCCACTGTAGCAAATTAATCAAACTCAAAAAGAGGGTCATTGAAATCTCCAATCTATAGTCAGGTGGTCAGAAGCACAAGTGATAATCTGGACTTTTGATTGGTGTCTGAAATCTGTGTGGAAGGCAGTCTTGTAGGACTGAGCTTTTAACATGTGGGTTCTAACACTATATTCAGGTAGATAGTATCAGAATTGAATTGAATTGTAGGACACCCAGCTTATGTCAGGAAATCGCTTGGTCATGTGGGAACCTCCAACCCCATATGTTAGAATTGGAATTAGAATCATCAATGTTCATAGTAGTATTTTTCATAATAACTTTAAAGTAGAAGTAACCTAAATATTCAACAATGGAAGAATGGATACCAACATGATATCTGTCTACAAAATGGAATGTTATTCAGGTATAAAAAGAAATGATACATAATGCTTCAACATAGAAGAACCTTGAAATTGTTACACTAAAAGAAGCCAGACATAAAAAGTCACATAGTATATGATCTATTTAAATAAAATATTTAGAATAGGCAAATCATGGAGGCAGAAGATCGGTGATTGCTTCGGACTGGAGGGGGGGTGGGGAATAATGGTTAAAGAGTCTGGTGTTTCTTTGAGGTGATGAAATGTTCTGAAATTGTCTATGATGATGATTGCATATGTTTATGAATACTAAAAGCTATTGCATTATATGGATTCATTAAATAAATGAATTTTATGGTATGCGAATTACATCTCAAAAATATTATTTTAAAGATACATAAACAAACAAACAAACTCAAAATGGATTCTAGACTTAAATGTAAAATATACAACTATGAAATGACTTGGGAAAAATTGATAATCTTTGGACCTGCGGCTAGGCTAAGAGTTTTTAGGAGTGACACCAAAAGTATCATCTATAAATGAAAAAATTAAGTTCAATTGATCAAAATGAACTACTTTTGTTCTAGGACAGACCTTATGAAGAGACAAGAAGCTAAGCCACAGGCTGGAAAAATTATTTGTGAACTATCCAGCAACAGATGTGCATCTAGGAGAAAAAGGCTCAAAATTCACTAGTAAAAATAAACAGAAAATCCAGTTAGAAAATTGGCAAAGTACAAAAACAAGCATTTCCCTGAAAAGGAAATACAGAAGGCAAATAAGCACGTGAAAAGATGTTCAAAATCATTAGCCATTGGAAAAATGCATATTATATCCACAGCACATTCTACACCAATTAGAAAAGCTAAAATAAAAAATTAGTGACATCAAGAAGATGTTTTACAAGGTAAAATCTTTCGTGCATTGGTTATACAAATGTAAAATCGTATTGCCACTCAGAAAAACAATCTTGTAGTTTCTTATAAAACTAAACATGCACCTACCACACAACCCAGCAATTGTACTCTTGGGTGCACACAAGATCCTATTGTGAATGTTCATAGTGGCTTTATTCATAATTGCTAAAATCAGGGGAGTGGCTGAAATGTCCTTCAATGATGAATGGTTAAATGAACAGTGCTATGTCCATATCACTGACTATTAGAATGTTCAATGAACATCGAACATTAGAAAAATGAACATTGAACATTAAATATTAGAATATTTAGAAATGCCATTTAAACTTATTGATGTAGTTCTCTTAAATGATATGAATTATAGCTGAGTTCCTACTAAATTAAGTTAGTATTGATTCGGAGTTCTGATTAACTTATGACAAATTTCTAAACTATTCAGTGAGGCAATTCCTTTACTTGAGAAAAGTTAGATGTAAGGGAATATCACTGCAGTGGCTTTCAAGATACCGTAGCTTAGTGTTTGTATTTAAACTAATTACTACCTGTGTTCCTTATCTTCCCCTTATTGACACATGGAGGAAAAGTCATAATGAAATGAGAAACTAGGCAATTGAAGTAGAGTGTTCTGCTTCAAGCCAAAATCAAGACTCAAGAACTGGGTTTACCAGGTTTTATGTTTAGGTTTTATGTTTAGGGTTACCTAAATAATGTTTAGGACATTATTTTGTCCTAAAAGTAATATAAAAATAGCTGAAATAAATGAAACAATATTTTGCAGACATGGGCCTTGTCTGCAAGGACTGTAATCCCTGAAGTCTCCAGGCTGCATTGCAGGGGCAGCGTCTAAGCAGAGCCTAGCAATTTTGCTGAGCTGAGGTCAGTGCTGGGAGAGAAGGCAACTGGAAATTATGGAATGGAAGGGAAGAAGAGATAACTACAGAGCATAAAAGCACCAGAATGCCTTGGTAAACTGGCTTGGTGCTGATCTTCCCATGCATGAGAGGAAAATATCCAAGGCTACTATCAGAAAAAAGTAGGCAGAAAATCTTCTGGAGATCACCAAGGACTGGGAATAATTTGTGTTCCTATGGTTAACAAGTAGAATTTTCAGAAGTACATTGTCTGGAGACAAATTAATTCAAAAGAGTGCTGGGCAAACCCTGAAACACTTAAAACAAGAACAGAACTCAATACTATTTATAGGAATATAAAATCTAGCAATCAACAAGGTAAAATCCCTAATATCTGATATCCAAAAAAACCAAAAACCAAAAAACCAAAAACAAAACAAAACAAAAAGGCATAAAATGAAGCAGGAAAACAGAACTCATAACTCAAAGGAAATATCAATCAATAAGACCAAACCAAGAAATAGAGATGATGGAAAACAAGGACACAAAAACATCTATTATAAATACACTGTTTATATCCAAGAAAGTAAAGGAAAATATGACCATGATAAGAAGAAAAAAGAAAGATGTAAAAGCCATTTAAATAGTTTTAAGAGATAAAAATACAATATCTGAAGTGAAAAAATATATATACTGAATAAGATTAAGAGCAGATTTAACAATATAGCAGAAAAAATTCTTCAGTGAACTTAAAGATACAGAATCTATGCACAAAAAAGTGCAGTGAGAAAAGACTGACAAGATGAACAGATCCCTGGATACTTGTGGAGCAATGTCAGTCAGACTAGTAAGTGTTTAAATTCCAGGAAGAGGCACACATTATATAGGTGTGATTCCAAAAAGTTCCAAAAAGAGAAGGGAGAGAATAAGGAACAGTAAGATTATTGGAAGTCAAAAATTTCAAAATGTAATGAAAATTTTAAACCTATAAATTCAAGCTTAAAAACCTCAGATGAAATAAATATGAAGGAAACCACACAAAGGCACACAGGAATCAAATAGCAAAAAATGAGGAATAAAGAGGAAAAAAGAAAGCAACCAGAGAACAAAGACAGAGGACCAAATATACACAGATTTCTTTTCAGAACTATGTGGAAGGACATCCTTAAAGTACTAAATGGGGCAGAGGAACCCGTGAATCTAGAATTCTTTACCAGAAAGAAATACTTTGAAAACCAGAGGTGAAAGAAATACTTTGGGGACAATCAAAATGTGAGAGACTTTATTGCCAGCAGACCTGCTCTGTGAGAAATGTTAAAGGAATTTTATCATGAAGAAGAAAAATGATGTCAGATGGAAATTTGGACCCATGGGAGAGATGAAAAAGAACTGCAAATGATATATATGTGGAAATATATAAAAATGCCTTGTTATTATTCAATATCTTTAACATATAATTGATCTGTTAAAAATTTAAGCTAACTATATATTTGTTTATAGACTAACATATTTATACAATAAAAATATATCTTTACATATATATGAATGCATTTATAGCACATGCAAAAGTAGAATGTAAACCATTAACTTAAAGAACACAAAATAGAAGTCTATTATGCACAAAATAGAAGTAGTATTTTATTATCTGTAGGTAGATTGTGATAACGAAGGTGCATCTTGCAAATTCTAAAATTACCAAAGAGATATAGCTAATAAGCCAACAGTGGATATGAAATGTAAACATTAAAAAAAACCAAAAATTAAGCCTTCAAATAACCCAAGGAAAAACAGGAAAAAGAAGGAAATAAAATGGTAAAAAAAAAAAATAATAAATGAAAAACAAAAACAGTGACAATATTTTTTTAAGTTTGCTTATTTATTTATTTATTTATTTACTTATTTATTTAGTAAAATCTACACTCAACACTGGGTTCAAGCTCATGACCCTGATATCAAGAGTTACATGTTCCACCGACTAAGCCAGCCATGTGCCCCCCGAGTGGACAATATTAATATCAGCCAGTACAGACTTTATAGAAAGAATCAGGAAGTCAAGAAAGCAGTAAGTTACTGAAGAGGTCATTATTATCCCAAATATGTATTCAACTAATAACAGAGTTAAAAAATACAGGAACCAGTAACTGAAGAAAAAATAAAGAAAAAGAGAAAAGAAGAAGAGAAAGAAAGAAAGAAAGAAAGAAAGAAAGAAAGAAAGAAAGAAAGAAAGAAAGAAAGAAAGAAAGAAAGAAAGAAAGAAAGAAATGGAAAGAGAGAGAGAAAAAAAGGAGGGAGGAAGGAAGGAAAGAAGGAAGTAAAGAGTGAGGGAAGCAGAGAGAAATCTTCCATTATAGCTGTAAAATTCAAATTTCCTCGTTCTGTGACTGATACACTTAAACAGAAAATCAGAAGACTATTAAAAGCTTAAACAGCATTACCAACAATTAGACCTAATTGATATTATAGAAAGCTCTACCATATACTCTCAAGGACATGTGGAAACTTCATCAAGATGGACCGTATTCAGACCATAAAAAATATCTCAAGAAGTTTTAAAAATAGACATCACAAAATATTAACAAATCAAATCCAGCCATGTATAGAAAGAATCATACAATGAGACAAAGTGATATATCCCAACTATACAAGGCTGGTTCAACATTTGAAAGTCAAATAATGGTACCTATCACATCGATAGTCTAAACAAGAAAAATCACATTATCGTAATAATATATGCAGAAAATGCTTTTGACAAAATCTTTGATGCACACAAAAATTAACTCGATGTGGACCACAAACTGAAATATAAACCACACAAATATAAAACTCTTGTAAGATAACATAGGAGAAAACCTAGATGGCCTTGTGTATGATGATGACTTTTTAGATACAGCACCAAAGGCAAAATCCAAAGAAGAAATAAATGATAAGTTGCACTTTCTCAAAATTACTGCTGCTCTTCAAAAAACCATGTAAGGAGAATTATAAGAAAAGCCACAGATTTGGAGAAAATATGTGTAAAAGACACATTCGATGAAGGATTATTATCCAAAATGTACAAAGAAGTCTTAAAATGCAACAACAAGAAAATAAGTAACTCAAAAAAATAGAGTTGAAAATCTTAAAAGTGACCTCTTGAAGAAAGATATACAGATGGTAAAAGATGTACAGATGAAAAGATGTTCAACATCGCTAATCATCAGGGAAAGTAAATCGAAACCAGAAGGAGTTATCACCTTACACTTGTTCGAATGGCTATTATTAAAGAGAAATAACAGGAGTTGGCAAGGATGTGAAGAAAAGGGACTCCTTGTGCATTGTTGGGAATGTACATTGGTGCAATCACTGTGGAAAACAGTACAGAAGCTCCTCAAAAAATTAAAAAATAGAGCTACCATACAATCCAGCAATTCTACTTCTGTGTATTAACCTAAAGAAAATGAAAACACTGGGATGCCTAGGTGGCTCAGTTAGTTGGGCGTCTGCCTTTGGATCAGGTCATGATCCCAGAGTCCTGGGATCAGGTCCCTCGTCTAGCTTCTTGCTCTGCTGGGAGCCTGCTTCTCCCTCTGCCTCTGTTCACCACTCTGCTTGCTTCTACTCTTTCTCTCTGACAAATGAACAAATGAAATCTTTAAAAAAAAAAAAAAGGAAAATGAAAACACTAATTTGAAAAGATAAATGCACTTCAATGTTTATTGCCACATTATTTAAAATAGCCAGGATACAATATCCAAAGATGGATGAATGGATAAAAAATATGTGGAATAAAGAAGAATTTGTTGAAAAAATGGATGGAGGGGGTCAAAAGATATAAATCTCCAGTTACAAAATAAGTTAAACCAAGTACACAATGGTGTATTGCATATTTGAAAGTTGCCAAGACGGTGTATCTAAAAATTCTTCATCACAAGAACAAAAAATTTTTGTAACTGTGTATAGTAACAGATATTAAAGTTTTATTATGGTGATTAATTTGCAATATATACAAGTATCAAGTCATTATGCTTATACCTGAAACTAATAGAATGTTATATGCCAGTCATACCTCAACTTTAAATAAGATATATTTTTATTTAATATGGGTCATGGTAAAATTAAGAAAAAAAAAACTTTCATAAAAGGAGTCTAACCACACTACACTGTCCACTAGCCAAATGTGGCTATTTAAATTGCAATTAGTTAAAGTTTAATATAATCAAATCCAATCCCTGAATAACATTAACTGTATTTATTTATTTTTATTTTTTTAACATTAACTGTATTTAAAGTACTCAATAGTTACGACTGGTCAAAGGTTATTGTTTTGGGCAATGCTGTTATAAAACATTTATGCCATTGAAGAAAGTTCTACTGGATAGTGTTGGTCTAAAGTCATAGTCCTAAGTAAATATTAAATAACTAATTTTGCTCCTGGCTTCTTTTTGTTAGTTTTGCCTTGCTACATGATATTCAGTAGGAAATCTAGTTAAGACCTAAGTGAATATTTAACAATTTGGACAAAATATTGTCAAGTCAGCTATGGACTTACAGATTTTAATAGATTTAATGTGTTACTTCAATAATGTACATACAAGTATTGTGACATTTTTTAGAAAGGACATAATTCATTTTAAAGAGCTACAATAATTAACCAATAATTATTATAATTTATTTAATACTTGGAATATTAGGTTGGTGATTTAAACCATGGGGATATATTACGGTTGATTGAGGAAAAGAGCAAAGGAATTTAACCTTTCAATAATGAGAGGAGAACAAGACTTATCTTATTCCCCTCTGTAATATCATGTTTTATGAAAAATTTTTATGTATTTGATTTGTGGAATTTTCTTCAGAGCAGAACAATGATTCCCTCCAGGAATTTCACCTCATCTGTTTCACTTTGAGTTTAATTAATTTGCTTTTTGAGAAAATTCAAAGTAGAAAATAGAGAAAACCATACAATAAAATATGAAATATTGGAATCAGAATTCATAAATCATATTCTAAAATATCTAAATTTGTTTACAGTTTTTTTTTGCCTCAGAAAGAATGTTATTGGACTGTTTTTGTAATGTGTATAAAGGCATAATTACTACTTAAGATTTGATATGTTTTGGGATGCCTGGGTGGCTCAGTTGGTTAAACAGCTGCCTTCGGCTCAGGTCATGATCCCAGGGTACTGGGATCGAGTCCCATATCTGGCTCCTTGCTCGGCGGGGAGCCTGCTTCACCCTCTGTCTCTGCCTGCTTGTGTTCTCTCTCTCTCTCTCTGACAAATGAATAAATAAATTCTTTAAAAAAAAAAAAAGATTTGATATGTTTTATGTGAACAGATTTCAGAAGACCATATGACATATATTTTCAAATGTTCAGATAGTTCTACTGTCTTCAGTTATTTCCATTTTAAAATATCTTTTTTGGGGCACCTCGGTGGCTCAGTGGGTTGAAGCCTCTGCTTTCGGCTCAGGTCATGATCTCAGGGTCATGGGATCTAGCCCCACATCGGGCTCTCTGCTCAGCAGGAAGCCTACTTCCCCTCTCTCTCTGCCTGTCTCTCTGCCTACTTGTGATTTCTCTCTCTGTGTCAAATAAATAAATAAAATCTATATTTTAAAAAATGTAAATATCTTTTTAAATTTAAAGCCTTAATGAAAGCAAAAACAAAATATTCATGCCTGGAGATGAAATAAAGCATAATAAAATGACATTGATTAGGGGTGCCTGGGTGGCTCAGTGGGTTAAAGCCTCTGCCTTCGGTCAGGTCATGATCTCAGGGTCCTGGTATCGAGCCCCGCATCGGGCTCTCTGCTCATCAGGGAGCCTGCTTCCCTCTGTCTCTCTGCCTGCCTCTCTGCCTACTTGTGATCTCTCTCTGTCAAATAAATAATAAAATCTTTAAAAAAATGACATTGATTAATCTTATTTTTACATAATACATAAAAGATTTTCACAAATTTTTAGAAGTTTTAATGTCTTTCTAATTTATGCGTATTATTTCTAGACTATGTCCTATTTATAATCTCAATTCTTGTCAGTGTTCTTGTCATTTGGAAGACATTAAGTACATAATTTCTAGTCATTCAATAAATGAACTATCTCAGAACACTTGCATGAGTTTAGTCAAGAAAACAATACTGGAAAGTTAACTACATATGTAACATGAGGAGGCATCTTCTCTATTCACTTAGGAGAAAAACTTCCCCTTTGGTGATTCTAGGTTAAAAATGAGCAACTCTAAGAATAGAAATAGGGCTAGGGAGATACAATCAAGGGAATGTTACTTCTTTACTAGGGAATATATAGACACCTATATAACTTATGGAAACTAATATGATGGGAACCATGGGAGGCAGAATTTTGGCTCATTACTTCTGCCACCTGGTGGTTCTCCATGAATATGTGGGGAAAAAAAATCTGAAAAGATGTTCTACATCCTCAGGGAAATGCCAATTGATATAACAATGAATACTACACAGCACCCATTAGAATAGCCAAAGTCAGAAGCACTAACGCTAAATGCTGATGAGGATGGGGAATTAAAGAAACCTCTCCTTCAGTGCTGGTGGCAATGCAAAATGGTACAGCCACTTCGGGAGACAGTTTGATGATTTCTTATAGAACTGTCTCTAAAATTACCTTTACCATATGATACAGTAATCTCACTCCTTGGTACTTACCCCAAGGAGTTGAAAACCTAGGTACATGCAGAAACCTGCACATGGATATTTATAGTAATTTTATTCATAATCACTAAAACTTAGAAGCAACCAAATGCCGTTCAGTTAGGGGAATGAATAAATAAACTCTGGTACTTCCAGGCAATGGAATACTATTCAGTGCTTAAAGGAAATGAGCTGTCAAGCCAAGAAAAGACATAGAAGAAACTTAAGCGCATATGACTAAGTGAAAGAAGGCAAATTAAAGGCCACCTGTATTACATTCTGGAAAAGGCAAAATTAAAGAGACAGAAAAAAATCAGGGGTTGCCTTGGGTGGGATGGGGAGGGAAGAAAGTGGGGCACAAAGGACTTTTAGGCCAGTGAAGATATTCTGGATATCATCATTATACATTTGTCCATACCCACAGAAGGTGCAAGACCAGGAGAAAACTATGATAAATGCAGACTCTGGATGATTATGACTTGCCAATGTAGGCTCATGGATTGTAGCACATGTGCCACTCTGGTGTGGAATGCTGATAGTGGGGGAAGCTGTGCGTGTGTGAGGGCAGGAAGTATATGGGAAATCTCTGCACTCTCCACTCAGTTTTGCTGTGAACCTAGAATTGCTCTGAGAAAATAAAGTATTCTTGAAGGATAATAAGAAAATATTATGTGGAGCCCCTCCCCTGAGTGGCTTAGTCATTAAGCGTCTGCCTTAAGCTCAGGTCATGATCCCAGGATCCTGGGATCAAGCCCTACATCGGGCTCCCTGCTCAGTGGGAAGCCTGCTTCTCCCCCTGCTTGTGCTCCCTCCCTGCTGTGTCTTTCTTTGTCAAATAAATAAATAAAATCTAAAAAAAAAAAGAAAATATTATGTATAAATTTTATCAATAAATATTAAAATGCAAAATTTCCTTGAAATAAGTTACCAAATCACATTCAAGAAGAGCCTTGTGTATCTATTAAAGAAACTGATGTTCTAATTATGAACTTTCTTACAACGACAATTCTCTGCCCAAGAGACTTTACTATTGAATTTACCAAGTATTTAAGAAAGAAATAATACAAACCTTATGCACAATCTCCCGGAATAGGGTAGGAAACACTTCCTAAGGGTGGCATTAACTTTGCTATTAACCAGATAAATTTTTTCAAAAAAAAAAAAAAGAAAACTACAGACTAATATTCTTTGTGAGTGTAGCAACAAATAGTTTTGGAAAATGTTAGCACATCAAAACAACTAATGCATTATGAAGATAATACGTCATGACGAAGTGCAGATTATTCCAGGAATGCAAGGTTGAATTAATAATAGGATATCAGTATAATTCATAATATTAACAGATTAAAAGTGAAAAGTTATGATTATCTCAAGTAATACAGATCAAGCATTTCACAAAATTGAGTAAAATTCAGTTAATAAAAATAAAATTCTTAGCAAACTAGAAAGACAAGAGAATTTCCTCAGTATATGAAAAGATATTTTGAAAAACCTACAACAGGCATCTTATACGATTGAAATTGAAATTGACTGTTTTTTTTTTAAGACTGAGGTCAAGGTAAAACTGTTTTCACCACATTTTAAAAATTCTATTGTGGTAGGAGCTAGCAAGTGATACAAGGCCAAAAAAAAAAGAGTAAAGACATAACAGCTTTTGTTAAAGTTTCATTTATTTATTTGACACAGAAAGAGAAAGAGCACAAGAAGGAGGAGGGGCAGGCAGAGAGAGAGGGAGAAGCAGGCTTCCTGCCAAGCAGGGAGCTGGACCTGGGGCTCCATCCCAGGACCATGGGACTGTGACCTGAGCTGAAGGCAGATATTTAATGATTGAGCCACCCAAGTGTCCCAAAGACATAGAGTTTGAAAAGGAATACATAAAATCTCCCTTATTCACAAATAGAATAATCATCTGATCAGAAGACACTAAGGTGTCTACATAAAAGCCATTGAAATAGTGAGTTTAGCAAGGTCACAGATTAGTTCAAAATGTACTGTAGACCTAAGTGGAAGTCCGAAATTATAAACTTCCAGGGAAAGTAAATAGGAGGAAATACCTGTGGTTCTGGGTTAATCAAAGATTCTTTGGGTAACATGCAAAAAAAATAAGTCACAGAATAAGACATTGATAAATTTGATCTCCAAAGTTAAAATTTTTCTCCTCAAAGACACAAAGTAAATGACTGGGAGAAATATTTCCAAAATACATATCTGATAAAAACTTATACCCAGAATATAGAAAAATTTCTTACAACACAAAAATAAGATCAACAATTTGATTTTTTAAATGGACAAAAGATTTCAATAACATACCTTGATCAAGGGGCACCTGGGTGGCTCAGTAGGCTAATGACTTACTCTTGATTTTGGTTCAGGTCATGATCTTAGGGTCCTGGGATCCAGCCGTGCATTGGGCTCAGTTCTCAGTTTTCAGTGGCGAGTCTACTTAGGATTCTCTCTCTTTGCCCTTCTCTCCACTTGCACACTTTCTCCTTCTCTAAAATAAATAAGTAAATTCTTAAAAAAAGAATATGTTGATCAAATAGGAATTCTTCGCTTTACACAAATCCAGTATTCATGATCACCAGTTACCATATATTTTACTTTACTAATATCAATCTTCTAGCAACATTCTTTGAATTTCAGCTACCAGTTTATTAAATGTGAGTAATCACATAAAGTAAAACTTTGTTGCTAGCTATTCAGCCAGAAGTTCACTATATCAGTAACAGATGTGCATCATGAACAGTAACCAAACACATCACTCCTTTCCATGCCTATCAGTGATTGATTACTGCATATTTGTTATCCAAGTCCCTCAGACAGCAAAGCACGTAGGTATGTTGCCTCTTTGTCTTCCAGTGGCAATCTGACATGATACCTTATAATAACATAACCAAAAGAGATAATTGGTCGGAGAAGATGAAAATGTGGTAAAAAGGAAAAGTGATAGGCTGGAAACGAAATTTGACTCCAATGTGAATAGAGTTATCAAGGAAACCATGGACTCTGGGAGAGTTGACAGCATTTTTTGAGACTCCGGGTAAGCAGCCAGAGGAACTTAGTGAAAATGAAGTTTTGACATGAATGAGGAAAGTGATTAAGGAGAAAAGGTGAAATTGTTCTGGATGAAGGAACCTCAGCAAAAAATTTCATGTTGAAGGAACACTCAGAGATATTTCATGATATTGAAAGTACAAAGGATAAAATACTAGAAGCTGATCCAAACTTGGAAAGCACCATAAAAGGGATACCTGGGTGGCTGAGTTGGTTAACTGTCTATCTTCAGCTCAGGTCGTGATCCCAGCATTCTAGGACCGAGTCCCACTTTGGGCTCCGTGTTCAGCAGGGAGACTGCTTCTCCCTCTCCCTCTGCCTGCGGCTCCCCCTGCTTGTCTTCTCTCTCTCTTTCTGTCTCTGTCTCTGACAAATATATAAATTTTGAAAATCATTAAAAATAAGACCATAAAAATTTGCCAACACATAGATAAGATGATCATTCTGTACTGCCATTCTATAAGCAAGTACTGTTTGAGCCATTCTTTTTTTTTTTAAATTTTTATTAACATATAATGTATTATTTGCCCCAGGGTACTTGTCTGTGAATCATCAGGCTTACACATTTCACAGCACTTACCATAGCACATACCCTCCCCAATGTCCACAACCCAGTCACCTCATCCCTAACCCCCTGCCTCCCAGCCACCCTTAGTTCGTTTGGTGAGTCTAGGAGTCTCTTATGGTTTGTCTCCCTCCCCATCCCCTCCTGTTTCATTTCTCTCCCCCACACCTCCCACACCCCCCGCCTTGCCTTTCAAATTCTTCATATCAGAGAGATCATGTGATAATTGTCTTTCTCTGAATTATTTTGCTTAGCAT
>CM053610.1:43315883-43346126 GCA_028646535.1 Procyon lotor
TCATTTACAAATATCTTCTCCCATTCCATAGGTTGCTAGAATCTATCAATTGCCCCACTAGTATTTGCCCAAAGGATAAAAAAATACTGATTCAAAGGAACACATGTACCCTGACATTTATAGCATCATTATCAACAACCAAATTATGGAAAGAACCCAAATGTCCATCAACTGCTGAATGGATAAAGAAGATATGATATGTATGTATGTATACAACATTTACTAGAATATTGTAAGAATATTAGCCACAAGAAAGAGTGAAATCTTGCCATTTATAACAATATAGATGGAGTTAGAGAGTATTATGCTAAGGAAAATTAGTCAGTTAGGGAAAGACAAATACCATACGATTTTATTCATGTGTAGAATTTAAGAAACAAAACAGGTGAAAATTGAGGAAAAGAAAAAAAAAAGAGGCAAATGAGGAAACAGACTGTTAACTATAGAGATCAAACTGAGGGTTACTGGAGGGGACATGGCCAGGGGATGGATTAAATAGGTGATAGGTATGAAGGAGGGCACTTGCTGTGATGAGCACTGGGTGTTGTATGTAAGTGATGAATCACCAAACTATACACCTGGCACTAATATTACACTGCAGGTTAACTAACTGGATTTTAAATAAAAACTTGGGGGAAAAAGTCTTTGCAAAAGGGACATTCTAGGGAAATTCCAGAAAGGTCAAATAATGATAATTTTCTGAAAATGGGGTTTTGAGAGAGCTCCCACTTATACTGAGACTTCCAGTGACCACTAGGCTGCTGGTTTGCTGTATAAACAGTATTGATTTTCAAGGATATCGAGGAGCTGGAGAATTGTTGACTATAGTGCAAGTAAAAATGCCATAAAACTCATGTTCTTTCTGAGATTATCTATTTTTTTAAAGATTTTATTTATTTATTTGAGAGAAGGAGAGAAAGCATGAGAGGGGAGAAGGTCAGAGGGAGAAGCAGACTCCCCATGGAGCTGGGAGCCCGATGTGGGACTCGATCCTGGGACACCAAGACCATGACCTGAGCCGAAGGCAGTTGCTTAACCAACTGAGCCAGCCAGGGGCCCTATCTATTTTTTTTTTAAATAAATGCTCCCAGCATAATTTTAAGACTTTGGCTAATCATCAGAGTTCTGGAAAAGCTGATTTTGATGATCCTAGAGATGCTAGGATTCTCTCTCCTTTTACAAAGAAGAGGTTTTTTGGAAATTCATAATCTTTCCTTCCCAGTGATATCATTGAGAATTTTTTCTATAATTTAGAGTAAGCTAATATTAATTAAATAGGACACAGGAATTATTACACGCAAAAGAAAAAACATTGACAGAGTAAACATGACCAATATTTATAAGTTTTGCTCATTCAAACCCACACCTAAGAAAATAATGGTTATGCCACGGGTTTAGAAATTAGATTGATAGATAAATAATTATATGATGATTATCATCTATTGAATAATACATTAATACATATTGATCTAAATAAGTAAAACAAAGAACCATATAACAAAAAAATGAAGTACAGTAGAACAATAAGCTCTTCCTCACAATAGAGTGTCAATATAAAAAAAGGGGGAGAAAAGATTATAAATCTATCTTAAAACTAATAGCTGAAAATTTAATGTGTAATTGGATATTTACTTGTTGAAAATTATGTCTTCAAATTATCACCAGACGAACATTACCTAAAAGGAAAAAAAAAGTCATTTTACTGTAGGGAAACCTAGCAATCACCATCTTAACTGGCATCACGTGCCTTCTAAAAGGATATTCTGAGAAGGATGTAATATCACTTTGATGCTATTCCTGCCAAAAGTGCAGAATCTAATCATAAGGAAACATCAGACAAATTCAAATTTCAGTACATTCTAAAAAATAATTGGTCTCTACTCTTAAAAAATATCAAGGTCAGGAAAGATATGGAAAGGCTGAGAAGATATTCCAAGTTAAAAGGGTCTAAAGAGGCATGATAAGTCATTGCAATGTATGATCCTGCATTTGATCTTAGACTAAAAAATAATAACTGTAACAGATATTTTGGGGACAACTGAAAAATGCAAAGGGAGACAATTGATTAGATCATCTATTTCTTAAGATAGTCATCTTAGACAATTATATCATCATTATATAAAGGAATATGCTCATTTTTAGGAAATAATTAATAATTAGGAAACATGATGTTTCCAAAACATAAATACATAAATATATATCTATATATTTGTATATGTAGGTATATACATATATCTCTATAGAGAGATGATATATAGGGAGAATTATAGTACAAGTAGGGCAAAGTGTAAACACGTGAAAAATATGGACACAAAGACCAGGAGAGGTCCTTATTTTATTCTACCAACTTTCCTATGTTTTAAGTCATATCAGTAGAAAATGTTATCAAAATAAAGGAATACAACTAAAAGCTAAAAAGAAATACAATGGTTACATTTGAGTCTTTATCTCACTTCATTTATCTTTAGCATTTGACATGGTTGATCATTCTCATTCTTAAAATTTTCTTCAGTCAGCTTCCATGAATCTATATTCATCTAGTGTTCTTATTTCTTTGGATATTCCTTTGTCTACCTCATCAGTTTTTTCCATCACTCCAACCTCTAAAACTGGGTATTCCCCTTGAGCTCTGTTCTCTCCTAGCAACACTCATTCCCTATGTGATCTCATCCAGTCTCATGGATCTGTGTTGTAACGGCTCTCAAATTCACATCTCTGGGCCCCTCTTCCAAACTTCAAACTCATGTATCCACTCAACATCCCACCTGAATGCTCAATAGGCATCTCAAATTAATACATCCTAAGCTGAGTTTCTGTGATTTCACCTGCCTTATACTACCTGGATCTTTAAAATGTTCTTCTCTATCTCAGTTAATGGCAAATCCTTCCAGTTGTTTAGAACAAAACCTTAAAGTCATACTTGATTCCTTTTTTTCCTTTCATATCACATCACAAAGTCATTTTAGTTATAACACCAAATAGATGCAGAACCTTATTACTTTCTATCACTTAGACTACTACTACCATCGTTCAAACTACCACTATACTTGTCTAAAATATTTTAATAGTTTTCTAAATTTAGTAGGCTTGCTTATGACCTTATTCTCATCATAGCAGCTAACGTGATCCTGTTAAAATATAAGTCATTTATGCCAATGCTCTGCTTAATGCTGTCTCATCTCACTCAATAAGCAAATGAAAGCCCTTACTATGACCTGCAAAGTTCTACATGATCTCTCTGTGACCTCACCTCCTATTTACCTCCACATTCATTCTGCTCTAGCCAGATTGGCCTATGAGCTATTTCTAGAACATATGATCATACTTCTATTCATAGCCTGTGCACCAGAACATCCCTCCATGAGATACATACATGGTTCACTCCTACAATTCCCTTAGGTGCTTACTCAGAGATACTGTAAGTGAGGCTTCCCCTGATCATGACAACTAATAAGTCAATGCTTCACACCCCTCTCAGTACTTTCTAGCCCTCTTCCCTGCCTTGTTTTCCTTAGAACTATTTAAAATGTGCATGTACATGAGCGTGTGTGTGTGTGTGTATTTTTGTCTGACTCTCCCACTATAACTGTTGGTGGTAGGAATCTTTATGTGTATTTTCACTACTACTTTTCTAACAATAATAAACATTAAATATTTGTTGAATAAATGAATAAAATACTCAAATTCATTTTTACTTTTAATTTCATGAGCCTCAACTATTTTAACAGACTTGACCTCAAGATCTTACCTCCTCAGTCATCTGATTAATAAGCAGAGTAAGACCCATATCCTTCATGAACCCTGCCACAGTGACCTTTCAAAATAATCCAACAGCCAGTTTATGTGTGTCTATCAGGTTTAGACACTTGCTAGATGTTAGAAATAAAATATAGCCAAGACTCAGTCTTTGTCCCTATGGATTTTATAGTCTGGGAGCAGATGAGACTGACAAGGGATATACAGCAAAACCAAACAAACCAAAACTCATAAAGTGGAATACTAAGATGACGTATTCTTTAGTACTAACATCTACTGCCTTCAAGGTCTTGTCACTTAGGTTGCCACTGCAATGATGTTGAAAAAATAGCCTTAGGTTTTACTTTATGGACTTGTTTTCCAGTATGATGAAGTTGTTGAGAGTGAGATGATCAAAGGAGTGTCAGGAAGCAGTGGTTTACTTGGCTGACAGTGAGCACATTGTCTAAAGGAGAAAGACGTACACAAATAAGATAGGTCATGACTGAATCTGTTCAACATTCAGTCAAAAAGCTTTTGCAGAATTGAATTGAATGGGAAATACTGCAATGGTGGTACATATTTAAGTCCTTCCTAGTCTTTAAAATAGCAACTATCTACAAGAGTGCTCAAAAGCAAATTAGCAAGGTTTCTTGGTCCCTGATCTGACTTTCCAGGTTTTCTTGGCAGAAATTGCCCCTTGAAGGTTACTGGCACCTCAGCTCTATAGTGGCAGGTGGAGATCCTGCTAAATAAATTGTAACTTCAGTTTATTTTCTTTCAGCTTTGTTCTACTAGCTTTCCAAGCAGAGCAGAGTTGAAGTGATCAAACCAGTACATTCTATAATGTAGCTGCTGTTCTGAGAAATAAACACACGAATAAGTGAGCACAGTGTTTTGAAGAGACTTCCAGCACTACTCACAGGAATTGCCATAGTAGCAGCACAGAAGCATTGTCTACATGGAAATCCCAAGATAAGCCCAATGTTTCAAGCTATAGGCACAACCATGTGCTGCACTTCCGAGTTGACCCAATAAAAAGTAAATTGACAAAAGGAAATACAGGAAAGCTGAAAGTGCATAAACAAGGAGGAATGCTGGAGAGAAGGTCAGAAAAACAGAGCTCCTTAGTAATTAGTGCTAAATTACCTGCAGCGAATTTGCATGTAGTATTTTCATGCTGATAGCCAGCACTACACTAATTTAACTCTAGATTATTCTCTGATCATGATTTTTCCCCTTCCTGAATTTTTGTAGCTTCTGTGTGCTGTCTTACTAATCTACGCAAACCTTCCTCATCTTAGGGGGAGCTACTTTCCCTGGGGTGTGCAAGTCAAATTATTTTGGAGCTGAAAACTGTATTTCCATTTCAGGTCATTGTGCTCTCCAGCATCCTGCTTTAGAATGGCCTTGACTTCATATGTGTACAAATAAAGTAGTTTATGGGAGATCATTGAAATTGTGAAGTTGGACCAGGGCAAAACAATGAAATATAATCTCATCCTATAATATGTCTAACATCTCATTATTTACCTCCAGCTTTTCTGACTTTCAACTTCCTGATTCCTGGAGCACTCTGAGCTCCAGCTCAAGGGACAATTGGTGCGTATCCATTGACTCCCACAGTGTATTGAACCAATGGGCCATCCCATGCTCATTGTCTTCCATCTGCCTGATGTGGTGTTGTGCTTGGACTGCTAAAATATTTTTTTCTGCTCACTTGGATAGGAAGAATGTGCACTTCCAGAACATTAATATTGCCCTTGGCAAGCAGCCTCTTAGAAGCCAACAAATGGTCTCTTTGTCTTAGGTTTGAGAATGCTCAGCAGAACAGACTGAGTGCAGTATTTATTAGTACTTAGTAATCAAAAAGAGTTTGAAAGTGAAACTATACTTGAAAAAGGAAGAATGAATTTGCCTTAATGGAGACAAATAGTTTGTCTGGAAGCAAAATGGGTCACTGGTGTGAGTCCTGATTTGCAGAATTGTTTAAGGGAGACTTTCAGCTCATCTTACATGTACTATAAGAGTTAAGGGAATCAAGGAATTTGTAGACATAGGCCCATCTTCTTTGGGTTGGAGTCAAGAGGATAGAAAAGCAAAATAAGAGCAAAGAACTTCACCCTGCAGTCATTTATGTTGTGCACCATTAACTGTCCAAATTCTGTCTAGAATGTCCCACTTGGGTCTTTCTCTTCATTTTTCTCCCTTTGCGTGGCTCTTAGAGCTTTCATTGCTTAATTCCTGTTGAAGACCCTGTCCCCTCCACCATTCTCAGGGTGCTATCCTTCCCTAAGCAGTTAGAAAGTATCAGAGCTCTTGTGTGTTGAAAATTTTCCTTGCCTTTGGTGTGGATGGAATGTTCTAACCATTGTCTCCACTATCTGATCCAGCGATTGCATATAGATGAGAAACTCATGCTTAACTAATGAATTATTGAACACTGCATCAAGGACTAATTATGTACTATACAGTGGTTAACTAAACATAATTAAAAAAAAGATTTCGAGTTAGAGAAAGAAGCAAGGGAAGTGCACATTTTTCATGTGGAATTAAAATGTGTGTCTGTGTGTGAGAGAGAGAGAGACAGAGACATCTTCATGCATCACTAAGTTTGTGGTTGTGTTTATTATACTCACCGATGCATATGGGCAATTAACTATATAAAGTAAAAGAATTGGTAATATATTATTACCAGTTAGGTGATATCACCAGGAGTTAGATGGAGGACAACTGAAGTCGGGAAATTTCTAATTATATTAGGTGGTCAAGGAAGATCTCACTGATAATGTTAAATTTGATCTGAGATACAAATGACTGACTTGAAGAAGCAAGCCATGTAAAGAAAGATCTGGTAGAAGTATCAACACAGAAGAAACCACTTACACTATAAGTCCTAATGCAGGAGAGAGAATGATATGTTCAAACAGCAAGGAAAAGGCCAAGGGGACTGAGCACAGTCAGTAATAGCGTTGTCAGAAAACAGGCTGAAGAGACAGGTAGAAACTAGGTCATGGAAGATTTTGAGACTGTACAAAGGATTCTGATTTTTTTTTTAAGTCCAAGAAGAGGGTCACCACTAAAACATTTAAAGAGATTTGGGACATGATCTTATTTGCAATTAAAAAATACCACTTCTGCAGCTATGTGAAGCAATAAGAGAAGAAGAAAGATTATTTAGGAGGCTTGTCACAAAACCCCATGTTGGCTTAGATTGGGGTGGCAGGAAAGAAATTATCATATAAGAGACATTTTATGGGGACAGCCTTCCAGATGGATTGAATGGAAAGAATGAGGAAAAGAGGAGCAGCCTGTCTTCTGGATTTCTGGACTGAACAACTGGGCAAATGGTAGCATTTACTGAGACAGATAAGGCTGTGGCGGAAGCAATTCTAGGGGCTCAGATGTGAAGTTAAGTGACTATTTTGGTGTCTAGTTAGTGGTACCTGTTAGTCATTCAGACTGAGATATCAAATAGGTCAGTTGGATGTGTGAGTTGGAGATCTGTGTTAAAGATAGAAATCCAGGCAAATCTGGGAATCATTAACAAATATGGAATATATATATTTTAAATACTGTGGTCGAAATTACATAAGGAAAAAGATGAATAGAAAAGAGAAGGGGCTTAAGAATAAACATTAACATCTAGAGATTGAGTGCAGAACAAACCAAATAAGAGACAAAGAAGTGGCACCAGTCATATTGCTAGAAACCAGGATTGTGTGCTATCACAGAAGTCTAAAGAGTAAAGTAGTCAATTGTGCTGAGAAATACAACATGGCAGTTATTGACTGCCCTACCAAAACAGACCCATGGGTTGTGGGATAAAAAACCGGGTTGCAGTGAGTTGGGCAAGAATGGAATGTGATGACGAGGTGGAATCAGCAATTATACATTATTCTTTCGAGATGTTTGGCTGTATGGGGGGGGGGGCTTTTCCATCTGTCCTCTTAGATTTGGTGATTGGGTCCTTGCGAACTGAACTGACAAAAGGTAAAAAGATTTGATAAAAAGGTTTATTTCATATGCTTGTGGGGAGCTTCACCAAAATAAAATGAAAACCCCAAAAGGTAGTTGTGACTGGAGGTTTGGGTATCATTTTAATAAAGGACAATACATTTATGGAGAAGTGACAAGACAAAAAGGGTCAAACTTCTAGAAGTGGGAAATTGTGGGAAAGTGAATGTATGGGGAAACTAATGTAAGATAAGGATTATTCTCATAAATTTCATTCACCTTTAGAGGCCCATCTTAGTGCTAACTTCCTGTCCTCTTCATGGCTATGAAACTCCCTGGGGAGAAGGGATTTATGGCAGTCTTCATTGCTCAGAAATTTCTGCTCTTAGGGAAGAGCAGAAGCTCTAAGGGAAGCTCCAAGGAAGCTTAATTCCTATATGTTGATTCCCGGTTGCCTTGAGTCAAAATAATCCATATGCGAAAGTGGCATATTTGGGGGTGGCATATTGTGATCCCCTTCAGCTATAATGAGGGACTGAGATATGGGGCAGTGACTGTGAAGAGTGCTGGGGTTAAGGAAGTGTTTAAATATTTCTTTGGAGATGAGTGGCATCACCCTACAATAGTGCAACACTCTGCTCTACCACAACCAACAAAGAGAAACTGAGCATGTAAAACACAAGACTAAGAGGATGTAATGCTGGAGCAAAATCCATGTCGGGTGAGGGGATACTTTCCACCATGTAGTGATGAATTATACACACAAAAATACTGAGTCCCTCTTTACAGAGGAGGAGGCAGATGTAGGAGGCTTGGTAGAGTCCATGGAAGGAAGATGAAGTTCCTCTTTGGTTGCTTCTATTTTCTTGGTAGAAGGCAGTTATCATCTGAGAGGGGGGACATGTGGTATTGATGATGAGAAGGAAAAGTCATGAAATAGTTTGATTAGACCACTGGGAGAGCAATTGTAATATAAAAGTGTCCTGCAAAGTTGTCAAATAGTGACATGGTCCAATAGGGATGGCCTCTTCCTTTAAAAAACAACCTTAGGAGTGCCTGGGTGGCTCAGTCAGTTAAGCGATTGCCTTCAGCTCAGGTCATTATCTCAGGGTCTTGGGATCAAGCTCTGCATTGGGCTCCCTGCTCAGTGGGAAGCTTGCTTCTCTCTCTCCCACTTTCCCTGTCTCTGTCAAATAAATAAATAAAATCTTTTAAAAAAATAAAATAAAAAAACCTTAATCATTTCAAACAACACTTCCTCTCCTCTCTTAGCTCTTACTTTGCTACCGCTCTGTGCCATTGCTCCAACTACACCATTACTTCAACGCAGAGGAATAGAACAAAAAAAGGATAGATGAAGTGAAAACATGTCAGGATCATGTGTATGACCTAAACTGCATAATATGATTATGTTTAAGTCGTTGGCAGAATGAAATTGTAATTAATGCCACTCTCCTCCAACTCATGCCTTGACTTCAAATTCTGCTAAATTAGATATTCCATACACACTAGGCATTTTCTGAATACATTTGGACTATTTAGTCAGCCCATTTTCACCGCCTTGGCCAACACCATCTTTAAATAGCCCAGGACAATCACAATAGGTCTATAAAATATATCTTTCATAGATCTGTGTAAAAAATAAGTTTATTTCATATTGACTTTATTCAATTATTACATCATTCATTGACTGCTATATACCACCATGCTGCTAAGCATGAAAGTCATAAAATTAAATGGTGTCTGCTTTCCAAAAGTCCTCAACAATGAGAATATAGACACTAGCAATGCAGTGAGAGATTGGCTTTAATAATAACAGACTGACAACTGTAGGGGATAGAGCCAGGGCACACAATTCAGCCTGCAGAGAAAGGGATGGCTTCTCAGGGAAGGTGGGAGAATGTGACACCTGACTTGGGTTTGAATGATGAATGCAGAGAGTCAGCCAGGTGGAGAGGTGGAAGAAGTCTATTTCAAGCACACAATCGAATGACTCCTGGAAAACTCAGGAACATATGGGAGCATAGCAGGATGTGAGAATGCAATAAGCTCCATACGCCTTGAGTATGTGGTGGTGGAGTGACAAGCAATGAGGCAGGAGACTAGGTATGGGACAGAAAGCAGATGTCCTTCTGGAGCTCACCGAGGAGTTTGGAGTTGATTATCAACACCATTGGAAGCTGTTCAAGAGTGCTAAGCAAGAAATGTTTTAAAAGCATTAAGGAAATTAAGAGGAATGGAATCTGTCAGATTTGCAGTTTGAGTGTGTGTTTATAGTAATCAAGGAAGGCTGTCCATCAGAGTAAAATTTTTATCTATTTACTCAGATTTTGAAAATGAGTACAGATTCTATCTATTGCAATTAGTATTATATTCCATTTGAAGCTTTCTGAGGTCATTTCAGAAGAAAAGGAATACGCAAGGGGACTGCTGTGTTGAAATCATAGCCCAGATTTATCAGCTGAGGATAGCACTTAATGTGTCATACATGGATGAGCTAAGTAAGATGAAGCTAACATCGTTAGAAAATATTTGCATATTTTAAAACGCAGCTACAATAAAAATGTCCAAGGAAAATTGCTGGATTTTTCCATTTCAAGTTTCCTAAGTGTGATCTAAAGCATCTCATGTAGTTTAGAGTTCTATTTCCCACACAATCACTACATTAAGTCTGCTTCATACAATAATTACCTGGTAATGCTTTATAAGTGTGATACACAACAAACCACTCTGTGGTGTTAGTTGTTGCTAACATTAAGTATAGCTTTTTCTATTAGACCTGAATTGTTTCCTATTACTGCCTGCAACCATTCCCCATACGGACACACACACACACACACACACACACACACACACACACACACACACACACTGCTGCCATTTTTCAATTCAGTCTAACCTTTGAATCTGCCATCTGAAGGAAATGCCATTAGCAGCATTAGCAAGAAGTTGTCAAGCCTTTGCCAATTTTCAGCTTAGTAAAATTTACTAATCTCTTCTGTCTGAATGGACCCTCTGGTTTCATAGATAGCATTTTCTTTTGCAATAAGTTTATGGCACAAATGAACTTCCTTTTGTGGAAATCAACTGTTGAATCACTGCAGCAGTTTGCTGAGAAAAAAACAGAAGTTACTTTCAAGAGAATTTGGATAATAATTTAAAAAATAAAACAGCAACAAGCAGCTTACATACAATTTCTAAGAGGAGGATTTCTGTAACACAATTTCTAAAGAAAATAGCTTGTATTGACTTGATTGTCCAATTATTCTGGGTCTACCCTAGTCTCTGCATGTCAGTCAGATTTCTGCAGCTTTTATATCCAAATATTTCAATCTGTGGCTAGTCAAAGACCACAACTGGTATATTAATAGAGAAGCGAGAAAGGGGATGATAATGAGTTCAGGAATGAGGACGGAACCTGTTACATGGGCACTTACTATGGCTTACTGTTTGGGTTAATCAATTCAGCTTTGTAGGCTTCTATTACCTATAAAAAGGAGTGATATTGCCCTGCCTGCCTGAACTGCTTTTACTCACATTTCTAAAGCCGTGTGTGTGTGTGTGTGTGTGTGTGTGTGTATGTGTGTGTGTGTGTGTGTGTTTACCCCATACCAACCAATTTTCCAACTCTCCAGATACCAACTGGATGCCCTACCATTCAATTCAATTCAATTTTCGCATTAACTACTCAGAGTTAGTGCAGACCCCACAGGTTAAACTGCCCCATTTCAAATGTCAGTTGTCACCTGTACTTCTGACCAAACTGAGGGTTTCCATGACCCTCTCTTCAGTTTCGATAATTTGCTAGAACGGCTTTCAGAACTCAGGAAAATGGTTTGCTTACTATTATGAATTTATTATAAAGGATGTAACTCAAGAACAAATGAAAGCAATGCATAGAGCTTCCATGCCCTCTCTGAGTGTACAAGCCTCCCTGCTCCTCAATGTGTTCACCAACCTAGGAGTTTTCTAAATTTTAAGTTTTATAGAGTTCAACCCCCAGCCCTCCTCCCATGTCTTAAGAGGTTGGTAAATGTGGCTGGAAACTCCAATCCTCTAATCACCTGTTCTCCCTGATGAGTGAACCTATGCTGAGTCTACCTAGAGGGTCCCCCACCCCATGCCCTCCCACAAGCCACCTCATTAGCATAAACTCAGGTGTGATGGCAAAAGTGGGCTTCATGAATAACAAAAGACACTACTATCACTCAGGAAACACCAAGCATTTTTTAGGAGCTCTGTGTCAGTAACAAGGGACAAAGACCAAATACAGTTTTGTATTATGCCACACTTCCACACAGAACTATAAAGAATATTAAATTGGTACTCTATTGGAGAGTGTTTTATAACTTCTAAAATGACAGATGGTGCAAATATTTAGAATATTTTCAATAATTAAAATGTATATGGTACACTGGTACAGCAGCTCTGTCACATTATCAAGTTTACTGACTCTAATGAGCTTTGGTTTTAATGGTTTTAATTATTCTGATCTGACATTTATTTCTCCTACTGTCCCCTTTTCATTTGGGAGAAAAAGTTCCCAAATATTATCCCTGATACTTGAACTTACTGATGTGTAGGGTAAATTATAATAGCCAAATTAATACATTATTGTCAGATAAATAGTTATCAATGAAATCCATCAATCAGTAGCCTGCTAAAGGCCAACTTCTTTCATGACCTTGATACTACTGTGAAAATTAATAAAAGGAAATCTCATTTAGAAAGGATGGGGTGCCAGCAGGGAGAGCTCTCATGCCCTATCATCATTCCTCATCAATTTTCAGACCCAATAGAAAGAGACCCACATTGCTGGTGTCTCAGCAAGAGGAAGACAGGCTTTCCTCCTTCCCAGCAAAAGCTTAGCCAGTGAAAGACTGTCACAATTCAAGCAATGAGAAGTCACCCTACTTCCAACTCCCAGTTTAATGGGCCATTTATAATAACCTTCCTAATATTCCCTTTTCTCTACAGAACAATCCTCTCCTTTATTCTTTGGACTTGGCTATGGTTTTGCTCTAGTTTGCTTGTCCTAGTTTGCAATTCTCTGTTATTCCTGCATAAACTCATTTTCGCTGTTTACTTTGTAAGATTAACTCTAGAGATTGATGATCCAAGCATGGCAGGTGGTTAATATGTTTGGTTATAAAGAATTTAAAATGTGAACAGTTCTGCCCCTGCATCACCATACCTCACATTTCAGTTTGATGGAGAAATATAGCCAAACATTCAGACACCTCATCAAGTATTCAGCTATTTGAAACCATTTGGGGTATTTTTATGGATATGATGTTTGTTTGTTTGTTTGTTTGTTTGGGGTGTACAGCTTCTTTTGGTTCTGACATAGGATGCACAGCATTATAGAAAGTCGGTATAAAGTCATTTCCTGTCTGCCTTATTACAAAATTTCTAACACTTTAGTCTTTCTTATTTTAGATACTTTTATCTGTCTGTCTGTTTGAGAATCAGTATTCTCCACTAAGGATTATAAAGTTTTGTAGTGCCTCATGTAACCACTGTTCTGACTAAAAGACACATCTTTTTTAGCTACAGATTTAAGAAGAATCCTTTTTTTTTTAAATTTGGGGATTACTTTTTATTTTTCCATTTCCTATCCAAGTCTTTGATATAAATGTCATGAAGTAGACGCTATGCATATTTGCCTACAATCTCTCACTGATTGAATTTCTGTGTAAGCTTGTACCGTTTTTTGTCGCTTAGTGTTACTGGATGACCTAAGATACTCACATCAGCATAGAATCCACATTCTGTCTCTCCTGACATTCCTGTAGGCCCCAATATCCCATGCTAACTCATTTTCTCCCCTGCTAGTCATGTTCCTCTTCCTTTTTCCTTGGCTCTTTACTAGGGAAAGCTGCATTTTCTTGATACATTTATGTTTCCCATTTTAATTTTCTGGGGAAAAGTAGTAGTAGTACACCCTGGATGTCTCTGTTTGGCCTTTTCTGGCTCTGGACTTCTCTGCTGAAGGAAACCCTTGATTGTGGCTCCTGACTGAGTGGACCACCGACCAGACTACCTCCCATTTCCCACAGGGAGGTCTAGAAGAAATAGACACAGACTAGGAGCCAGAAACACAGAAAATACGAATTCTGACCTTGTTACTTCTACCAACCATCCAGCTGTGAGACTGAGTCAGTCACTTATCCTGCGTGAGCTTCAACCAACTAATGTTTAAAATGAAAGGTGGATCTTAAGGGCTCTTCTGACTCTTCCCTCATAGGGGCTAAGTGCTGAGGAAAATTATATGTTACAGACAAGTTTTCAGTAAGGGCCTGCTGAGATTACTGGCCACTGTCTTTACTTGTCACACCAGGAATGTCTGAGTCAGAAAAGTCTGCACAGTTAAGGGTCTGAGCATTAACCTTCTCACACAACTTGGTCTCAAGCTGTGCTGATTTCCATAGACTGACAATTGTTTAGATCAAGAACAACTGTTCTGTAATTCACAGTCTTCTCAAACTCAACCTGGATGCAATTCTATAAAAATATTTCAGCCAATTATGAGTAAGTACTTGAAGTAACTTGTAAATAGTTTCAGTACAATACATTGCTTTTAGGCGCAAAATGAATGAAATATCTCTTTCAATGAAGAACTGGATTCTAAATGTTAAACCAGAGAAGGGCAACATTCTGAAATAACAGAATCTTTAAATAAAGAAACTACATTAAATAGGAAAGGGAACAATTTATTCATGGTAAAAGTAAATTGTGAGTTGGGAAAATTCACTTATTCAAGGAATTTTCCATTATTGCCAAAAATTTTATTTAAAAACACCATTTTTCATATTTGGGATTGAGAATGCCTCCATGAACCTCTTATCCCTCTTCTCCACTTCTTATCTCCAGAGATGTATAGATTGAATACAGGTTCTTCAGCTACAAAATATTTAAAAGTCACAAACCTATTGAGACTCATTTTTAAAAGTTATTTCTGAAAAGAACCATGTAGTAGAAATTCTAAGAGGCCATATATCTTACATGTTGGTACATCGAGATAAGAAAATGGGGTTACTATGGAGCCCAGCTGGAAATGTTAAATTGAAGAACATGAGTACAAGTCTCTCTCTCTCTCTCTCTCTCTCTCTCTCTCATCAATGGCAGAGGGATTTTTCACTTAAAAAAGTCAATTTTCACATAGACAGATTTTATCCAGTCTTACTCTATGCCAGAGGTTTTCAAGCAACAGCAAATTTCCCCTTCAGAGGACATTTGGTACTATCTGGAGACATTTTCTTTGTTACAAGTGAGGGGTGGAAGGCACTCCTGGAATCTACTGGGTACAGGTTAAACATCCTATAGTTCACAGAGAATTATCTCTCAATAAATCAATATTCAAAATGTCAATAATGATGTTCTTGAGAAACACTGTACACATTGCTCCTGATAGATGGTAGGCATCGAGATGACTGGAAGGTGATTGAAAATTTGAGAGAATACTAGTGTTAAGATGTTATAATCTGATGTATCATGATGTGACCATTTATACTAATCTCAGAGATAATTTTTTCTCTTTATTTTTCTCTTTATCTTTTCCCACTTTGTCATTTAACCATAATTATTTTTGTTGTCCATGTAATCAAGATTCAATAGCAAAAGCTAATCAGAGCAAAAGAGAAAGGATGAAATGAACCAATTGTTACAGGATTAGATTCATAGACATCAATATGAACTTATGTTTAAGTTAATATAAATATAGATGTTTAAAAATTTTAGATATGTGTGTTTCCATGGGTTAATGTGCATACATATATTTTCTAGATCTGTCCACTAAAAGAGCTGGGAAGCAATGACACTGCATTATAAATGAATACACCCAGTGCTTAGGACTTGGCTTCAAATGTCATTCTTCAATAAAAGGAACCAGGACTCCTTGGAGAAACAGCTGGTTCTAGGGCTGGAGTAGGGAATATACAAGATAAGCCTGGCTATCCTTATAGTTCCAGGAAGTAAAAAAAAAAATGTTCAAATTGATAGACGCATGTAAAAGAAGCTTACAATGACCAAGGCTAGAACACTTTCTTTTTTTTTTTTAATATTTTATTTTATTTATTTATTTGACAGAGAGAGAGAGAGAGAGATCACAAGTAGGCAGAGAGGCAGGCAGAGAGAGAGGGAAGCAGTTTCCCCGCTGAACAGAGAGCCTGATGCGGGGCTCAATCCCAGAACCCTGAGATCATGACCTGAGCCGGAGGCAGAGGCTTTAACCCACTGAGCCACCCAGGTGCCCCTAGAACACTTTCAACAACAAAATAAACAAAGAAGTGTTGGATTCTAATCCAAAGTATAAAATAAATTTCCATGTGGGCTACTCTTAAATTGCATCCAGAGAGTAGGGTGATGTGTGTGTGTGTGTGTGTATGTGTGTGTGTGTGTGTGTGTGTGTGTGTGTATGGGAGGGTGGTTGGTGATTTTACAGTGGAAAAACCCAGAGAATGCTACCTCAGCCATATGATCAAGATTTGTCTCATCAGTGAACAATCATGTCAATAGCATACATATTTAACATAATGGTGAGAGAATAGGACTTCACCTCTGTGATCATTTTCCCATTCCTTTCAGGGCTATTCAATGAAGCATTTTTTGAAACTGAAAAACATTGAAAGTAACCCTACATGCTAATAAGTAGGAGAATGAATCAGTAAACTAGCAGCATGTGGTAGTAAAAACAATAATAATAATAATAATAATAATAAAGGAGAAAAGACAAAAGGGGTGAGTTAGATATTCATGAACTGATACAGAATGATTTCTGGATTATAATTTTTAAAGGAGTAAAAAGCAAAATGCCAAGAGCATCTGTGATATATCACCTTTCATGTAATTGTTAAAGCAGTATAAGGAGATAAACACTTATCTACTCATTTATGCACAAGAAAACATAGGAAGAATAAACCTGAAATGAATGCAATTAGCTACTAATGAATTATACTGAGTACTTGGGTATACATATCATGGAAAAAATTAATCCTGACTGGACATCCACATGCAAAAACATAATTCTAAACACAATTCTCCCACCTGTCACAGAAATTAATTCAAAATAGATTATCTATTTAAAACTATGATAAAGCTGCTAGAGGATAACATAAAGAGGAAATACAGGTGACCTTGAACTTGGTGTTGACTTTTAAGATATAAGACCAAAAACATGATCACAAAAGAAATGAAAGGATAATTTGGACTTTATGAAAATAAAAAACTTCTACTATGCAGAAGGCACCTACTCAGTGAATGAAATAACAAGCTACAGATTGGGTGAAAATCTCTGCAAAACAAAAGCCTTATAAAGGACAACAATATAAAATATAAAAATAACACTTAGAACTCAACAATGTTCAAAATGAATGTTCATTTTTAAATGGACAAATTAAATGGACAAATATCTGAAGATACACCTCATCAGAGAAGATATCTAGAAGGCAAAGAAACATACGTAAAGATGTCCAACAACATATGTCATTAAGAAATCATAATTTAAAACAACAAGTTACCTCTACACACCTATTGAAATGGCTAAATTCCAAAACACTGACAACACCAAATCCTGGTGAGGATGTGGAGGAACAGGAGCTCTCATTCCATGCTGATGGAAGTGCAAAGCAGTACAGACACTCTATAAGACATTTTTTTAAACAAAACTAAGCATACTCTTAACCATATTATTAGCAATTGCACTGTTTCATATTTACTAAAAAAGTTGAGAATTTATAAAAACAGAAGTGTTTATACCAGTTTTATTCATAATTGCCAAAATTGGGAGCAAGATGTTCTTTAATAGTGAAAGGATAAACAAATTGTGGTACATCCATGCAATGAAATACTGTTCAATAATAAAAAGAAATGGGCTATCAACCTACAAAAATGACATGGAAGAAATGTATTCTGTTAAGTGAAAGAAGCTAGACTTAAAAGGCTACACATTTTATATTTCCAATATACATTATAATCTGAAAAAGGTACAAGTAAGAACATAATAAATTTCAGTAGTTCTGGGAGTTCAGAGGAAGAGAGGAAGGGCATGATGTGGAGAACAGGAAGTCTTTAGAGAAATGAAACTATTCTCTATGTTACTGTAATGATGGATTAGTGTGCATTCGTAAGATTCATAGCACTCACCAAGAGGGAACCCTAATGTAAACAATAAGCCTTAGTTATTAGCATTGCCTTATTGTAGTAATTACATTATTGCAATATTGCATTGGCTTATCAATTGTAACAAATGTGCTACCCTAATGAAAGATGTCAATAACGGGAATCTCTAGGGGGTTGGGGGAGATATACGGGAACTCTGTTCTTTCTACTCAAATTCCTATAAACCTAAAACTGCTCTAAAAAAATAAAGTTTATTGATTTACTTAAAAATTAAGTCTTGACCACTACTAACATCATGCATAAAAAAATAATTTCCTTGTTAATTTATATTTAAAGGTAGAAAGCAAACAAAGTTGATAAAAAATAAGAGATTTTCTTCACAACATTGGTTGAGATTTCTAAAATAGAACACACAAAGGGGTCATGCAGTCAGTTGAGCATCTAACTCTTGGTTTCAGTTCAGATTGTGATCTCAGGGCTGCGGGATTGGGCTGAGTTAGACTCCTCATTGGGCATAGAGTCTGCTGGAGAGTCTTTCTCCCTATTCTTCTGCCTGGTCACTCCTGCTCATACTCTCTCTTCCTCTCAAAAAAACAAAAACAAAAACAAAACAGGAATAACAACAACAAAATGTTTTGTTCATCCAAGATTAAAATACAATCCACATAATCAAAGAAGATATTTGCAATATATTTTGAACAAAAGATTCACATTCAGAATTTTAAAAATTAGTTTGATTTTAAAAAAGGATAAGAAAAAAATTTTTAAATGGACAAAGACTTAAACAAGAACTTAGAATGAGCAAGATATCCAAATGGCCAACAAGCATATGGAAAAGTACTCAATCTCAGAAGTTCTTAAGGAAATGTAAATTAAAACAATAGTACAACACCACAGCACAACAACAACAAAAATGACTAAAATAAAAAAGATTGAAATCTCCAGTGTTGGTGAGAACATGAAACATTTACTCTCTCATATCCTGCTCATTTACTTGAAAATTAGTGAAAACAATTGTAGAGCAATTGACAATAGCATGTAAATGAACTGATACATTTCCTGTGAACCAACAATTCTACTCCTAGATATTTATCCATTAGAAATATATATATATGTCAATATATATACATATATATACAAAATCTGTATTAATAGTAGAATAAGTAAACTGTCATATATTATAAAGTGGAATACTATATAGCTATAAAAGTGAGTAAACTTCTGTTACAAATACACTGGTGAGTCTTATCAAGTATAATATAGAATGAAATAATCAAGACATAAAAGAATATATGCTCTATGACTCCATTTTTATAAATTACAAAAGGTAGCAAAGTCAATTCAATACAAGCAAAGCAGGGATTGGATTTACCTTTGGGAAGAGGTCAGGGTGTATCCTGGGAGAGAAAATGGTGTCCCCTGAGGTGCTGGTTTGTTTCTTCATCTGTGATTACAAGGTATGCTCACCTTGTAAATGTTCATTAGGTGCACACTTAATGATTTGTATATGTGTTGTACATATATAAAATTATAATAAAGGTAATGAAAAGATTAATATAAAATAAAATTAATCTTTGTCCACGTATTTTTGAAAAGTAGTTGTGTTGGTATTTAATTTCATTTGGCCGATGAAATTGAGTGGTGAGTTGCCTTAGATAAGATTATATAAATGCTGTTTCACTTTCGCTATAAAATACTTTAGAAGAAAAATTGATTTTGAAATAATAAAAAACAAGAGACTCTTTGTGGTCAATTTTTAGTAAAATGGTGTAATAAGTAAGATCACATGAAAGGCAAAGAAAAAGCAGAAGAAAAATTGTGTACGAAAAATGAGAAGAGTAGAAGAGGAAAAACAAAAAGAAAGCTAGGAAACCAGCAAAACCTCCTCCCCATCACTTTAACTTGAAATTTATTAAAATAAACTAAATTTCTGTTTTTTCTAAATATAGAAAATCGGTTTGACTTGGTATATGTTTAATTTGCAGAGTTGATTTTTTTTTAAGATTTTATTTTTTTTTTTTTTTTGTCAGAGAGAGAGAGAAATCACAAGTAGGCAGAGAGGCAGGCAGAGGCAGAGAGAGAAGCAGGCTCCCTGCTGAGCAGAGAGCCTGATGTGGGGCTCCATCCCAAGACCCTAGGATTGGGACCTGAGCCGAAGGCAGAGGCTTTAACCCACTGAGCCATCCAGGCGCCCCTGATAGTTTGAATTTAGAAGCAAGTATGAATGAAAATCTTCCTGGAACTCCGGTAACATTGTCTAATGTTTTTCTCTTTTTCCTGACAGGGAGTTAAAACATCTTGGGAAGCTAATCTTATTACTGGGTCATATATCTTTGTATTTTTTTTAAATAAAACAACTTACAAGTATAACAAATAGTTAAATATGGCAAATGTTTGAATAATTATATTGTTGAAAATTACATCATGGTAAACTTATTTAACTCTGGGAAATGTAGCCTCTCCCAATTATTTTTTCTTAAGTTATTCCCAAACAATCTGATATGCCTGATACAGAGAAAAGAGGAAAAAAAATCATTTCTCTTTCCTTTAATCTCTTTAATGTCTAAAGATATTAAGAACATAATAGAAATTACACTGAAGGATTTTCAAAGACTAACAAAAAAAGGGCTAAGTAATCCGTGAGTGATCAAAGAGAAAAGTGTATTATTTCCATTAAAATTTGAAAGACAAAAGTTTCAAATCCACTATCTGAAGATTTTCTAAAAGAGTCATCATTTCATTGCTTTTTTTTTTATTAAGGAAAGTTGCTGATGGCCACACTGGGAGAAAGTATTATCTCTTGGACAACGTGATGAAATAAATTTTCTCTCAAACATTTAACTCTCAAATGCAGCATTTCTCTAATATGCTAGTTAATGTTTATATTATCCAAGCAGAACATGAAGTGTTTTCTGCTATTCTAGCAGAAAAGTACAGAAAGATAAAAAAGACTCTGCTTCATAATACTGATTAAACTAAGTAAATGAATATTTGTTTCAATTCTACTCACAGACTTCTGCACCTGATCTTACCTGGAGGCCGAGAAGCGATCAACTCACAGACTTCTTAAACAACCCACTAACCAGTCAGAAATTCCCTTCCTTGGAATTTTGACATTTTCAAAGACAAATAGAACAGAAAGGATATGTGTTTTCCACCTTATTGGAGGCCATCCATCCGTACACTACTGGCGAGCCTCTGTCCTTTTTCAGCATGCAGAGCTGTACTTGAAGCTAGAATTTGACCTAATCCATTGGAAGGTGCTCACAGGTTGCTAGACTTTAGCAAGAACACCGACCTGAAGTAGAATGAAGGATGAAATGAACAGAGACAATGTCACTCAGTATCTGGTAATGATAGCTCTGGGGGAAGGCCGAACATATGTTGTACCAGGTGGGTCTCTCCAGGGCTACCATGTGTCCTGCAAGAGGGCAGAATAAATTCCTCCACATCACACCATCCCACAGCACGGATTAAGAAATGCTTTATTGAGAAAGGGAAAAACTCATGAGGCCAAGGTCACGGAAGCAGAGATGTGAGTGCGCCATTCTCATTGCTCTCACACTATCATTATCCCACAGAGATGCACAGCAAACCAAGACATCTGCCGGGCAGCGTCTGGGTTTCTTTCTGGCACAAGGACACTTGCCCCACTGGAGATCTGTCTTATTCTGCAGGCCTGAGAAAGCAAACTTGGCAGTCAGGAAATAGACCTCTGGGGGGCGCATGGCTGCCTGGATTGGAGTACCAGTTGTTTCTAGGACTGACTGAAAGGACAGCTGCCCAGCTCCTGGAGGCTTTGCACTTGAGGGATATTATAACACTTCCGCTAGAGGAAGAGAGCCACTTCCCCCCACCACCACCCCAACCAGCTGGCTTGTCACCAGCCAAATCCATCAGTTCCCAGGGTCACACTGTGATGGTTCAGCTCCTTTACCACAGAGCAGATTCCTGCTCTCAGCCTCCCCTTACTTAATCTTTCCTTCTCTGTTCCAAAATCCTTTATAATTTTGGCAATTTATCATTCTTAGTTATGTTTCCACTCACAGAGTCACCTACAACCCAAAGTGATGTCTGTGTCCCAAGACCATCCTGTCATGGTCTTGGCAGAATGAGAATCTGAAGTTCAAATTCTTCTGAGATCACTAAACATCCCATGACTTTAAATTGGTCCCATTTTTGAAGTTTAGCACATAATATACTGTTGAATATGGCCAATCTATTCCTTGCATGAATAATTCTGTTTTCCATTTTTACCCTGGAATTTCATCTAATATTGCCTTTGAATCTACCTATTTTGGCCACACTATCCTTCACAAGTCAAATAATCTCTCCGAATACATACTCATTTTTCTTTATATAAACATTTATTTAATCTGTTCCAGGCACTTTGCTAGCAGCAGGGTATTCAGGGATTGATTGACTATATTGTCTGCCCTCCAGGTGGATCTCGTCAAATGAATGAGAAAAATGTAGGCAAGCACAAGAGCAAATGATTAAAGAAGAATTTCTTGTCCTAAGCCCTATGTCTTTCTCTAAAGCTTTTTTTTGAATTAAGTAAATGCAGGAGATTAGATGTAATTTCTATAAAAATAATGTATCATAAAACATCTTTCCATTTTTTTAGGAAGTTTTATCAGATACTGTGTAGGTTTCCTAATGTCAATCTTGTATGTATTTTGTTGGATTTATGCTTAAGCATTTCAGCATTTTGCTGCCAACGTAGATAATTTAATTTCAAATTCCAATTTTTGGTTACTATTACATTGTAATTAACTTTATCTGTTAACACTTTGTATCCTGAAAACTTCCTGAATCACTTCTTAGTTTCAGGAAGCTTTATTTTGTCAGTTTTGCATGTTTCTAAATAACCAATCATGTCACTTATGGACACAGTCTTATTTCGTCCTTCCCAATCTATATATCATTTATTTCATTTTTTTGGTCTTACTCTATTAGTTAGGAGTTTCAGTACAATCTTGAAGAGGAGTGGTGAGAATGGATATCCTGCTTTGTTCCAGATTTTAGGGGAAAAATATTTAATTTCTAAACATTAAGTATGATGCTAAGCTACAGGGTTTGTTTGTTTAGCTATAGGGTTTTATAAACTTTTTTTTTTTATCAAGTTGAGAAAGTTATTCTCCATTCTTGGTTTGCTGAGAGTTTGTATGATGATTAGGCATTAGGTTTAATCAAATTCTCTCTTTTTAATATAATTATATGATTTTTTTCTTTAGTCTTTGGTGTGATGAATTCTATAATTTTTTATATCTTGATCCAGCCATACTGTGAATAAATAGCAGTTGATTTTGAGTATATTTATTTTTATAAATTGTTGGATTTGATATGCTAAAATTTTTTGACAAGTTTTGCAGTATTCAGAGTAATATTGGCTTGTAGTGTTCCTTTCCTGGAATATCTTTATCTGGTTTTGTTATTAGGGTAATGCCTGTCTCGTAGAATGAGTTACAAAGTGCTCCCTTCCTTCTATTTTCTGGGAGAAATTCTAGACAACTAGTATCATTTCTTCCTTAAAAATTTGGTAGAATTCACCTTTGAAGCCTTGTTCTTTTGGGGGAGGAATATTAATTATTGATTCGGTTTCTTTATTAGATATATGCCAATTACATTATTTCTCTTGTGAGAAGGAGGAAGATTGATTGACATACAAACTTCTGATAAATTGTGTCTTTATAGAAATTGGTTCTCTTAATTTCCAAATTTGTGAGCATTTGTAACATTCTTTAATGATCCTTTTAATGGACATAATATCAGTAGTGATGATCCCAATTTCTGATACTAACAATTTGTGCTTTCTCTTTTTCTTAATTATCCTGACTAGAAGTGGATCAATTCTTTTTTTTTTTTTTAAGATGTATTGATTTATTTGAGAGAAAGAAAGAGCACACACACATGTCCATAAGGGGAAGGGCAGAGGGAGAGAATCTCAAGCAGACTCCCCACTGAATGTAGAGCATGATGCAGGACTTGATCTCATGACCTGTGCCAAAACACTAGTTGGATGCTCACCTGACTTAGCCACCCAAGCATCCCAAAAGTTTGTTAATTCTATTGTCATTTCCACAGAACCGGCTTTAGGTTGCATTGATTTCCTCTATTGATTTGTTCTCAGTGTCATTGGTTTCTGTTCTTTTATTTCCTTTATTTTTCATGCTATAGTCTTAGATTGCTTTTTATTCTCTAGTTTCCTAAGGTGAAAGTGTGTTGTTTAATCTCTAAATATTTTCAGATATTTTAGCTGTCTTTCAATTACTTTCAAGTTCAATTCTGCAAGAAAACTTGGTAAGATTTCCAATCTTTTAAATTTTTTGAGCTGTGTTTTATAACTCAGAATGTGGTTATCTTAGTGAATAGTCCATATAAATTGAGAAGAATGTGTATTCTGCTGTTACTGAATGATATATTCAAGAAATGTCAATTATATCCAGTTGATTGATAGTGATTGTTGAGAAAAATTATCTTTTTCTAGATATTTTCACATTATAGTCATATTATACATTATTATCTAAGTCATTATATTTTTATAATTTTCTATGACAATATAAGGATAATGTGTATGTGTGTGTTGGTCATATGAAGGTTTTTCTTGTGTTTTTTGTTGACATACTTTACGTTATTAGGATATCTTATAACTCATGGGGTTTTTTTTTAAGTTTCATTTATTTATTTGACAGAGAGAGATCACAAGTAGAGAGGCAGGCAGAGAGAGAGGGGGGAAGCAGGCTCCCTGCTGAGCAGAGAGCCCGATGTGGGGCTCGATCCCAGGACCCTGAGATCATGACTTGAGCCAAAGGCAGAGGCCTTAACCCATTGAGCCACCCAGGCATCCCAACTTATATTATTTTTATATTATATTTTTTTACATGAACTAGAAGAGGTGAATTGTATTTCTGCCTATTCCTTTTTTCTTCTATCATCATAGATGTAATAGGATAAAGTGTTGCTTAATGTAAGATAAATTTGTTCATAAAAAATATTTCCTTCCTAAACAAGGAATAGATTATAAATAATAAGCCACATTTCTAAGTCTAAATAGATCTCCTTTATGTAAATGATGCAGCAATGCAAGGTGACTATAACAAGTATGCCAGTGTTTGTTAAACTTATTGCCAAGCCTGTTGATACTGCTATCTGGTATCAAGACAAAGTGGTGATATAAGTGCTATATTTGGTCCTATACATATATGAACCTAACTCATTCCTACAGTCAAGTAGATTAGAGCTGGAAGTGATGTTATAGCCTTCTAGTAGTCCCTCTAGTATCATTTATAATGGAGGGACAGAAGGTCATATAACTAGGAGATAGTATTGTCAGAACTGGTCCAAAAACGTTCCTCTTAAAAAACACAAACAAAATGCAAACAAAACAAAACAAAATCCTCTTACTCTCTGGAACAGTCTATTTGCATTACAACTTGTTCTCTAGCCAGGTTACACTGTATCAGCCCCTTCCAATCTTATCTCAGAAAATAGGTTCTATCAAGAGCTCCTACTGAGTGGGCAACAAATCATCTAACTCTACCTCTCAGGCCATAGCCTATTGAATCAGTGACTTCATAGGCTGGATTTGTAAAATGAGCTTGGGCAAAATAGATTCTTTCTCGGGAACTTGAAGTAAGAGATGCAGAGGGAAGTTGAGGAAGAGCAGTGGGTACTGCAGTGTATCCATGAGTGAGATAGACATGCTCCAGAATCTTGACTGATAGGTGGAGAGGAGACCAGGAATGATCCACAATGAGAAACAAAGATGGAAAGACCCTAGCCACAGTGGCCATGAGACTGAGAGAGAACTGAAGTGAATCAGCCTCTAGAGCCTCAATTCTACATGTTTGCAAGACCTGACTGTTCAGCTCTCTCTGGATTTTCATGAAACTGCTCTGAATACTTGATCTTCTTCCCCTGTTTCTTGAGATACCTTAAGTCAGTTTATTTTTCTTGCAGTAAAATGATCCCCATTGAGTCCTAGCATACTAAGCCAAAGTAAACCAATAAGAGACATGTGCCACATTTCTAAGCCTTTCTCCAGTGGGGAGGGGAAGGTGTTGAATCTCAAAAATATAATTTTTGCATTTCGTGTAGGATTTTAAAGTGATATCAAAACTGCTTGAAGTCGGGGCGCCTGGGTGGCTCAATGGGTTAAACCCTCTGCCTTCGGCTCGGTTCATAATCTCAGGGTCCTGGGATCGAGCCCCATGTCAGGCTCTCTGCTTGGCAGGGAGGCTGCTTCCCCCTCTCTCTCTGCCTGCCTCTCTGCCTACTTGTGATCTCTGTCTGTCAAATAAATAAATAAAATCTTTAAAAAAAAAAACAACAAAAACTGCTTGGAGAAACACATGAAAAGTGAAATTCAAGGCATCTATTATTAATTTTTAGTAACTAGTCTATTTTTACATAAGCATCTTGGCAATTCAGGCAGAATAGCACTGGCATAAAATCCCCCCTGTTTCTTCTTGGAGGCGCTTGACGTGTCTGACAGCTTAAACACAAAACCAGTCTCACTTCTGCTTGAGTGTATCTTCCAAAAGAGCATTAAATTTACAGAGTCACCATTTTCTATGTTCTCTGATAGTAGATGGATGTATCAAGAAGATGGCTTCACATCAGGCTCCTGGTATAGTCAGTAAATAATCCTTGCTGGTATGAGATCTAAAGTTAAAGCAGTGACTCTGGGCTAAGATGGTAACATAGGTGGCTCTTGAATTTATCTCTTCCCATGGGCTCACCAAACATCTGGCTACACTCAAAGTTGCCTCAGAGAAATCCAAACACTAGTCACCCCCACACATCAGACAGCCAAATGGTACCCATACCAAGATGTGTAAGAAAGGCTGAGAAACTCACCATAAATCCCCCCACTTCACAGTCTTATACAATCGATGAAGAACCCCCAGGTCTCCATTTCCTCCTGAGAAGTGAAGGGTTTGGATGACATATATCTAGGGCTCCAACTTTTAAGGCTGTCACCCCAAGGAAAAGCCCCCAAATCACTTAGCTCTGAAAGCCTGTGAAGCTTCCATTTAGAAGTCCTGAGGACCAAAGTAAATAAAGTAGAAGCTGCTAGTAGGTACACCAGTTCACTGTAGGTATCTTCCCAGGGCTCTGCACAAAGAACTCAGATGAAAATAACGATCTCCTCAGTCTAACCCCGGAAGTGGTTTGACTGCATATGTTAAAATTGTTACCTGAAGGTCTGGTTTGTAATTAATATACATCTAGGTGTTGACCAGGATCTTCCTCAGAGCCTTAAAATAATCACTAGAACCTTCACCCACTTTTTCCCTCTGGCTCATTCCAGCAAAAGACACAAAGTTATGAGTTTCTTTCTGGAAGAAGCTTGTCCACAAATCTCAAGCTCCAACTTCTGTCATTCTTCCTGTGGGGCAAGCCCCCAGATCACCTAGCTCTGATGGCCAGTGGAGCTTGCATTCATTAGCCCCCCAAGACTATAGCAACTGAAAAAATAGTTTTAAACCAGTAAGAGATAATCCCTTGCTCCTTCCTATACTGAAGATTAGGCTCAGTACAGAGGAGTTGGCAAAAATGCCCACCTTCCACTTTCTTCATGGAAAGGGTTTGAGTGCATACTGTACAGGCCATTGCCTGAGGCTCCAGCTTCTATTCAGCTTCAATTAGATGCTGACTGTGACCTTCACCTTTAAGACGTAGATGCGTCTTCAACCTGAACTACTGGGAGACGTTAAGAATAAATAAAGAGGCTTGGATGATCCCAAAACCTTGAGAAGAAGCAGGAGCTCAGGCTGGGCTGGTTGCTGAGGCTTATCTCCTGCATAAGACCAGTCTGTCAAGAGGAAAAGTGGCCATTTTATTTAATGCATGGGCATCGACCCAGAATGTCAAGACAAATGAAGAAACAGAGCAGGTCCCAATCAAAAAGATAAGATCAATCTCCAGAAACCAACCTTAACAAAATGGATATAAGTGATTTATTCAACAGATACTTCAAATTAATGGTCAAAAAAATACTGAATCCAGGAGAATAGTGCATAAGTGAAGAGAATTTCAACAAAGAAATAGAGAGTGAGAGTATTTTGGTGAACCACTAGAAGTCTGTAGTAAAAAAAAAAAAAACAGTGTGCAATCTAAATATATACAATTCTTATTTTCAATCATTCCTTAATAAAGTTGGAAGAAAAAACACAAAAGGTAATAACTTTTTTTTAATAAAAAGGGATTACTAGCATTCCTACTGTTTAATTTAGTGCCCTCAGCTGGAAATTCACCCTTCAGTACCTGCTCTACTAGAATGAGTTTTTCCTTTATGGTTAAGCACAGTGTGAAGCTTTGTCTGTAGAGAGAGCTGGAAGGCATTTTGGAGAAAGGGAGCTCTTCTTCCTGGTGCTGGTACTGAGATTTTACTCTTTCTTGTAACTGCTGCCCTTCGGTCAGCACTGCAAGTCCATGGGGACATCCTACTACATTCTGCTCTAACCATGCCCCAAGTGTGCAGTCTCTCAGGGACCATATAGCCCTGACTTGGCCTTGGCAGTTGCTCCCTTCAGCTCCCAGGCCATGAACACACCATGTCCTGTGTTTGTCCCAGTGGTAGATCTCAATACCTCTGCACACCTCCCACCTGCTTTAGTTCACCTGTGTTTAAGAGGATACATCTCATGGCCCTCATAGGATGGACACTGGTCACCACAGGTCACGTGGCAATGCTGCCCAGTGGTGAGTAAGACTCCCTCTGCATACCTGACCATCACCTACACTCCCCTGTGCCCCCGGTTGGGAACTTTCTTCCCGTGACTGTGGTCCAGCTCTGGCCTAAGCAGCTTAGCAAATGCCTGCATTATTCAGTGTGCTGCTACACTTGTCCAGTGAAGTCTGCACCCCAATCTTGAAGGAAACATCTCTTCCAGGGTTTTCCTTTTTTAGACATTCCCTTCAGTTTTCAGTTAATTGTTCACATTCTTTTTTTCTTTTTTTAAGAGTTTTATTTATTTGTTTGTTTATTTATTTATTTTTATTTATTTGACAGAGAGAGAGATCACAAGAGAGGCAGGCAGAGAGAAAGGGGGAAGTAGGCTCCCTGCTGATCAGAGAGCCAGAGGCAGGGCTTGATCCCAGGACCCTGAGATCATGACCTGAGCGAAAGGCAGAGGCTTTAACCCACTGAGCCACCCAGGCGCCCCATCCTTCACATTGTTTTATGTCTTTATCTTCCTATAATCTCTTTATAATTCTTTATATTAAACTTCCTCTCTTCAAATTATGGTGTGGCTTCTGTCTCCTGATGGGACCCAGACCAAGAAATTTACATTTTAATGATTCTGCGAGGATTTAATAAATTAACTCAAGCTAAGCACCTACTGCAGTTCCTGGCCTATAGTTAGTTTCTGATAAATGTTAACACTATCATCACAATCACTATCATCACCAAAATTACCTTCATCATCATTAAGAGTTGCAAAAGTGGCATGCATTGCATTATTCAAATATTACTATAAATGGTTTCTTAAAAAAAAAGTATTTGTTTACAGCTACTTAAACTTGACTTTCCCGCACCAGGCCCCCACTCCAGCCCCTTATGTCACTGCTGATAAACTGTGAAAATCTGCTCCAATCCCACTAAATTCACCTCTGAATTCACCAAGGCAAATCTAACCGCTCTGTATTTTAGTATTATCATTAAAAAAAGAAAAAAAAGTTTATAAAACCTACCCTTCCTACCCAGTGAATAAAATAGCTAATCCTTTATGTAACAAGGCATATAAAATTCTTTATATAACGAAACTTAGAGTCTGAAGTGCTGTCCCTAAATGAGACTTTATTACTATGGTAGGATAGTCCATTTAAATAGAAATGTCCCCTGTAGCAAAAAGAGTTCCCATCCTATCTGCCTTTTGATTAAAAGTCAGTATAATGGATTTTGGATAGTTCACTTTTGAATACAAATCAGCTATACCTGGAATCATTCTCTTTTTTTTCCTTCAGTTTCACCTTGTGTTTCTGTATATGAAGAACTCACCAAACCTGAATAAAAGAGAGAAAATTCAATCTGCTTTGGCCTACAATGCTGGAATTTCTGTAAGCATTGTAGAGGGATTAACAGCTAAAGAAATGGAACACCGTCTTCAACATATGAAAGGCAAGTCACTCCCAGCCATTCCAGGTGAATGAAGAGACACCAGGATGGATCAAAAGGAGAAATTTGCTTCCACAATGTTCAGTGGAATAGAACAAATGTTTAAGCTGATTAGGTCCTTAACAAGCATCCTATCATTGCGTTACTTCCTTTGTAAATACTGCTTATGCTACAGCAAAAGGCTTCCTCTACCATTCAGCTCTACCAATAAATTGCAGTATGTGTTTTTTGTGTTTATTAAGTGAACTAACATAATCTACACTATTATTCTTTTTCTTTTTTTTTTTATTTTACAGAGAGAGAGA